>WKFP01015421.1:6632-39366 GCA_011057875.1 Pterocles orientalis
GGAGGTTCTCCAGCCCTCTGATTAACTTTGTGGTTCTCCTCTGGACTCTCTCCAACAGGTCCATGTCTTTTTATGTTGGGGGCCCCACATCTGAACACAGTACTCCAGGTGGGGTCTCACGAGAGCAGAGTAGAGGGGGAGGATCACCTCCTTCGACCTGCTGCTAATGCTTCTTTTGATGCAGCCCAGGACACAGTTTGCCTTCTGGGCTGCAACCACACACTGCCAGCTCATGTTCAGCTTCTTATCAACCTGTACCCCCAAGTCCCTCTCCTCAGGACTGCTCTCTGTCCATTCTCCACCCAGCCTGTATTTGTGCTTGGGATTGCCTTGACCCACGTGCAGGACCTTGCACTTGGCCTTGTTAAATTTCATGAGGTTTGCATTGGCCCACCTCTCAAGCCTGTCAAGGTCCCTCTGGATGGCATCCCTTCCCTCCGGTGTGTCCACCACACCACACAGCTTGGTGTCATTGGCAAACTCACTGAGGGTGCATTCCATCCTGCTGTCCATGCCTCCAGCAAAGATGTTGAACAACACTGGTCCCAGTACCAACCCCTGCAGATCACCACTTAGGTGAAGAAGAAGACTTAGGTCTTCTCTTGGAAGTTGAGCCCTTGACCACAACAGTTTGGGTGCGGTTATCCAGCCAATCCTTTATCCACCGAGTGGTCCTTCTGTCAAATCCATGTCCACAACAAGGATGTCATGTAGGACTGTGTCAAAGGCTTTGCACAAGTCCAAGTAGATGATGAGAGTTGCCCTTCCTCTATCCACCAGGGCTGTGTCCCTGTCATAGAAGGCCACCAAATTCGTCAGGCACAATTTTCCCTTGGTAAAGCCATGTTGGTTGTCACTGATCACCATGGCCTTCTCCTTATCCACTAGACAGGTCACCTGGTAATAGAAGGAGATCAGGTTGTTCAAGCACGACCTTCCTTTCATGAACCCATACTAGCTGGGCTTGATCCCCTGGGTGTCCTGTACATGCCATGTGAGCACACTCAAGATGAGTTGTTCTATAATCTTCACCGGTACCGAGATCAGGCTGACAGGCCTGTAGTTCCCCAGGTCCTCCTTATGGCTCCTCTTGTACATGGGTGTCACACTGGTAAGTTTCCAGTCTTCTGGGACCTCCCTTGTTCGGCAGGACTATTGATAAATGATTGAGAGTGGCTTGGCAAGCTCCTCTGCCAACTCCCTCAGTACTCTCCAGTGGATCCCATCTGGCTGCATAGACTTGTGTGTGTCCAAGTAGCATAGCAGGTCATTAACTACTTCCTCCTGGATTGTGGGAAGGCTGTCCTGCTCTTTGTCCCTGCCTGCTGGCTTGGGAGTTGAATATCCTGAGGATAACTTGTCCGACTATTGAAGGTAAAGAAGGCATTAAGCACTGCAGCCTTTTCCTTGTCCTTGGTGATAATGTTCCCTCCTGCATCCAACAAGGAATGGAGATTCTCCAAAGCTCTTCTTTTGTTTTAATCTATTTGTAAAAACATTTTTATTATCTTTTACCACTGCAGTCAGGCTGAGTTCCAGTTGGGCTTTTGCCTTCCTAATTTTAACTCTGCATGACCTGGCAAGATCCCTGTACTGTTTTTGGGTTGCCTGACCCTTCTTCCAGAGATTGCATGCTCTTCTTTTTTTTCCCTGAGTCCCAGGAAGATCTCTTTGCTTAGCCAGGCTGGTCGTCTTCTCTGCCACTTTGTCTTTCTACAGATGGGGACAGCCTGTTCTCCTACCTCAGATCTAACTGTGGCCATGCCAAACTAGAGCTGACTCCAGAAGACAGTCACCCCACAAAGAAGACAGCACACAGCACCCGTTGGGAGATACATCTTCACAGGTATCAACCTCATAATTTCCTCAAGAATCATACTACACAAAAACAGCTGGCATAAAATGGCTCTGAAGTAGTTCAGGTACTTTTCTGCCAATAATTCTGGCTGAACCTGAGCTAAGTGTGCATTTACAGCAGAGTTAATCCACTGCTGACAACTGGAGATGACAGACCTGTTTTTTATAAGAACTGATGTCAAGTCCTCCAACAAAATATTTTTTTGTTCACAATGACGTCTGTCATTTACCAGCTTATTGTAATATATGATGAATAGAAAGCTGTTAGAAACAAAGTTACAGTGTCCTTGTTACCTCCAACATACCTCAAAGAATCTATTGCAGAACCTAAATGTCTACCATGAGCTGTCATATAAAAACTGATATTCGAAACCTGAGGGTTGTTAAATTCAATATATTTTACGTCTGAAAGCAACTACTGTCTTCAGAAAAATAGTTGCTATAAAAGCATTTAATAGTATATTTTACTGTGTTAATGCATGTTTAAAGCTGGCTTTATTAAGTGTGGGGGGGGGCTGTTAGCACTTGGAAATGTGTATCTTTTTATGGTGTAAAAAAAAAAGAAAGTGTTTCAAACCTGTAAATACTTAACCACATTTGTAACATTCTTCTTAGAATGAATGTTATGAAGTGTTAGTTTCATCAGTGACAATACAAATATATCTGTATTTGAGGTCCCATAGCCAAAATACCTTTCAAACAAAAAAGTGAAAATGTAATTGATTTGTGACCTAGGAAAAGTAGTAGGTCTTGGGGAAACAGTATAAGGACACTCTTCTGTATTTATTTATTTTTAAAGTACCTTGGGGCTCAGAAGAAGATGAAATACAGAAGTTTAAATTTTTACTTCCTTTACTGATGCTGCTTGATCAGTGACAGTTACCTTAGTTTCTTTGTACAGTTTTCTAGTGTATGTAACTGAGAAATACAGAATATCATGTGTTTTTGTACTAAAAATTCAAAAGTATAAAATAAATGATATTTAAGGAACATAACAAAGTTCAAATTAGGCCCATGAACATTTAGCTATGGCATAAATTCAGAACTATAATTTAAGAAATTTCAGGATGTACGGAGAAATATACACAAAAACAGCAACACAGATCTATATTTATACATGCATTTTTGTTTTTAAATATGTAGTTCCTGAAGACTTGGAAAATATAGATATACTTGTGTAGTCAACCAGAGTTCTTTGTAGTCAGCACGAGGGGCTCTTTGCAGTCAGTGCGTGAAGTTCTTGGACACCACCCAGACGAGCCAATTATGACGAAAGTATTGCATGTTGCACACACGCTTTTATACAGAGCTCTTTCAGATTTGGCAGCTACTGATTGGATACAATAATTCAAAATTCTTAACAACAAAATCAGTATTGGCTACTTTCAATCCTGTGAAAGTAACCTTCGAAGCTAGGTCAACACAACCTCTAAAATAACATAGTTGTGCTAATTAATTTCTCTCTGTTTCTCCTTATCTTTCTCACATCCTGTATAATTGGATATCTCTGCACATCTGGTTGCTTTTCTTCTTTCCCAGGATCCTTTATCAACCTTATAATTACAAAGCCTAAAGTTAGTATCATAGCTAAAATTCTACTTCAGTATAAAGCGCCCCTACATATATGTATATAAATATGTTTCTCACACAAAATTCATCTCTGTATTGTTCTGTTAATTTCACTGTTGACCATTTGTGTCTAACATATCAAATATCAACAAAAATTGCCAAGTCTTCCACTAGATATTGCTTTTCTCCTGGAAATTTTCAAGGTTTAAAGGGAAGTTAAATCCTTTGTGTGAACCTTCAGTTTCTTCAGAATGTTTTTTCTTATTATTTTATAGTTTGTGAAAGACCAACTAAGACGTTAGTGTGCATCAGACGTAATCTAGCTGCTGCATTATTCATTATTTAAAATCTTCTACTTAATGAAGAGCTTATATTGAAGTCTGCTTCAAATGTGACTACAAACACAAAAATAGCCATTTCTATGCCCTTCTCAGTATATTCCATTTGGGTTTTACTCAGTGTGATGTAGATTACTGACATTATTTTTTTTTAATAGGAAATAGGCTTTCTAGAGTGATTTTTATTATACAGACAACATTTTAGAGAGGGTACAAAGTCATTACTATCTGGTCTACTTACAGATGGGAATTTTTTCATTCCTTGTTTTTCATTTCTTCAAATACTCATATTGGCTGTATCCAATAGTATATCCAGAACCAACGGCATTTTTACATGATTGCAAGTGGTTGAACTATCACAGGTGATGTGCAATGGTGTAGTACACTAAATGCTATGTATTTGATTCAACTTTGTGACAAATGTGAGCTCATGTATTTTTTAAGACCTTCTGAAGTTATTTACGATATTTCGAAGTGTGCACCAAGCTTGCTATCCAAAAAGTACACATGTGGGCTGACTCAATGTTGGTTAATTATATAAACTTTAAATCATAGACATAAAGGCTACTTGCCTCTATTAGACACATAACAAACCAGTATGAAGTACTTTCAAATTTGGCCGGGTTGATAAAGATTTCTCCTGTCATTCTATTTTAGAGGGGACTACATACAAAGCAGTGTTCACTAATACTAAACAATTGTCTCTTGTACATTTTTATTTTTACAGCTGCTTCATTGTTCCGTGCATTTGTTTAGTGCATCAATCGAAGAATCATCCTTGATGTAAGAACTTTTGAATATGTTTTAAAGAGCAAACCACATTTCAATATGGAGATCAATATGCATATTTCTCTGTGCACTGATGGTCAAATGGGTCTATGACAAACATATCTCTGTATGGAAAAAAAAAGCAAAATGTTTTAAAGAGGCTGCTTTGTCTGTGTCTAGCTGAAGGAATCCATGACAACAGATAATACTCTGTTTATGTGTCATTTACACTTGGTTCTTTCTTGGAGCCCTGGTTTTATGTGACCTATACAAAAATGAGCTTTTATAGATGGGTAACAATAAGAAGTATTCAAAAACACCTCTCTGCTTTAATAGCATGTTTTCATGAAATATTCAATAGGACATATCTCCTAAATTACTGCACTACTTTTGAAAAACTTGAAAAACCTTGGTGGCTTTGCATTTACAAAGGAATATGTTAAAAGACAAAAAAATATTTTTAGCTTCTAGTTTTGTACGGGGTTTTTTGTACAATGGTGCTAATGGAGAGACATGTAGGATTGATTTTCATGAAGTTAAATCTGCATCAGGCATTGATATTTATAATTATAAATATTTGACTTCTGTTTGCTCTATTAAGGTGGATTAGGCCCTTATAATATCCTATTGATAAGCATGTGATTGGCAAGATCTCTTCAAGACTATCTCAATAATTTAGTTTAGGGTGTACATAGAAGACTGATGAGCTCCTGGTCCTTTATTTGCAGTCCTGAAATGCAGAACATCAAGGCCAGACAACATTTAAAACAGAACTTTACAGCACACCCAGGCTGACAAATATTGAAAGCAAGAACTTGAGATTTCAGTTGATTGCCAGGAAACTAACCTAAACAATACCATGATGTTCAGAGATTTATTTTTAAATGACACAGAGATAATGAAACAATTTGGAGTTAATGGAATGCTATAAGAGAAGGATGCTAATGATTCAAAATAATTTCTGTATCTTTCAGTGTAATTTCCAGGCTATCTTTCTGTAATCTGGGGACCTACTTTGCCTGACAGCGGCACTTTCTCTACAGAAGAGAAGCATGCAAGTTTCACTCATTCATATTTGTATAAACGACTTTTAGAGTTTGGATGGGGAAAGGTGACACAGATTTAATTGCTGTTTTCACTTTTTTTCCTTAGCATTTAGATGTCCTGAATTCTGAGGCTGCAATGAATTCGTTCAACTAAATTGTTTTACATTGTGGCATTGTGTGAAGTTGCTGTTCTACCCTCTCTGGAATGCAGTAAGAAGGGAAAACAGTCAATAACTTCCAGGTCCTTCCTCTAAATTACAGGTGAATTACATGGACCCTTCTTCAAAGGGAGAGGAAATATTTAGTGGGAAAGACTTACTACCGTAAATACAGAGGGGTACATGAGATCCTTAGCAGTTAATGTCAGCAACTGACACGAAGGACGTACTTTAAAATCAAAGGCATGTCACGTTAGTTCTTTTCTGACAAATTTTTCATCAACAATTAACAATTTACAAAGCTCATCTCTTTTTCTGTTTGGATTTGTGCTCAAAGGAAGCACAAACTTCTTGTGAGAGGCTGGCTACGGCAGTAGATTGTGTCAATAGCTAATTGTGATCCTTCTACAGCTAATATATCAGATTTAATTGCAAAAGAGCAGTACTGAAATTAATATTGTGGTTTTGCAGTAACACCTTAGGGAGTAGTACTAATCCAAATGCCTGTTTTGACCCTACTCTCTGGTATATTTGATGGAACCTGTGCCAGGAAGTCATACTTTTTAGTGGCTGACCTTTACCCAATGAGGAGAGTTTTAATGTTTTAGTAAGTTTTTGAAGCCTATGTTTGGGCACCATTTTCACACAGAATTAATATCGGTCTTACAAAATGACACAAGGAAACTAGATTTTATCTTTACTGATGCATACTGCCATAAGTAGTTTATGTTTTGAGAGTAAGACGCTAGTTCAGAGAAATAATATGAAAATATTATCCAGCTTTTATGTAGTCTCAGATCGGGTAAATGTCTCTATAAACACACTCAGAGCAATATAGGCTTTGTCAGGACTGTTTATATGCTGAGATTTAAAAGCTCCAGAGAACAAGTGTGGTAAATTACAGTGAATCCTTATTTTCCTCAGCTCACTGTCTTCTGCCCTCTCTAGAAGAGAGCTCCTGTACACTGTGGAAGAGGAAGATGCAAAGCAGTTGTGGAGGAGTTGAAAATAAGATCACTGAGAAAAAATAACAGGAAGATGTGTATAGCCACAGTTTGCAAGCCACTGGAGGCTTCTCATCCCATCAGGGGAAGAGAAAGCAGCAGTGCAAGAAGGCACGTGAGCAGTTTGGAATGCAGTCATAAGCAGAGCTTGTGGGAAAGCAGCAAAGACTGATCAAAAGCCCTGTAAGCAGAGAAACTGGTTAACTGAGAGGGAGAAGAGTATTGTCAGGGTATCTCCACTGCAGAATGAGCTTTCACTACACTAATTCTCATTTGTCTCCAGAGGGCTGAGTGCAATTTTCCTAACTTGAACAAATAACACAGGGTACTTGTAGGGATTAATTTTATCTGTCGCATGGATTGTAATAAAAGCCCCTCTGGGCAGCTACATATCAAATTACAAAATGTGTAAGCAGTGTTATTCTTTTTTCTCCAACTTTCTTGCTTCTTGTAAAGCTAAAGATTAATTACTATTTGAGCTGCCTTGGGGGATGGGAGATGAATTAGAGGGGAAAAAATACTGTATACTAAAACCAAACTCATGACATGTCCTTTTTAAAAAATGTGTATGTATTCAGAGCTTCAATTAGTTTTGCTCAGAGTGAAAAACAGTAACATTGTCACGTTTCTTCTAAACAGGGTATTGTGACAACTCTTTTTACCTGTATTTTCTGTCCTATTATTTCCTTCTCAGGAGTCGTCTTAAATTAAAATGCTTAAATTTTACTGTCATTAAGTTTTGACCGTACAATATAAATACTTTTTCAGATGTGTTTACCCTGAAATAACTATTGGACTTGGGAGATCCTGAGAGACAGAACCTTAACAATTTCTGTTAATCTTTTTTCTTTTTTTCTTCTTTCATTTGTAGTGTTCACAAACATTTTTTACCAGCAGTGACTTGTTTGCTCTCAGATTTATGACTCTGCACCTTTAATTTTTTCTCCTAAATCTCTGCAATTATTTATCTCATTTTTCTCAAGTTAATGAGAGCTTCTGCTTTTTCTTTTTTTTTTTTCCCCTTTAAAGTGTACTTTGTTGCTGTATATGGTATGTTTAACACATATTCTTTTCTAAAATGCCAGGTGATATATCTTTCTTGACTTGCCACTACCAGGGATTTTGTTTTATTGAAGGTCTTCCTTCCTACCTACAGATCAGCAAATGGGACTGGAGTAGGAAACCTCCAGATTCTAAGTTTATTTTCACCTCCTTTGAAGGAAGCTAATGCACAAATTGTTTTTACTTATTTTTTTCTTCCAAGTCTTCTCTGCTTCCTATATCACAGAACCACAGTTTTCAAGGAAGATTCCAATGACATGGCTAGTCCAGTTTTCACATTTCCTTTTTCCTAATGATGCTGTAAATAGAGATTCTGTAACTTCCTAAATTTTTTTTACCCCATTACCTATTAGAATTTATATTATTGTTCAAGTAGACTTGTAAAATGGCAAGATCATATTGTATTATTCATCCAAATGGGAAATATAGGAAGGTACTAGCTTGGCAATTGTTTTCCAAAGGTCCTAAGATACTGCTTTCTGACATTCAAGATATAAATGCTACAAAGCTTGTTTAATTTTACAGCTGGGCTTATTTCTGCTTAACCTGGAATTATTCCAGTTTGCAAGATTTTGCAGTTAAAACTGTAAACCTGTGGTTTATATTAATCAATGTAATTTGGTACATTATCTTAGTATTTTAGCTCAGTTTCTATCTGACAGCTTTCTTGATACTTGCCTAATTACCTGTGATCAAACTGAGTCTACATTTCCAATAAACAGCTCTGCCTCTCAGACCCATGTCACTATACTGAAATGGATTGAATTTGGACTAGTTAAAACTTGTGGGATTGTCCTTAAGTGCTCTTCAGCTAAATCTTGCTAGGAATTACTTTTAGTAAATATTTCCCCTGAGCTGCAGTAACAACATGTGCTAGTGTTTGGGATAACTGTTGACTGGGATCATCATCAGCAACTCTAACTTGCAGGTGCTCTTTGAATAATTATTAACTGTGGTAAATAGCTTTTGTATCAATTTGTGCTTCTTTTCTGGGTATTTGCTCTTTGTCTTGTATCCTGGGTGTAGGTTTGCTTCTGAAACTCAGCTGGTTTGGCAGCTCTCCTTATTTCCAGAGCTCTGATATACATTCTAGCTTGAGTGATTTGCCCTTTCTTGGTCCATCAGCCCTCCATCCATTGCGAGACTAGACTTATCCAGTTCATATGTCCTCCCTCACTCCATAGAAAGAATTATAGCTTTTGTTTGCTTGTTTATTTCTAGTGGATATGCTCTTTTCCTTCCTCTCTGCTCTTACTGAAGTAATTTAGGAGCAACAAGAGGAACAATATTGTTTTTATAAATGGAGTAACTGACAGTTGTTTTCACCCAGGCTGGTTAAGCAAACCACCTTTCCCCATCTGAACTGTATGAAACCCTAAAGAAAATTCATTCTCTGTGCCTTGTTAAGTGGAGAATCGTGCAACTCACCAACTTAAAGTACCAAGGTCTGTTGCAAGTGGGTGGGTCCCTGAACTGTAGTGGAAAGAGCTGGGCAATATGTAAAGTGCAGCCTCATACTCAAGAATTCAGCAAAGCTTCCCAGAACAGCTAGAAGATGATGCCTACCAGTTACAAGGTAAATTTAGTCTTAAATGCTTGACCAGCCTGATCAACTTCAAGCTTATTTTTCTGCCAGTGTTGGTAGAATAAACGCAGGTTCCATGTTATCTCCAGGAATGCCTGAAAAACCCAGCAGTAAAAATCTACTGAAAGTTTTTTCAAAGCTCTGCTTGGTAGATTAGTTAGGTCAATAAGTGTGCACAGAACAACTTCAGATACTATAGAATTAGTCCAACTGAGTATTTTTGTAAATTTGGGTTTAAACAAAACAAAGCCTAATTTTTTGTTTGTTGGGACAAAACTAACCTTGAGGTAGGTTAAGAGAAACAACTTTTAGCAAATAGCCATTCAGACAGGGAATCCCTTACTACCGTGAGGGATTTTATAAAATGGTCTACTAAAATTGCATGTGGTAAAGAATTTTATTTTCAACTTATTGAAGAAAAAAAAAAAAAAAGAAAAGCTCCAGTGTCTGGGTCAGTACTATGTGATACTCACTCTACTGGAATGAGTGGTAAGCCAGAAATATCTGTCTATCTCTCCTGCAGTGAGGGATCATTTTGCTTGGTACCATAAAAAGAGTATTAGGTAATAAACACAATCTAGAATACCCATACCTTTCCTTTTGTCCTAACAGCTTTCCAAGTATCCAAATATGGGCTGAGGTTTGAGTTACATCCCATATCTTCTCTTGAGTTGGTGGCTGCTTGTATGTCCATTTCTGGACAGGTCAGTCTTCCAGACTTATCAGCTTGTAGTGCTAAAGGTTGACCTCTAGCTGGAAGAACTGCCAAAGACCACTTTGTTCCTGAGAGATTGTGGCTTTTTTCTGGACTGCATCTGTCTTAACAAGCTTTTATTAGGACTGCAGCTCTGCAATGTAAAGAAAAGCTCCCAGAGAGACTGTAATTCAGCTGTCCCTGTTGCAGAGGACATGGCTTTACAGTTGTAATGTTTGGTGGGTCACAGTTTTGCCCCAGGAGGTGGATCTTCCCACGTTGTTGGCAGAGATTGAGCACACAGGGCAATGTACATGGTGGTAAGGATGGTTAAAGAAGCAGAGTGCTGGCTGTGAGGCTGTGCACTCTGGGCTGTGATGCCCTCCTCTGTAATTACATACTGATGCTGGGGCCACCAGCTGTCTAGGGAGCTGCTGTCTAGGGAGCTGCACCCTCCTGCTGCACAGGGACCTTGTGAGCAGAAAAGTTCCCTCATTATTTTCTGTCCTCCTGGCTCACATATCTTTGAATCGTGTGGGAACTGGCCTCATCAGCAAAAGTTTGAGAGGAATTCACATGAGTACTTATGATGTCAGTTACAAGTCAGCAATAAAACTGAAAAGGGGTAGGTGTTTGGCAGCTCATACAAGTGGCAGAGTTGACAGATAGGAGCTTTCAGTGTAAGCACACCAAGTTCTTCATTCAAAACTAACCTACATTTCAAGTAATATATATAATCCCACATACTCTGTTTGTCCAATCATAGCTACACAAAGCATTTAAAATTTTTTGGATTTTCAACTAATTTATATGTGAAAAGGTGCAGATTCAGAGTCAGTAGTAGAAATTATTTACTGAAGAATATTGTATAATGAAAGTTTGAGAGCAGTAGCTTACATGCAAAGCAAAATTTTGGAAAGACGTGACATTCGTAAAGATAAAATACTCATTCTAAGATGTTTATCTCTATTTGGTTCTAAACCATTAGTGTAACCTGAAAAACTTATTCTTTATTTATTCAGAGAGCAGCAAAATTGATAATGTTACAGTGAGGAAGTGCCGTTGTAACATAAAATGCACATGAGATAAAATATCTACAACTACTATGAGCATGCAGCTGCTGAGTGAAACTAAACGAGGACACACGCTGTAGTTTAAATGTGCTCATTCTGTGTATTTTTAAAAAATATATATATGTTATTTCCATGTGTCGTGGGTTAAGCAGAAGAGAGTTAATTTTTTTTTCCTTCTCTTCATAAATAGTTAGCAAGAAGCTATGTTTTGGCTTCCTGCTCAGGAGAAAGCTGATAAGAAGGAACGTTTGTAGTTATTGCTAGGATACTTTCAAGGACAAACACATTCAGCCTCTCTCCCCTCCACAGACAGAGCCGGGGGGAGAGAGACAGTCCGGCTTCTAGCTTGGGATTTGCTTTTAGGTTAAGATTGAGAAGCAGACTGACCAATTATTCCATCCCATGTACGTCATACCCAGTATACAGGTGAGGACCCTCCGGGAGATTGCTCTCTTTCACTTCCCTTGGGCTCCGGATCATCTCGCTTTGGGTCCTGCATTCGCTCTCCCAAGGCCTTTTCCCTCCCCACAGACGCCAGTAGCTCTCGGAGCCTGGGACGCTCGTTATCTCCGTTCCGTGAGTTTCGGGATCTTCCCTCTCCGGGGGAATCATTAGCTGTTTTTTTTTCCCTGCTTCAGTCAGCTCTCAGCCTGGGACGCTTGGGCTGTTATCTCTGTTCCGTGAGTGCCTCCGGGAGCGGCGCACCCCCCCCTTTTTTCCCCCCCTTTTTTGGGGGGAATCGTGAGTGCGGTTTCTGGGGATCATTAGCTGGCAACAGGCTGAGCCTTTTGGGGGGGCAGTATCATTGTGTATCACCCATTCCCTCCCTCCTCTGCGGTCATTGGCTGGGAGTGGGCTGGGCCTTTGGTCATCAGGTGGGGAGAGGCAGTATCACTGTGTATCACATTGCATATTTATATATAGTATTATTTCCAATATTATTGTAGTTTAGTTATTAAATTGTCCTTACCTCAACCCACGAGTCCTCTTTGCCATTTACCTCTTTAATTCTCTCCCCTATGATTGGGTGGGGGGAGGGACTGTGTGAGTGGGTGTGTGTGGTTTGGCCCCCAGCCAAGGGCCAACCCGCCACACCATGTAAGCAGGACAACAGAATTTGACAACATTTCAAGTACTGAAATGTTACATGACTGTATATATGTTTTGTCCTACAAGTATGCAAAAGGCTCTTAATCTTCTTCGTGTTAAATTGTTTTCCAAGAAGCTAAGACACAAGAAAATTGACAGGCAAACCTCCGAACCATTTTGGAGAGATGCGTTTCAGTTGTTCACAGGATAGAAGACAAACTAATATGACACCTGAAGTTCAAAACAGAGAAGCAGAACACAAAACACTCTCGGAAAGCAAAATGTGTTCTAGCTCATTGGTTCAAAGAAGTCTCAAATATGAAGAAAATACACTTAAATAGTAAGAAAAAAAATAGTATTACCTTTGACCTACTTTGAAGATAGTGATAAATTAAAGGAGAAAACAGTGAAAAAGAGAGAAATTGGTGTAAAGGACCAGAACAGAAATCCCAGAAGAACATGAGTAACAGCTCATGCTGATAAGAAGGAAAAGATAATTTTATCTGGAACATATTGATAAATCAGAACTTCAATAATTAATCCTGTAAGCAGTTTTTTACCTTCTGTCTCACAGAGAGGAGAAGAGATTTTCTTAATAGAAAAGAAAGCTTCTTGAAATAAAATCTACAATGTTAAAGATCAGAGTTCCTACTTACCCCTCATCCATCACAATCAGATCATGCCACTACAACATGCTCTCACCTATGCAACAGTTGGTATAGGTTTACACTGACAACAGAAAGGAAAACTTTTTTATCTGGCTTTCAGAACACCCCAGAGGAACGAGCTCCACAAAATCTTTTCTCACATAATAACATAATTCTTGTTTGTTTACCAAGATTATAGCAGGATTTATCCACTTTCCCCTTTTTCCTGACCAGTTCTTGAAAGGTTGGCTTTAATCCCGTAGCTTTGTTCACTGTTGACCGGTTGCTTTCACACTATATTGTGTTCGAGGCATTTGGGTAAATAAGGAGCAAGGAATACATATTCTTAGAGTTAATCTGAATGGATAGAATTCTGAGAGAAGTGGCAGAAATGAACTAATTTTAGAGAGAAATTTGTCAGAGAGTTTCTTTCACAAGTTCTTTTTAGAGTGTTGCATTGGTATAGAAAGTTTTTAAATGCTAAGTCATTAAGATACAGATACTGTATCTTAAGAAGTAGTTAAGGATTTCTAAAGAATGAAATCTCTCCACAACTTTTTCCTAATATTTCCTCCTTTTATTAGAGACAAGAGTGGTAACTAGATCAAACTTTCTTCTGCTTACCAGTAAGGAGAGCTTCTTTTGACTTTTTGGAGGGGTTTTAGCAGAAGTAGAAAGATACTAAGAGGGACAGATGGTCAAAGTATATTAATAAAATCATGAGAGATATATTCATTACCACTAAAACACTGTCTTTTCATCATACTAGTCTCTGTTTTTTTTCTAGAACTTGGGTTTGCACATCTCTCATATCTTATCTGGGCATCAGTAGATTTTAGATGTACTGGAATTAAGATCTCCTGAGTTTTATTAAAAATGCTCCTTGTTGCTCTGTAGATGCGAAGGTGTTTCAGGCAGTCTAAAACAGGTAAATTGTAAGACACCTTGGCGTGACTTCAGAGATAACAAGTAGACACGTTTTGTAAGGGGAAGAACGCATAGGACTAGTCTATTTTGTAATCTTTGAAAAGTGAGTTAGACTCTTTTTGCGATGGGATGACCTAAGGGCAAATACAATGTATACCTGTCACAGAAATTACTACTGTGCAATGAATGGCTGTTACAATTCATGTAATTAAAGATGACGTCAAATAAATTGGCTGGTCAAACCAACTTTTTTTTTCTCTTCTATCTCTAAATCAGGAAACAAAGAAGCCAAAGAGTAAAAACAGACATGAAAATCCTTTTTCTTTTAACAACTTCCTGAAAAGCATAGCTGCTTGCAAAATAAAATGAACAAGGAAAAAATTGCATAGTACAAAAAAACAGAGCTACATAGTCCTCTGTCGTTAGAGAGTAGCAAACAGAAAAAGACAGTATTCAATATTTAACGAATTTTCCTAAAAGACAGAAAAAATCACATGCACGAGGTAAAGGATGGAATAGTGGAATAGACCTACCTGTGTTTCTCTAGTGTTCTGACCTATGTGTGACTGCAGGATATTTTTTTTCAATCATATTCGAATCCACTGCACAGACCTACAAATGTTTTTAAAAATAGGGAAAATGGCACCATCAAGCTAAAAATCAACAAAGAAGGATGATAACAGGAAAATTCTGACTCTGCTCACATACCATCCATTTAATCATTTAATAAAAATAAGCTCAGGCTGGAAACCCCAAGCTCAAAGAGTATTCTTCCTGGTGTGTTATTGTATGTACTTAATACCAATTCCCTATTTTGCACAGCTCTTCAGAACTGTGTGTCACCAATTTCTCACCTATCATTGTAGAGCTGCAAAGGTGTAGACAAGTGCTAGTTCTTGATTTGCTTCAGGATATCTGGAAGTTAACACTCATATGTACTTTGCTGTGGGTTTTGAACTGATTTCACAGACTCAAAACCCAGACAGTTGATGTGAACTATCAGTGAACATTGTCAGGAGTAACTGAAAGTACCAGGGATCTCTTCTTTTTTTTTTTTAATTCCTTTTCTTTTTTACTTTTTTTTTCCTTTTCTCTTTTTCCTTGTTTTTCTTTTTCTTTTTTTTTTGATTTTTATTTTTCTTTTTCCCTTTTCACTATATATTTGCTCCAAAGAGTTCTACTAGATGTAAAATATTAAGAGGTTCTAAAACAGGCACTATGTGGTCCTTATATAACTTTATATAACATGTTGACAAGATTACGCAGGGAGTAGGGTATCAAGATCACTCTGTACTGTGACAGATTAGGGACATGAAGAACATACCCTCTTCTATTTTTCAGAGAATAGCACCAAAGGAACTTCCTGAAGCAAAGCGCAAGAAAGATAAACAAAACTGATATCAAACAGGAAGCTGTTATTACTTTCACATTGTGTCTCTCTGTGAATTTTTTTTTTAAAAATCTGCCTTCTACTTTGATATGTGGGATACTTAAAGGTTAAACCTAGAACAAATGTCTTCTCAAGCCTTTAAGATTTACAAAAAAATAATGCAGAGAGAGAGGCTTTTCCTCGTCACCTCCCTGCTTGTTGGCTAACTTAACTGAGCATATTAAAAGAGTGTTCTTCTTTGTGGTCATAAAAATTTAAACTTGTCTTTGCCTTTCTGAGGACAAAGAGGAAACAGAAAAGGACCTGTGATTCAGAAATTTGCATCCGGCAGCAGGGACAGTGGTCCTGAGCTGGGAAAGAGTTTAACGCAGCTGACAACCAAGATTGCTGCCTTCTCAGACCTGCTGGTGCAGCCACACTTGCAGCTCTTCCCAAATTCAGGCAGCCTCAACCAGCCTGGCAGAAGTAAGCCAGTGAAAAGGATTATGGTGATTAGGTTGGCAAAGTGATGATGGGTGGATGCTGGTAAAGGGATGGTAGTCTCCTGAGACTGGCTGCCACGAGAACAGCACATACTTCTGTAGCCTGGCTTACAGTTTCTCTCAGAGTGCACACCCTTGTTTTGTTTTCCCACCAGAGCCAAGACTAAAATGATAGTCTACTGCAGAGGCAACAAGAATCAACTGTTTTTCTTCACTGTCTGTGTGAAGCAAGGAGATCATAACTCTGGAGTGAAGTGTATTTCTCAGCATACTGTTGTTCCTCCTCCTGTTACACCTTTTCCTCAGTTTCCTTTAAATACTTCTTATGCCTTGATTAAAAAAAGTGGATGAAGGAAAGGCACTGAAGGCATCTTTCCTCTTGCTTTTTCCCTTTTGATTTTGACTGTCTATCTCAGCTGCCTGCTAAGCTCCAGGTACTATGAAATTCATATGCTCTAAAAGGTATAATAAGATAGCATACATTTTCTTCTTTCTTTTAGATACCTGCTTTTCATTTTGGTCTAATGGTGAAAAGGTGTTTTTTCCTGTAAGCTTGTCATTTGGATTTTATTAGTCAATTTTTAATGCACAGCTTGGAAGGTTTTCAGAAACTTAATATAACAACTCTCTAATGTAGCATTCACAATGTCCTTGTTCTGGTGAGTGCTCCATTAATCAGTTATAATGGGCTGATGACCTAAATTTGATAAAGCTTTGACCCTTGCAGCTCAGAGAAGACATACCTTAAGACATGCAAATGCACCTGTTATGGTTTATTTTCAGATAGGGAGGGAGATGACCCCATGTCATTATTATTGTTTGTCCATTTACACACTTGAAGCTTATGCTGGGGTTATAAAGTTGTAGAATAGCAGAAACCTTAGATTTAGAAGAGGAAACACTAAAGGAAGCTAATAAACAAAGGCTAAGAAAGAATAAGGGAGAGTGGGGAAGGCAGGAAGGAAGGAACGAAGAAAGAAAGAAATATAATCTTACAGATTAGGAATTGAGGACAAAAAAAAAGTTTAAGTAAATAATTTATAGTGATTAAAAGCAACCAAATTCATGCTTTTGGAATTCCAGGGTAACAACTTTAACAGAAAAGCACTCAAGGAAATACTACTCTGAACCCTAAGGACAGCAGTATTTGAAACCTAGAATTGGAATGATATGGTATACCTCAAAGGTGTTTTCCAAGAGTCAGCACCAACCATTGTTCACTTGTGTCAGTTTCCAGCATTGCCTCTAGGAAAACACAGCTTTTTTCCACTGTTCCAGCAGTGCTCCTAGGCAGTCAAGTAAAGAGTAGTGAACTTTTCTTTCTGTTTGCTTCATCCTGTTTTTTGACACTCTAGTAACTGTAAAATCAGTGCCAATGGAAACATTAATAAGTGGAGAAAACTATGAAATCCTTTGAGGTATCATTGTAAGCCCTCTGTGGTTCAAGAGTTGCAGGTTTCATTTGTGGTTAAACAGTTTTAGTTGTTTTACTGCAGATATCTTTTCTTCTTCTAGATGACATTCCTAGGGCCAGGAATCTCACCTTCTATGAAGGTAAGGGAAGAGTATTATGAACTAATATTATTATACATTTTTATATATTATTACTATATTATGAATGGTTGTGAAAAATTGCTGTTATTCACAAAAATGTTGTCTTTAACTAGAAATTGTGTTGGTGTTGCTTATTCTACTGTACTTGCATTTAGTGGTTCTCTTTATTAGCATAGTTCATCCGGCTTATTTCCTTACTACCATATTCTTCTTTTGCTCTGCTTCTGTTGCAGAGACAATATTTTGTGTGTTTAGTGCCAGATAAAAACAAATAATGTTCTCTCTCTTTTCTCATTTCCTCTTTGTTTCACCTCTTGCTTCTATTTCTGGTTCTTTTTATCACTTTTGTCTTCTTAGCTGAAGTTTTTCTTTTCCTCCTATCTGTGAGGCTGTTTTATTTTTTTAAAATATCCCTTCATTTCCATTTCTGTCTCTCCTCTTATCCTTCTATATAGTTTTCTTGATGTCTGGCTACTTGCCATGCAATTTTTCACAAAATGGTGGCAGTGTGAGAAGATTGCTTTGAAAAACTCAATCAGGGGAACAGAGACAGATCTCCTTTTTAATTTTTCCAGTTTTTCTGATGAGATTTGAAAACCTTATATTTTAATGCCAGATTTTCCATCACTTTTTGAAGTAGAAAAAAAACCTGTATGCATATACTTCTTTAAGTATGGGAATGCAATATAAAATAATTTACAAATAGGACTGTTAGTGCTTTGTAGCCTTCAAATCAGGGACCAAAAGAAAGTTTTTGTGTGAAATGTATGGTGTGGGGCAGGTTCAAAGATCGTTCCTTCTTCTGAGAAAAATTAATAGTTTAAGGCAGTGTGTTAGTAGGCAGGTAGTAAGTTGAGATCCTCCTTCAACACTTTTGGTTTTGGCGTGTTGACACCTTTGGTTAGACAAGTTAGAAGTTATTCGCCTAAAAAGTGAAGGTGGGAAGCTCACAGCCAGTTTGGACTTCTTCAGGCAAAATAATACCTACCAGAACTTGACTCTCAGGGGACACAGACAATGAAACCTCTGGCTTGAGGAACTTTAAGAGAATAAACACCATGATTGCTGACAATGCAGAGAAGCAGATCATTTTGTTTGGGTTTAGTCTAGAAATTCAGACTACATGACTGGTATTGATATGTCTTAATTCTCAGACCTGCATTCCACTTTTGGTCACTTAAATCTTTTTTAAGGGCTTGTCACATATTACTTGTCATTTACAGGGAACCATGAAAATTATTAAAAAATTTTATTCTCTTGTACTGCTCAAGGTTGAAAGCAGCAAAGCTAATATTTCACTATCAGTTCAGATATTATGAATTTGGAGTCATGTAACTTGGGAATTTTATAGGTCTGTGAATTATAAAATTATCTTAGTGAAATTAAAATTCTTGTCTCTGATGGATTTGCTCATTGATGTCAGAAAAACATTAATGCCTGCAATAACTGAGTTCAAGCTGAAACAATGGCTGATTTCACTAAGTAATGCCATTGAGCAGAGGCTGTAGGAAATTAAGTTGGCCCTCCATTGACCTCTTATTAAAATTGTAGGGATGAACTTTCATCTTATTGTTCATTTGGTTTCTAACTAATGAGATTGGCCTTGGAGCTGAAACTCCCCTTTCGAACAGCTAATGTTTGAAAATCATGCCTAATATATCTTTTGTTATTTCTAAAATCTGAAGTGAAACATCCACATAATTTACATTTTTAGAAAATATTGTAGTGTTATCTCCAGCAATAAGCTCTCACTTTTGTCAGCTTCGTCAGGAGTGTTATTCACTAACCACAGGCTTTTTTTATCTGGTTAAATTTTCTACAAAGACATGAGTTTGAAGTTAGAAGCAAAAAATGCAGGTGGTTTTAGAGTTTGAAGTTTTATAGTTTAAAGTGAAAATGTGGTGGTGTCTTACTGTCAGAGATGTAATAATTAATTCAGCTTGGAGGTTTCTTCTATTAACAGCCCTGAAACCCCTTACCTCTGCAGTAGAAATTCCCCCAACCAGCAAGAAGTTTGGAGTAGGAAGATGGTATGTGGGAAAGAATGGAGAGCTTCATCTTGTTTGGGAAATGGTTCCACAGGATCCTGTGCAAACTGCCATGACAGGCAGAGGAGGTTGACCACCACAGTGTAAGGGCAATCCATTCCAGTAGGCAGAAATATCAGTAAAAAGTAGAAAAAGGCCATGGGCTCAGAGAAAAAAAAGCAGAGTAGGGAGGTGGAAGTGGAGATGGAAAAGGTCTCTATTTTCCTCTGAGCAGCCCAAGAAAGCAATGTGTTGTGCATCTCCCAGTGCCAAAAATCCAAAGCCCAGCTGGAGTTGAAACTAGCAAGGGAGGTCAACAAGACCGGTTTGTGTAAGTAGCAAAAGTAAGGCCAAGGACCATGTGGGTCCATCGCTCAGTGAGACAGTGCCCCTACTAACACGGGACTTGGAGGAGGCCAACGTACTCATTGCCTTTTGCACTAATAAGAACTTCCCCCCCGCTATCTACGTCCCTGAGCCTCCTGGCAGTCTGTGGGAGTGAGGGTGTACCCACAGGAAAGGGGGGTAGAAGTAGAGAGCACCTCACCCACTGGGGCACACACTAAAGTCCTTGAGACCACACAGGATGTACCCCAGAATGTTGAGCAAGGTGTCTGATGTCACTATGAGGGTGCCTTTGAAATTCAGTGGCAAGTGGGAAAGTTTCTTGTTTACTGGAAAATAGGCAGTTGCACTCATCCCCTGGAAGCGCAAGGAGGAGGATCCTCGTAACTATAAGTGTGCAAACCTCACCTTGGCACCCAGGGAGAGAATGGAACAAATCCTCCTGAAAGACATTTCCAACTCCATGAAGAAACTGCCAGGAATAGTCAGCCTGGTTTTAACATGGGCGAGTCTTGCCTTACCAGCCTGATGCTTCCCTGTGATGAGATGACTGACTGTGTGGATATAGGGGGAACAGTGGCTGTCACGTACCTTGACTTTAGCAAGGTCTTCAGCGTGGTCTGTTTACAGTTGGTAAAGTACTTTAAGAGGACAAAGACGAATCTTCTCAAAGCAGCAGAAAGATTGTTCCTGCCCTCAGGGAGCCATGGATATACAGGACAGAGAAAATGTTCCAGAGATCATGGGATCTGATGGGGAAAGAGTTACAGCACATGAGCAGACCGCACACAGGGCCTGAGACAGTGCACTGTGGAGGATGGAGCAGCCAGCCAGGTTCAGAAAGGACAGAACTACAGCCTTAACTGCACACCTGTAGTGTTTTGTGAGATACATAAACCCTGTGCTTTCTGGTTGAAAAACCAAATGTATCCTAGGCCTCACATCTGTAAGTGATTTGAACAGAAAGGAAATAGGTGCCTCAGTAAACAGAGAAATGAAGTTTTTTACAACCAGACTAGCATCCTGAGTCTTATCTCATGGTTCACCATATGGGAATGCTGAAGGCAAAGCAGACAGATTCTTCTTTGCTTCTAACATCGAGTTCTGATTTAAAAAATCAAAGCATTAAAATCATCACGGTTACTTTGCTCTCCATACCCCACAGAATGTGTTCAGGGTGGATCCTAAAGGCTTTTGAAATCATTAAAGATTCATTTGAATTGTGAAAATAGTAGGCCATGTTAATCGCAGCTGTGTGTGTTGGGCTTCAGGATCCAGGTAGATTCCTGCCGTCCTGGCTTTAAAATATGTTCTATATGGAGCAGTTGCTGTTCCGTCTCCAAATGAATGTCCTTATTGAGGCAGTAGAGAGACCAGTTTCCCAACAGGCAGACCCACACAAATAAAAAACACATATATGGACAGCCACACAAATCAGTACAGGTAAAGAACAATGCATTTATCAGCAGTCAGGTAAACATGAACTTCACGGACAGCCTGATCATGATCCTCCTTTAATCATAGGAATGATTTGAATGCTCAACTACCGTTTTCTGTGGTTCAACAAATATAATTTGCCCACTCAAAAGAAATATCTTTATAAGTTGAGGATATCTAATTTAAACAGCAAGAAACCTCTTTCTATTTCTGTTCCTTGTTTATCTTTGTTACCCACAATGAATACCAAACTGACAAAACCCACAATTTCCTTTAACATTAACTAATTAAATTCCTGATCTTTTCCATTTTATAGTATTGTAAATTATTCCTGGAACATATTAGTAGACAGTGGAGGAGAGAGGAAGCAGCATATAGAAAACAAATTTTTCCACCAAAGGAAACACAGCTTTACTTCAAAATGGGAATTTCTGGAGCAGAATAAATTTAATGCCTTCTTTGCCTCAGTCTTTGCTGGCCATAAGACCAGCCTTTAAGAGTCCTAGGGCCCCGAGACTAGAGGGGAAACGTGGAGCAAGGAAGATCTTGGTAGAGGAATATTTAAAGGTCAGGGAACAATTAGACAAATGAGAAGAGGCCGAGAGTGCTGGGATAGTTCAGCCTGGAGAAGACTCTCAGGGTTTTTGTCCAGGTATAAGGGAAATTAAATTTGTCCATGGGGAAATTAAAGATAGAGCCAGACCCTTCTCAGTGGTGCCCAGTAACAAGAAAAGAAGCAATGGGCACAAACTGAAATAGTGGATTTTTTTTTTTTACTGAGTGATCAAACACTGATGCAGGTTGCTGAGAAAGATTGTAGAGTCTCCACCCCTGGAGATGTTTAAAACCTGATTGGACACCGCCCTGGGCAACCTGCTCTGGGTCACCCTGCTTTAGGTAGAGAGGGTTGGACTGGATGATCTTGGATGGTGTCTTCCAGTCTCAGCCACTCTGTAATAGCATAATAACTGTTCATTTTATACTATCATATTTTTTAAACCCGTGCTGTGAAGGTTGCTGAAACACTTGCTCTGCAGATTTTTGGCTTACAATGACATCATAATTGACAGTTTAAGTTACTTGGCATTTCTATTTTTGCTCACCTGAAACAGAATTTAATATCAACCAAATTCCTACTTCCAGTGCTGACTTTGCAACAGAAATGGCAATAGCAGGGAAAAGACTTAGCTGGACAGCATGCTGCTCAAGTTTCTCTGGAAAAAAGAAAGATAATTGCATTTACTATTCTTTACTATTTTAAGTGGGTTTTTTCATCGTTCTTATTTAAGCATGAGTCCATGTCAAAACATCAGTAGCAGCTACTTTAAAATCTAGATCAGAATAGGACTGGTTTTTTTTAGATTATTTTACCTTTCAAGGCCCTAGCATTAAGGAAAAAAGCACCAGTTAAGGTCTACAAGAATGATAAGACCTAGTGAGAGCTTATTACATTGTGGACATATCCCCACATTGTACAACCAGAGAAAAGACTAATTAGGGGTTAAAATCACCAAGTGAAAAGGTGGGAAATACATAGGGTAACATGATGAATGAACCTCACTAAATCTAACAGATTATTTGTTCTAAATAAATCCACAAAGAGGTTCTTGCATTCACACACTGAGAAAACACAGCAAGCTGCACTGTCACTTAAAGCAATATTATGTGTCTTTTGGAGGAGAAAGGACAATCAAAACCTTCCTCCTTGCCTTCTGTTGATCATTCTTCTCGGAACTTGAGTTCCTATACGCAGTTTTTACCCGACTTTTACTTATTGTACTTATTGTTCGTAAACAATAAGTTTCCGTAGAAATATCACATCAGTGAGAAACTCAGTTTTGAAGAAAAAGCCCAACTTCTACAGTGCCTTAACTCTAACCATCCAAGTGCATAAACTGTGTTTTAACTCTTCATGCATATCCTTTTTCTGGAGACTGCAACATAAGTTTATATTATTTTTCTTTAAGCCTAAATTTACATCAAGAAGTACCCAAAGGTATTTTACATTGGTTAAACCTTATATGATATATGTTCAGATTATATGCTGCTTCTTGTACTAGAAATTCTATGCATATATAAATCTGTGTTAACTCTCTTCATTTTGCTTTTGTTAATGTTTTCCTCTGAGTAGATGAGACAACGGGATATAGTATATTTAAATACAATCCTGCCTCTGCAGGCCTTAGGCAACCAATTATAACTTTTCTAAATGGTTTTAGAGCTCTCCTCTATCACGCATTTCTAAATTAGAAAATTTTCAATATGTGGATCTACTTTAATTTCAATTTGTATCACTGAGTCTTCTGCTCAAACTGAAAATCCAGTTTACACTATATATCACCAGCAGCTCTCAGTTTGGTTCTTCCCTAATTCATGCTGCACAAGTGCTCTGCAAGCTGTTTGTACCTTTTAATCTCTAATCACAAGCATCACAGTAAAGGATCAAAATGATAGAGGTATTTCAAAAAGGAGGAAGAAATATGTTGAAGATAGTTTTGCTTGCTGTTTCAGAAAAAAAAATCCCCAAATAACTGAAAATTTATAATCAATGTAACTGTGAATATGGGTGGAACTACAATATTTTAAATGTATCAATGTAAATTTTCTTGCATGAAAGATTTCCCTTTTGTTTAATTTTATTTTCAGAATTTGTATATAAATGAACAATTATCAGTTGATCTTTCTGAACTATTTCTTCAAGTTTGAGGAAAAATTTTACTCAAGATTTGAGGGAAAAAAAAGTTTAATCTGTTCTCAGAACCTCACCTCACTGGAGTAGGTTGCCCAGAGAGGTTATGAATTCTCCTTCCTTGGAGATATCCAAAAGCCATCCAGACACAGTACTACTTGAGTAAGGGAGTTGAATAAGACGACCTTTAGAGGTCCCTTCCAACCTCAAACATTCTGTGAACTGGGGAGTGGCTCCTCTTCTAGTGCAGACACAAATGGAAAATATGAATGGTGGCACCATAAATTACTTCAATAAATTGCTTAGAAGACCTTTTTTTCCTCCGAGATTCTTCCCCCATAGGGATAGATTTGATAAACTGAATGTTACGAGTTCCAGTACATCATACTACTAGCGTATATTTACAGATCTACTTGTCATGAAGTGTTCAGCTTCTAGAGGACACTGCCAAAACTTTTTGTAAGAAATCGTAAGTCCTGATAGAAATCAGAAGGCCTTTACTAGCTCAGAAACGTAACCAATGTCTGCATAAATATGCCAATTAAAATGATGGTGCTCTTTGTTGTTAGCTGAGATATTAACCAGGTGTGACTCCTATGGCTGTTGGCGGTGAATTATTTTCACCACACGTGATTTCTATTAACTTGTTTTCCATTCTTTGGCTTGACATATCCATCTAGATGTATGGAAAGGGAAATTTACTGGATAGAAGCAGTGTGTAATCTTCTTTTTCTGTATAGTACAAGCCCAATGAAACCCAAATGCCTGTTAGGAGTCCCCATTTCTAAGGAAGCTTAACCTGCTTGACAACAGAATTAAAGTGAGGTTGTTAACAAAAATGTCTTACATGTCTAAATCTGGAAAAGTTTGCAACAAGCCATGAAGAAAACACTTTTTTTACACAGTCCATTTTTTCTCATTTGTTTTCAAATGTTTAAATCCTTTTAATTTTATTTTTTTTTTTTATGGTTTAGACTCATATGTTTTTAACAGTGTTATCGTATTTGACCATCATTGTGGCAACTTTAACACTTCTGTCTGTGTCATCTATAAAGAATATAGCTGTTTCCTTCTTTTAAGAAATCCTAAAATGTAAACAGAATCTACAGCATATTCAACCCAAAGGAAGATAATTTAGTCTATGGACCCTTGTACGATTCAGCTTTGAAATCTTGGGAAAGTGGAATCCCACTTGGAGAGGATACCTACCTTTTTAACAAATGTCAGAAATACAGCAATAGACCCATGAGTACATGGGTGCTAGAGTTTGAAAAGAACTTGCATGGTTTAGGCTTGTACTGAGTCAGGAATAAGCAAACACTCTGAGAGAAAGTTCAAAGTCTCTGAATTCCCTAAGGCCAAGATACACTTGAACTAAGGGTGAACTGTCCTGGCCTTGTGAAAAGAAACATACCATTTGTTTTCAGGAGGTGTTTTATTACTTTCTCTTTTGCATATATTTAGTAAGATCATTTGGTTCACTTTATCAGAGATATAACTTTGGAGGCTGCTATGATGAGTTTCAAAGATCATAACATCATCTAGTGTCAAGGTAGAACCTACTAGCAGTAAGAAATACATCCACGTCATCTGCAGATGATCCCAAATTCATTCCAATATATTAATCTTAGTACATGAATGCTTGGGATTGTGCATAGCAGCAGCAGCAATCTTTTAAGAGACGTGTTTGTGTTTGTTAATGATACAAGGATTTTTGTACTTTGTTCGTCTGTTGGCTTGGAGATATAGTTTTTATCACTATAGTTATGCTGACACAGTATGCAACTTACGCATCATCATGTCAGAATGGAGACATCATCCACAGTATTTCTTATAGAGGAATTGTTTTGCTGCAACCAGCCCACTTCTTACACCTATAAATGCATGTAATTTCTGGAAGTTTTTACTTTTTTAGCTTTAACAAGAAAGTTCAAGCAGTTTTTCTTTTATAGATGGACCAGAAAAACTGTAAGATACAACAGCTGAAAATATAGATTTAATTTATTGAGCTCTGTTTTAAGATTAGTTATATGACAATGTTAGGAAAAAGTGTTAGCTAGGGTTTGTTAATTAAAGTACTGTTAGGAGTTGCTTAAAACTTAGTGTAGCATAATATTGTTCCAAACCCTACATAGCATTTTGGTAGGCTGGCAGTGCAGACCACCCTTTTCCATTTTGCTAGACTGTACCGCACTGTAACCATCTACATCTTCCAAATTAAATTGTTTTGCATTTTTCTGATTACAATTAATTCCCAAGGCACAGCAGAAAGTAGTTCTCTTTCCATATGATCCAGCCACAGGGCAGTTTTAAAACTGATATCTCTAGACTACAACAGCAGCTGCGGGTGAGTGTGGCTCAAAACTGGGAGCGATTTGGGCTTGCATGTGAAATGTTCTGTGAAGGGATACCAAAACAAGAAAGCTATAGAAAATAAACTTTAAGCTAAAGGAAGCCCTTGAGTCACCTTACCTATCAGACAAATCTTTTAATCTGAGGTTCACATCCCCCAAAAATATAGCGAGATGTGTGAACGTTTGTGTGAAATAGAGGCAACAGAGTGGAATAGAAAATTCTATTTATTTTTTTCTCTATGTAAAGACATTGGTAGACATAGTCATCCAAGAGATGCTCAAATGGTGCCAATAATGGTGTACCAAAGCCTTTTTGACCTTCAAGTATAGCTTTTTAGTTTCTAAAGTGTAAGTTAAACTTGTCTGATACCAGGTTGTTCCTGTCTATGACCACAGCAAGACCTGTAAGCATCGACACTGAAGAGAAGTTTTGGCTGGAAGAATATTTTAGACGAGAAGATATGATGCAGGAAAGCAATATAAGATGAAACTTAAAGGAACACTCATGTAAAAAGAATGGAAATTTTTAATTCAGGGTGGCATGGTTGTCTAAGACAAGATGAGACATAACTGAGACAAAAAATGTGGCTACTTCTGTCTTGTTTCTAGATATGTTTTGTGAGAAAGGTTTTGTCGTGGTCTAAGGTCACCAGGCAAACTAAGCACCACAGCAGCCTCAAAAACTTCATAGGCTGAGGCGAGGGCAGGGAGGGTTCACTCACCAATGGTGGTCACGGACAAGAAAGTGACTCAACTTGGGAAAACCCAAAAACAACTTAAAAAAAAAAGAACAGAGCAAGATAAACAAGAGAACTACATCTTAAAAAGGCACCTCTCCCCCGCTCCTCCCTTCTTCCCAGGCCCAAAGGTTTTGTTCCCGATTTCTCTACCTTCTCCTCCTGGCAGCACAGGGGCAGGGAAATGGGAGTTGGGGTCAGTCCATGCTGTCTCTGCTGCTCCTTCCTCCTCAGGGTAGGGCTCCTCAGAGTCTTTCCCTGATCCAGTGTGGGGTTCCTCTCATGGGAGGGAGAGTCCTTTGTGAGTCCTTCACAAACTACTCCAATGTGAGTCCTTCCCACGGGCTGCAGTTCTCCACTAACTGCCCCATCACAGGTCTCTTCAAGAAAATTCACAGTCTCCTTTGGGCACAGCTACTTCTTTCAGCATGGGGTCCTCCAGGGCTACATCTCAATAAGCTTCAGGGGAGCTCTGCTCTTCATGGGCTGCACGGGGACAATGTACACCACCATGATGTTCACCACAGGCTGCAGGGGAATCTCTGCTCCGGCACCTCCTCTCTCTCCTTTCTCTTCACTGACCTTTGTGTCTGCACAGTTGTCTCTCTCACATCCCACTCCTCTCTCCATTGCAGATTCTTTGCTTGCTCCTGAGAAAGTCCTGGCTCTCAGACGGGGGCTGCACTGGGTCAGCTGGGTCATAGCAGAAGCTGGGCAGGCAGCTGGCCAGACAGACCAGTTGGGGCCTCCCCTCCTTGATGCACTATGCCCGTTCTTAAATATATAAATATATTATTTTATAGAGACTGGACAGGCAGTCAGGAGGCAGCTGGATGGATGGATCGGCTAGGCCAGGCCCTGCCCCGGGCTGCACTGCCACTCCATGTGCTGTACCCTCTCTTCAGTATGTTATTGGCAGAGGTGCTGGTGGTCTCAGGCCTGGCCAGAGATGCATCTGGCTCAGAGCTGGGGAAACTTTCAGCATCTCCTCACAAGATCCATCTCTGTAGTGTGCCTCTCCCCTGCCACCAAACATAGACCTGAGGGAACTCTTACCGGTTACTTACAGGAGCTATTACTGTAGCCCCTCTGCTACTGCCAAACAAATCCACCACACAGAACCACAACAGGCTTTTCCAGTGTTGCTGCCTGTAGTGAACACTGACTTTTCTGGCCTTGAAGGGATCTTTTCCTTTTCTGTTCTTATGAAGTTTGGTTTCTAGTCCCACTGCTCCCACCACTATCAGTGTGCTGCTTAATAGGGTGCAAACAACAAAAACTCCTGCATTGACCAAAATACAATATACTTACTCTGTATATCTATTTTGTATTTTATATTGTGCGGTGGCACACAAGTATTGAAGATTATATTCTCTCAGTTTAATACTTATTTTTATAAGCAAAGCAATGTAAGCCTACTTTAAATGCACTTGAATTCAGGCATGGTGTTCATTTTTGATAACTATTATTAGAAGGAAAGGTGGTTTTTTTTTCTCTGTGTTGGCCTACATATATACAAAAAAAATGAGAAAGGAAAGTTGGTTTATACTTTACCCTAGAGGCCAGCACAGTTAGCATTGCCCATGCTTGAGGAAATACATAAAAGCCCAAGTGTGTTTGAACTGAGGTTGCCAATTAAAACAACCCTGGCATTTAGGATATTCAAAACCTACATTCAAATTCTGTGGCTTAAACCCATATATAATTACCAGTGCTGCTCCCTGGTTCGATGTGCCAATCTCAATTAAAAGATCTGTCTGTGCTGAACCTCCAACGGGAGCATATGTATAATGTTGCAGTCATGAGGTCTGAGATTCTAAGCTCTGCTTCTCCCCTCATCTGATAAGAGCATCTCTAATTCAGCATCTGAGAGCTAAGCATTCAAAGGGGTCAATTCTGTGCTGTTTGTGGAGCTGTCACAGGTTGAATTCATCACTTTCATGACAGTGTCCTCTTTCCATGTGATTGTAAATGACTACAGACAGGTGTGTGGTCCATGAGCTGGCACCTTTCCATGAAATGCTATTTATTGCTGCTGTTGCACGACATGAGGATGGACTCGCACATAGCCTGGGTAGTAGCACTAAGGAACAAGCAGTGCGAAATCAGAACCTAAAGTGACCAGAGTGCGCTGTATGGTAGAAAGCCATCAAGACGACTCTGTCTACTGTAAACTGTTTCAGCAGTGCAAAAATAAATGTGTAAATAAATAAATAGTTTAGACTGTAGCTATGGTGAATGAAAATGTTATTGTCTTTGATAAGGAAAAAGTCTTGTAACTGTTTAAACAGGAGGACTTTGCTAAGCCCTAAGATGTCTCACTGAAATTGAAAAAGGTTCTCTCCAATCACGTTGGAGGAAAAAAAAACAAACAAAAAACTTCTTCTAAAACTGATGAGCAATCAAGTTGCTTGCAGGGATTCAATCTAGTCTTTTATGCTAAGACATTTTTGGGGTAAATATTTTATGCCTTCATAGTTGGGAGGTTACCAATGTCTAAGAAGGGTCCTTATGCCTAGCTGGTTTCATTTACATCCTAGCTGAGACACAGGCAATGCGATAGTTGGCATGTCTGCTTTTACTCCCAGAAGACTCCCAATGCAAAAGTCAAACAAATGGTTGTTAATAATTTAATCTGTGGTCCAAATCTGTTGTACAAAGATTTAGTGGTTTTGTTTGTGTGAAAATTTTGAAAATGCCCAATTTGAACTGATCATAACTCATAAACTAAATAATATTTCTGCTTTCATATTCTCTTTAAATGAATTAATAGATGTTTATTGTTCACACTGCACTTTCTGCACATAAAAGAGTTGGTTTACATCTTAAGAAATGCATACTCAAGTATTTAACTATGCCACTTTGACCAGAGTAATTACTGTGATTTTTTTAATAAAGAAAAATATATTGAGAGCAGCCCTCTGTTCAGAAAAAGAACAGAAGTCAGGGTGGGATGTATGGCAATAATGTTAAACCTCTACATTTAGATCAAAATTGATAGAAGAAGAATAGAATATTTTTCAATTTCAGATTTACCTTAAACAACTCCCCAATTTCCCCTTAAAATTAATCACCGCTTAGTGAACTGTGTTCTGCTTACTTTACTGTTACTCTGTTCAGAATGATTTGGATTGTACTTAAACAACCAGACGGATAAAGGGTTTAAAAATATTTCAAGAATAGCTAATGTGAGTTTTGAATCTGTATAGGTTAGTGTATGAATAACTAAGATGACATATTGAGTTCAAAACTATGAAATCTTAAATTAGATAGATCAGATTCAGTTTTTGTCTAAGCAAGTGTGACTCAGTGAGGAGTAAATTGGTGTAGTTATCCTTGATTACGTGTGTTCAGCACCTCACAGAATCACAGAATCACAGAATGTTAGGGATTGGAAGGGACCTCAAAAGATCATCTAGTCCAATCCCCCTGCCGGAGCAGGAACACCTAGATCAGATCGCACAGGAACGCATCCAGGCGGGCTTTGAATGTCTCCAGAGAAGGAGTCTCCACAACCTCTCTGGGCAGCCTGTTCCAGTGCTCTGTCACCCTCACTGTAAAGTTTTTTCTCATATTCAAGTGAAACCTCCTATGTTCCGGCTTGCACCCATTGCCCCTTGTCCTATCACTGGATGTCACAGAGAAGAGCCTGGCTCCATCCTCCTGACACTCACCCTTCACATATTTATAAACATTGATTAGGTCACCCCTCAGTCTCCTCTTTTCCAAGCTCAAGAGACCCAGCTCCCTCAGCCTTTCATCATAAGGGAGATGCTCCATTCCCTTCATCATCTTCGTGACTCTGCGCTGGACTCTTTCCAGCAGTTCCCTGTCCTTCTTGAACTGAGGGGCCCAGAACTGGACACAATATTCCAGATGCGGTCTCACCAGGGCAGAGTAGAGGACACAATATTCCAGATGCGGTCTCACCAGGGCAGAGTAGAGGGGGAGGAGAACCTATCTTGACCTACTGACCACCCCCCTTCTGATACACCCCAGGATGCCATTGGCTTTCTTGGCCACGAGGGCACAGTGCTGGCTCATGGTCATCCTGCTGTCCACCAGGACCCCCAGGTGCCTCTCCCCTACACTGCTCTCCAACAGCTCAGTGCCCAACTTATAATGGTACCTGGAGTTGTTCTTGCCCAGATGCAAGACTCTACACTTGCTCTTGTTAAATTGCATTAAATTTTTCCCGGCCCAAATCTCCAGCCTGTCTAGGTCTCGCTGGATGGAAGCACAGCCTTCTGGCGTACCAGCCACCCCTCCTAGTTTCGAATCATCAGCAGACTTGCTGAGGGTGCACTCTATTCCCTCATCTCCCTCAGCACCCACGGGTGCATCCCATCAGGACCCATGGATTTATGGGTGTCCAGATTACTTAACCGCTCCTTAACCCAGTCTTCATCTACCAGAGCAAACTCCTCCTTTGTTCTGACTTCCTCTGGGGCTTCAGGGGTACGGGACTCTTCAGGAAAGCCTCCGGCACTATAGACAGAGACAAAGAAGGCATTCAGTAACTCGGCCTTCTCTGTATCTTCTGTCACCAGAGCACCCACCTCATTCATCAGTGGGCCTACATTGCCTCTGGTGTTGGCCTTGTCTGCAATGTATTTGAAGAAGCCCTTTCTATTATCCTTGACCCCTCTGGCAAGGTTTAATTCTAAGGAGGCCTTAGCTTTCCTAGTTGCCTCCCTACACTCTCTGACAACATTCTTTTATTCCTCCCAAGTGGCCAGCCCCTCCTTCCATGATCTGTAGACCCTCCTTTTACACTTGAGTTTGCCCAGCAGATCCCTGTTTAACCATGCAGGCCTCCTGGCAACCGTCCTTGACTTCCTACCCGTTGGGATGCACCGATCTTCAGCTTGGAAGAAGCTCTCTTTGAACCCTAACCAACTATCTTAGGCCCCTTTACCTTCAAGTACCCTGTCCCATGGGATTTCCCCTAGCAACTGCTTGAAAAGGCCGAAGTTGACCCTACTGGAGTCCAGGGTTGCTGCTCTGCTCTGAATTCTATTACGGCCACATGAGATCCTGAACTCCACCACCTCATGGTCACTGCAACCAAGGCTGCCCTCAACCTTTACCTCTTCAATCCGACCCTTCTTATTCGTGAGAATAAGATCTAGCAGTGCTCCTCTCCTAGTCAGCTCATCCACCATTAGCATCAGGAAGTTATCATCAATGCACTGGAGAAACCTCCTGGACTGCGGATGGCTGGCTGAGTAGGCCTTCCGGCAAATATCAGGGTAGTTAAAATCACCCACAATAACCAGGGCCTGTGACTGTGAGGCTGCTACCAGCTGCCTGTAGAAGGTTTCGTCGACTTCCTCGTCCTGATCCGGAGGCTTGTAATAGACACTCACGACAGCATCACCCATGCCAGCCCGTCCCTTAATTCTCACCCACAAACTCTCAACTCGCTCGTCACCCACCCCTGGACAGTACTCAATACATTGAAGTTGTTCTCTCACATAAAGAGCAACTCCCCCACCACGCATTGCTGGCCTGTCTTTCCTGAGAAGGGTACAGCCACCCATGGCTACATTCCAGTCATGTGAGCTGTCCCACCATGTCTCTGGAATTGCCACCAGGTCATAATCTCCTGACCGAACACAGATTTCTAACTCCTCCTGCTTATTCCCCATGCTGCACGCATTTGTGTACAGGCATTTCAGGGAGCGAGCTGAGCGCACCGGTTTTACCCTAGGATGGTGGGAGGACTCCCGGTCCTTATCAACACTGGAGTGATGCCCCACTGTTGCAAGCCCCGTTACAGCCCCATCCCCCTTCGAATCTAGTTTAAAGCTCTCTCAATGAGCCCTGCCAGATCCTGCGCTAGGATGCGTTTCCCCCTATGAGACAGATGAGTTCCATCCCTCGACAACAGGCCAGGGGC
>WKFP01015421.1:43373-151138 GCA_011057875.1 Pterocles orientalis
GTCTCTTCCCCCCCAAAAGGCTGAATGTATGTCCTTGAGAACAAATAGCAACATCCTAGCAATAACTATAAACGTTCTTCTCTTATCAATTCTCTCCTGAGCAGGAATTCAAAACATAGCTTCTTGCTAGCTGTTTATGAAGAGAAGGGAAAAGGAAAAAAAATTAACTCTGCTCTGCTTAACCCACAACAGATTGTTTCATCTTCAACAGTTTCAGGAGACTGGACACAAAGGAATGGTGATTGAGAGTTATGCGCCACAATAACGTGGGGAAGCACTTCCCACCAAGACATGGATTCTGTTTACAGTAAATGACAACCCATATAATCTACATTGCTTTGCAATTCCTCATCTCTGAAAGAGCAACAGGACTTTATTTCTCATGGAAAAATTATTAATGAAGATAAAAGGTATTCATTTAAGCTAAAATGAAATAACTTTGATGAGTGGCAATATTGTTTTCAAGATGTTGCTAATAATAAGAGAAAAAAAAGAATTACATCAAATTTAATAGTATTTATTTAAGAAGAAACAGCAAAGGTAGTTTAAAAATATTTCCAAAACCAGTACGTTTATGTCAACAAAAATTATTGTGATCAGATAAAAAAAACTGTGTCTGTTTCTTCTGTGGACAATTTAATTTTTTTGCTACTTCTTACTGACCAAAATAGAATATGAAATGGGCAATCTGTCCTTTTTCACAGGTACTCCTTCAAAAGTGTACCTTTGTAATTACTGTGGAATTTATTTTTTAATATTTCTGCCCTAGTTTGTCACAATACAGATAATTCTATATTTTCTTTTTTTCTTTTTTTTTCCCCAGTCACACCCTTTCAAGTACTTCTAAGCACAAAATAAACTTCAGTTTTCTGAGTGTGCTTCTTTAAAAAATATTTGTTTGCAAATTCTGAAAAGGAAATATCTTCCCTAATGTTCTGCAGCTCACACTAATTCTTTGCTTTCTAATGAGAATGTTGTTATATTGAAATTCAGGTAGCAATTTATTGTGTCTGTAGCTCCTGTTTATCACAATTTTCTGTAGTGCACTTTTTGCTTCCTCTTTAAGTCACAGTGGCCAAAGGTAATAGTAGCCATTGCATTTACGACTATTGGAGTGAAACTTTGTGGTTTTGCACAGATTTCTGGCTTTTGACTCATAATTAAATGTCTCGGCTGTTTTATCTATGTAATGGTTTTGCCTTACTTACTTTGACTTGTGTGATAGGCATACTAAAGTGTAGATCAGCAGTGAAACATTTTCAGCATTCTGGCAGTGTCATATGAACCATGCTGACCGTATCCGAAAAGGCATTGGTCTTAAGCGTAGATGGAATAGTAAAACCTGTGTGTAGCTGTGCCTCAGCTTAGTACGGGAATATCCTCCAATTTAAATTTCTAGTTACACCTGCTTACAAGTAAATATCATTTCCACAAGGTGTCTTCTTCTACATGTGCAAAATGCATTTTATCTGTATGCTCATATGCTTTAAAACTGCCTAAAGATGTTTTCCTCCAGAATGTTTGGAGAAGATAATTAGCTGAGAATTATTGGCAATGAAAAGAAAACTGTAGTACACAGTGACAAGAAAATACTGAATTTTTATACTCATTAACTCTGATTACTAAACTATTATATCTTTATGCAATACTGTTTGGAGCAACATAAAGCTGCAGCAGTAAGAGCACACTATTAATTATACATGGGAACGGATAATAAAATATTAATTCAAGATGTACTCTTAGTGGGTCAGATATCACACACTAGACTGTATTAGAAGAACTGGAAAAGTGATTACATTTAAGAAAACCTGCTTTTTTGTTGTCGTTCTGTGTGCTTTGTTTTTATAATTGTTTTAAAGACTGATATGGCACAGCTAAAATTATCTCCATGTATTCTTCAAGCTTTTCTGGTGGAAATGGATTTTGGAGACAAATAGGATATTTTTCTATCCGTGGATGACAGTAATAATTTAAAGATATAATTAAGAAAAAACAACAACAAAACACCAATACACTGACATTTTCTACAAACTGAATTGCATATATAAACTCTGTTAACTAAATTTCACCAAAAAAACTCAGAATGATTAAATATATATGAACGTTGTTTATGATACTTTATTTTATTGAAACTAGTAGTCAAAGTCAGTGAAAAGTATTAACACCCTTCTGGCACAGTATCACAGTATTGAGTATATTTTAAACCAATATAGCAAAGTAATTTCTTTAGAAAAAGGTTGGATCATTGAGTACCTATAGTAGCACAACAACAAACCGGAAAAACTGAACACTGTGAAATTAAAATAGAAGTGACAGAGAATTTTACCTTGTACTCGGTGCTTCTCTGAAATGCTTAGCTTTAAAATGTGTTTTATAAATGCCTTTAATATTAATCAAATCCGGTTGACTATTAAATATTATAAAAAGATTGGGTTTCTGTGGATTATTTCTTATACTTTTTTTTTAATTATAATCCAAGCTTCAAAAAATTTAAGGAAAGGATTATGACATTATTTTTTTCTTTTTTTTTTTTCCTTTACTCTTTTTTGTTGTTGTTGTTTGCTGCCTTCTGATGTTCCACAGCTGGAGATCACAATCCTATCAGGTTTCAGAGCATACTGCTTCATAAATTATTGACTAGTGTTTAACAGTCAAATGAGAGCAGGGAACAAAATGAATTACATACTTTGAACATATTAGTTGGAAAAACACATCTTGTCTTCTACCTGGCAACTTTGATAATATATTTCAGTGTCTGCTGAGATCTATTTTCCATTGAAGCAAATGCAATATCTATTTGAATTAGGAGTGCAAAATTGGGCTGTTTCAATGCAAACCTGAATGTTTCAAAATTTGGTTTTGGAACCCCTTTCTGATAACTTTATGTCTTGATGTACAGAAAGATTAAAAAACTTTGGATGATATAGGTGACTATAATATATAAGAGAGAAGCATCAACATTGTCACTCATGCAAAGGGTGTTCAAGTGGGTTGGGTAATGATTTGGCTATAAACTATAAATCAGGAAGGGACCACCATCTTCTCGACACTGGGGAAAAATGAACTGATATGTAATGATGTTGAGGTCATAAGTCTACATTGTTGGAACCCAGTGTTAATGATCAAATTTTTATGTGGCTTTAGGAGGCAAGAATTCAGGTGAATACTCCTTTTTACCTATTGATCATCACTACTCGTGAGGGTAGGCATGAGTGTGTTGAGTGAGATTTTTCAAAAGTCTTTTTTTTTATCTTTGGGAAAACAAATCCCATTCAAATTCTTGGCTATGTATCTGTATCACTCAGCTATTTTGTGTGGAGCCAAAAGTAGACACAGATGTGCACTGCTTTAATGAGATTTGCAAGCTGGATCTGGGATAATTTTCCATTTCATTCTTTTATGGTAATTCTTTAATCAAATTGGGTAAAATAGATTTAAAACAGATTATTTGCTTGCATAACTCCAGTAAAGTTGTTAAAACTATAAATGGAATTTAAAGCTTCATAGATAGTGGTACCAAATGTCAATTTATGTATACATAAATGAAATTTGCATTAAAAAATCATTTATCTGGTACAGTAAAAGAATCAGAAGATGATAGAGGGAAGACAATTCAGTTCTCCTTGTCTCCACACCATGACAAACTAACTATCTGTGATACAGTAGTGTAGAGTTTCCACCCAAGAACTGTTTGGCTTTTCTTTAAGGTACTCTGTCTTCACGTTTGCAACCTTATTCTCAATGCTTGTGTGTTATTTACATTTTTAATGTTGGCAAACTTCCAGATATTTTGTAGGTTGTGTAGTTTCTGATTAGGCTTTTGTAGCACAAACTTTCAGAGTGTCAACATGTTCACTGAATGCCTTAACTCTTTAGGTAAAGTGCCTTGTATATTGAGCCCTTGTATATTCAGAGAGAGAACAAAACAGAAAGAAACAATGTATTTTGTATCAAATGAGTATTAAAAAGTTTCAGACAGAAGAATGAGTTCTACTTTCTCAGAAAAGCTGCAACTTTCCGTGTATCTGAAAGTGCCTTCAACCTCTATAAGTGTTGGGTGCAGCTGGGTCAGTGTCGGTGTTTAATGTGTTGGTTCGAAGGCGCTGCTCTGCCTTTGCAGACTGCAGCTTCCCCTGCAACAGGCAAGCACTCACTGAAATCCAGTGGCCTGCACTGTCACACTTTTTATTTTCCTGTGAGGACACGCAGTATATTGACTTGATGTGTAGATCAGTTTTGCAGGTGTTGGGCTCTGCTGACATTCCTTAGGGAGGTTACATATGAATGTTCACGCTACAGCAGCATTTGTGTTATTCCATGCTTGGATGACTTACTTCCAGAGAAGACAGAAGATGGTAAACAAAAGGTCATTGTTAAGGATCTCTGCTTTATGAAAAAAAATGTCATACAGCTTGGAAAGCGCACATGCTGGTTGTTAAAAACAAGAGTTCACCGCTACACTCAAAAACATTTAGAAATATTTCAGTGAAGGAAAAGCTGAAGATCCAGCTTCTGGGGAAGTTTAAGATCTTTCTGTTGACGGAGTCTTCTGGGGTTTGGGGTTTTTTTTGTTGGTTTTTGATTTTGTTTTGGGGGATTTTTTTTCTCTTGGGTAAAGTTTGTTGCAGTTTTTCTAAGGAAGTGGAAGTTATTAATCTGTCTGAAACTTCCTGGTACTCATTTGATTCCAAAGGCAATGTTTCTTTCTGTTTCGTTCTCTTTCTTTCTGGATATACAAAACACTTCAGATATTTTTCTCTTTCTGGAAGTTACTGGAACTATGGGAAAAGAGTTCTGCACTCACACTCTTTACAAACTCTGTATATGCATGAATCAGCAATAACAAAGCAAGAACCTTCACATCTAATTGGGTTTTTGCTTTTTTACTCCATTTTTCTCAATGATAATACTATTTATAACAACACCAACAACATATCCCTCAGGAAGAAGAAAACAAATAAAAGAAAAAAGCAAAAAGCAAAATCCAGGATGGAACAACAATAATAATAAAACAGGAAAGAAGGCAAGCATTTTGCCTGATAAGTTAGAGACCAAGCCAGCTCATTTCAGTGACTGAAACCATGTGCTACTAGAGCTTAATGAACAAGTCTTGTTTCTGTAAAGCAGCACTGCCCTGACTTTTCTTCAGGGCTTGGCTTTTATGTGGGAAAGAAAAGTGGAGAGTAGAAACTGTGTCTTAATCCACAAACAATAGAAATTTATTGTTGAAAATCACTTCTGCTTTTTCACTTAACCTCATCTACATATAACAGAAGTGAGTGACTGGGAAAAAAGACTATGTACTAATTCCGTGGTATGTCAATGATCCTAAGCGAATATTATTTCATTCATGTTATGATTTTTTACAACTTCTCAGCTCCCAGCTTGCAATTTGAGATATAATGTCTACCATTTGGTCATACTCTTATTTGTATTTTCATTGGAAATTTGTATCCATACTATCAGGACTGAACAGACTCAAAAATTTTCAAGCTACTGATGACCTTAAAAATGGATCTTCACATAGCATACCTACTTCATAACATATCTTTGTCCTTTAAAAAGTGCTTCTTTGTTCCAAAGTACTGATTAGACAAATTCACAAGATTCTTACTTACAATTTGTAATTAGCACTCACTTTATTCTCCTGGTATTAGTGAAAAAAAAATCTTTCATGACCTATGTTGGAATTATATCAAAGATTTTTCATTGATAAAGTTCTCACAAACTCTTTCTGAGTTTTGATCCACCAAGTAAAAAAAGGCAAGTATTAAAGTACAGTAACACAAAGGAATGCAGTAATTAATGAGGAATTTTCTTCCTTCCTTCAAGTTCTTTAAGGCTGCTATTGTCACAGTAAAATAAAGAGTCATGTTTGAGGTATTCTTTCAGCATGTTCTTTGGCATATTTCATCAGGAATAGTTAATCTTGAGGGCTACGACTTTGTATTTAAGTGCTCCAGTCTACAAACACCTGCCAACATGATATTAACTGTTTATCGAGTAACATGTCTTCTTTGTCAATTTATGCATTAATTGCTAATGGGGAGCAGAAGTAGTGGGAGGCAGTATTTAATGATATCTTGAAAATAAAATTTGTTAGGATTTTGATAAATAGTGTAGATAGGTTTGTGACTTAAAAATGCACCTAATGATTTATATTTTCTACAAATCCAAATTGATCTAAACCTTTAAATCATTATGCATACTATAAGGCAATAGATTGAAACCGTCAGACACTATTTTTCTAATTTTGCAAAATATTATTTCTTTGTTTACAAGCATGTGTATATCCCAATCTTATACTTTCATGGAGTTATGCTGAGAAAAAAAAAAGATGGGATTCTCTGGTGATACGAAGTGGAGTGACCCTTTTGCATTATGTCTCTGTGGCCATGCAGTTGAAGACTTGCAGCAGTAAAATAAATGCACAAAGAAATCTTCAAGAAATATTACAAGACACATTTAAGAAAACAATATCATATGCATCTTATAGGATATATCTCCTGACTTCACCACTTTTGTCTTAGTTAGAACTCTCTTCTTATAGTTAATAAAGACCAATGAGTATTTCTTATTTTCAGATTGGGATTCCAAGAGCCTAAATCTTGCATTATCAGGCTGTGTGGAATCGTGAGTTTTCCACATACTGATGGCATTTTCCCATCATTTTGTGTTGTGTTTGTACAACAAGGTTTGGTGGGGGGAGGGCACAGAGGTGCCTTCTGTGAGAAGCTGCTAGAGTCTTCCCTTATGTCCGATAGAGCCAGCACCAGCCAGCTTGAAGATGGACCTGCTGCTGGACCAGGCTCAGCCCGTCACTGATGGTGGTAGCACCTCTGTGGTGGTAATGACATATTTAAGGAGAGGAAAAAAAAAAAACAAACCATGAAGCAGAATAGCAGAAAAAACAGAAAAACCAAAAACGATTCCAAGATTCTGTCTGCAGGACTGGCTGTGAAATATAGTTTTCAATAATGGCTGTGTCATTGCCTTGTGTTTGGTTCCTCATTTGTGTGCTACTTCATATAAGAAGCTGTTGTAGGGAGCTCTGCAGTTTTTCTTGAAGTAGCAGAAGAAAATTCTGGGAAAAGTTTGAGTAGATTAACTCCTTTGTCCCATAACACTGTTCTTCAGCTGTGAGAAGAGCAGCTTTGTGTTATTTTTTGCCAGTGACAGCCAGCTCTGTGTGTGGCTCACGCTGACAAAAGAAATGGTGGTAGGGATAGAATAGGTGAGAAAAAAACCTGGCCTTCTCCAAGTCCAACATGCAGTTCCTCGATGCTTTCCCCTGTTCTCAGTATCTTCCTCTCCTCTCCTGTTGGTCTATGAAGGGAAGAAGGAGTTACACCTTTCATTGACCTTTGCAAATGTCCAAAGGGGACGGAAAATTTCTGACAATTCTCAAAAATTATTAAGATAAACACCTTAGCTCTGATGTTAAGAAACTGTTCTCTACTAGGAGTAAGTGGGAGAGCACCTATCCCTTAGTTGTTTCATTCTGTCTCTTGTGTGTAGTTTGCTTTGCTGGAGAGCTTTATTTTATCCTCTAACAGCCTAATGCAATGTGAAATTTGAGTAGTAACTAAGTCACAGGTAAGAAAACTGAGATGCAGAGAAAAGAGACTGTGAAAGACTAAGTTCTAGGACAATTTGGGGAATAGAAGTCTCATGCTAGGGTTTGAAATACTTGTTTTTTCCCACTATAGTATCTGGTATATATGTTACTTTGTATACTTCAGAAAATGTTGTGAAGAGAAAAGCACAAATGTATACTGTCAAGTCAATCTGCTTGCCATTAGTATTTCTATGCAACTTATCTTACTCAATTTCGTGCTTTTTCTCTGCCTCTTGCAGTTACTGCCACCACGTTGAGTGATTTAGATTAAGGGTACTACTTATTTCTGGAGTAAGTTCCAAGTACACATAATATGCAGTTCTGGGAAAGCTTAATATTCTTCAGTACAAATAAATAATCTGATTTTCAGAACATGGAAGTGGATATATTGTCTTTCCACACATTATCTCTAAGAATGAATGATATATTTTTGTTGAAGTAATAGAGCAAATAAAACTCCTTACACGCACTTAGGGAGAGACTCCTGCTATGAGTAAACAGCGTGGAACTGAAGCAATGTAAATACTACAAATGATTTGAATCACAGCAATCTGTTCAGTGCTTTCATGTGCAGCTGCCCTTCTAGACACTTCCATAGTAATGGCTGTAGAGGTTGCAGTGATGAGATCCTTGGCCTTAAGGTTTGGCAAAGATTGTTTCATAGAAACTGGTTTGAAAAGAAAGAAAGGAGCTTTCAAGAAGCCAAGTGAAGAGTTCCATAGACAACGAACTTTCACAATGATCTGTTAGTGCAGACTCTTATTACCATTTCTGTCAATTTGTGTAGGGATCAGGGTAGATGTGTTGTTCCTGCTGGTGGATATTTGATTTTGATGGGTCTTTCAGTTAAAATACAAAGCCCATGAAATCAAAGCTAATTTTTCAGCTGTCATCAATGAGTTTTTATAAGATCTGGCCTGGATTCTGCTTACTTAGATTTTGTTGTAGTACCTAGCTCTCTAGATTTACTGATGACATAATCTGTCTAATAAGAGAGATTGATAATCAATTTGTTAAAATGGTTGCTAGTCAGCTTAACAGTGGCCTTGATTTTGATGGCTGTGAAAACAGATTGATCAAAAGTGAGGTGATATGTTGAGAAAACATAATTTAAATATATTACTGTGAAATGGTGTATGTTTATTTGTGTAAACTGTTGTTTCGCAAGGAATGGATTTTTGAGGGTGCCCAGAAGTCAAGGGAAATGGAGTAAACTATAAACCAAAATTTTTTAGGAGACTAATAGTGGCTGAAGTTTGGTTAGCATATCCTTTACAACATCAGGTGTATCTTAGAATTGGTACATCACTCAAAAAATACAAATAAGAGCAATAAAAATTGAAGAAATATTTTGCTTCATTAAAAAGCTTTTAGAATTACTTTTACTTTACTTGACATAGACTGTTCTTGTTAAGGTTATCACTTACTTGTTGAAATTCAGAATAAAACAACCTTCAAGTAGCTCCGTAGAGCTGTTCCACTTGTTTGTATTCCAGACTGCACCAAACCGTTACCCAACCACCAAATTCTAGCTGTAAGGCTGCATGCTTTGTAATCCTGATAGTAACCCATTAATGCATTTTAAGTTCTGTGATAAAAATCCCATCTTCACCCCATGGAGAGAGCACAGTGTGACAATGGCAGGTGGAGGAGCACTAACAACACTCTCTCCATCTACTCTCAAGCATCACAGCAGCTATCAGCCCAACAAAGGGCTGTCTCCTCACCCATGAGGGAGCCCACAGGTATCATGGCAGGAGAGAGCACCCCAGTAACCCAGCCAGGGGAATGAGCTACTGTCCCACACTCCCTGGGCTGTCCTAGGATCACCTGTGGCAACCTTGCCTCTGTTGGGCTACTGGATTTGACCTCCCCCTGCTATGTTCTGGTGTCATTCAAGACTGCAGTTCAGACAAAACTGAAGAGTAAGCAAGCTTTGTGAAAATAACATATTTCTGCATTTGAAGGATACAAGTGAAACAAGCTGTTGTGTATCCCTAATGTAATGGTAGAAAAGAACTTAGTGAAGCTCTTTACTCAAAAATGTCTTCAGTTGATGCCTCTGGGACAGAATAAATGTCAGGTTTTTTTAGTTAAGAACTATGTCAGAAGTATTGATACTGTTAAAGAGTTTCATAATTGTATGAGTCGTTGTGGTTTACCTCCCAAAGCTTGTTTTATCCGATTTTAATAATATCTAATGTTAACAACAAACAGTTACTTCTCCCACTGTTTCATCAATGCCAGTAACTCTGCTACAAGCCAGGATGGAAATATTTTGCTATCTGCAATATACGTTGCAAAGCCCTCAGATTGCTATTACTTGTGTGACACTCAGTGAGATTGAACAAGGTCCTGGGTAGTTGAGTCTCTGAAGAGTAAATCCTGCTTCAGTATTTAACACTTTATTTTTTCATACGCTTTTTATAAGCTGTTTGTGATTACATTATATTGTGTTTTAACCCCAGTGAGCCCCTCACACCTGCTTGTTCACTCCCCCCGCAGTAGGATGAGGGAGAGTGTCAGAATGTAAAAGTATCAGAAAGGTAAAAGTGTGAAAACTTGCATTTGAGGTAAAGACAGTTTAATAGATAAAGCAAAAGTTGTATGTGTAAGCAAAGCAAAGTGAGGAATTAATTTACTATTTCCCATCATCAGGCAGGTGTTCAGCCATCTCCAGGACAGCAAGGCTCCATCATGCATAACAGTTACTTGGGAAGAGAAATGCACTCCTTTCTTCCTTCTTCCCCAGCTTTTATTTGCTGAGCATGACATCCTATGGTATGGTCCTTTTGGTCAGTTGGGGTCAGCTGTCCCAGCTGTGTCCCCTCCCGACTTCTTATGCACGCCCAGCCTACTTGCTGGTGAGGTGGGGTGAGAAGCAGAAAAGGCCTTGACTCTGTGTAAGCACTGCTCAGCAATAGCTAAAACATCCCTGTGTTATCAATGTTTTTTCCATCACAAATCCAAAGCATAGCCCCATACTAGCTACTATGAAGAAAATTAACTCTATCCCAGACAAAACTAACACATCACTCTAGGTCTTTTTTGTAAGTTATCACATGACATATCACAAACCTTACTTACAAATGTTTCCTTAAAGGTTTACCCTGAGATCAAGATTTTATTGTAAGAGATTCATATACATTTTGAATTTAGTTTAAAGTTATTGTCAGACAAATTAACACTGTGTTAATCTTGGGGAAATATCTGTTTGTTGGCTTAAAAATGTTGAAGTAAGAGTCTGTGTTTATTTCTGTTGAATTTTTAAAGCTCTGGTAAAATAATTGTTAGAAAGAAACTATGAAATATTTTTCTCTGGGAAGAAGTATGGGGAGGAAGCCATATCACATTCAGGTTTCTGACAATGCTGCCCTACTTCCTTCATCTGAAGTCTGTCACAACAGTCTACTCATGCAAATATGTATTTAGAGCATCATGTATGCACAAACTTGTTTACAGACTGATCATGTTATCTAACTAAACAGACATTAAATAAATGAGCAGCTTGTTATGTAGCTGAAGGTGCTTGCAAAATTATATGTTTTCCACAATTATTGTAAAAATGTCTGTAGTTTCAAATGATTAGAAAAGGCAAATTAAACCAACAATATGTCTTCTCAGCTACTTCTAACAAGAAGCCATTGCTAGTGCAGGAATACAAACATAATCCTTTGAAAACTATGCTTATTTTGGACATGTTTGATGGTAAAACCTTTAAAAAGTGAAATCTACTATCTAAAAAGCAAGAAAGCAAATAAAAGTGTAATTTTTTTCTGCCAGTAGTTAGGTGCAGTGATCTCCACTGAAGCAGAACTTGATGTGAAAAATCTAGGAGGAAAGCAGCACTGTATTTTATCTGCAGCTAGATTTATCAAATCAGGTGAAGTGCAACACAACCCATTGAATAATTTTGTGGTTGTTTGCCAGGACAGGGGAAAGAACAAAAGGAAAAGATGAGTATTTTTTAAAAATGTATTTTATGAGGAATTACAAAAGTTCTGAAATCAATGAATACAGCTATAGTTAGTCCTAACTGAAAAGGTTTCTAATTTTAATTTAATTTGTATATAAATGTAATTGTTAGCATGTACTTACCTCCCCCCTGAAAATATTTACTGAAGGAAATATAAATACAGAGGTAGGAAAGCCTGAAAGTCTATCAAGATACATTTTGGACTGGGTAGATGCAATAAAAGATTAAAATCTGGATACTGTGTATACCCATTGAGTATAGATTGTGTGTGAAAATATATGAATGTTTATTTGTCCTACAGTGCCTTAAATTGTCTTTTGTCAGATTCCAAACTGTGTATGGTAGTTTCCTTCAGAAGGAATACTTTAGTTGGTACACAGACAGCTTGTTTGTGTAATACCATTTTTTCCAATTGCATAAATTTTGTGGAGTTTTTTGCCTTCCCTCTCTTTAGTTTGCCCTTTACCCTCTGACAGAGGTCTGAGTCAACCGTGGCTTTGGCTAATTAATAATGATCAACCTAAACCTTTTCACCACTGGGGCTTGCTCACAGGTTTAAGTGCTTTTGGACTAAATAACAAATGAAATAAATCACTCCTTTCTTGGAATTAAATAATTTAACCTTTTTGAATAGAAAAAGCTCAAAGTAAAGAATATAACCTTTCTCCACCTTCACAGTGTCCTTGCAACCAGTTCCTACATCCAGCCTTCATTTAAGTAAAGTTAACGGTTGTTTTTCTGAGGGTCAACAAATTCTGTACTCTACTATGGTCCTTGTATAGAGTTTTTCTTTCCCCTGCTTTGAGGTAGGGCTGTCTGTGGCACACTACTCTCAGTCTTACTCAGTGTGAGCTACAGGCTCTGAACCTGTGTTCTCTCACTTGCTTGTAGTACACTGTGTCTTTTTGTGATCTTCGTTCCCAGAGCCAGCTCAGTTTCTCACTATCCTTGTCTAAAAATCTACTCCCTCCATGGCCCTTGTTTCTCTAGTTCTTGTTAGAACATACAACACAGTGATGAACATTTTTTTTCTTAAAAAAGGAAACATTTTTTAAGAAAGTGACCTTTCATTTTAAGATATTTCATTTTACTCCATGTTCATTGCTTCAATCTCCTATTTTATTTTTGTTGGTGTTGCATCTCAGCCTTGTAAGATCAGAACATTTCACTAATTGACACTATGGGTATTAGTGTGCATGCTCAAAAGATGCATCTCAACTAATTTTCAAGGAACTTGCTCAGCTACCTCCCTCTAATTTGGTACTTCTGCTTTTACTGTTGCTGATTCTTAGTTTCCTTTAGCCAGTGTCCTGCTTCGCTAACCTCCAGGTTCACCCATCTTTTCCCGTGCAGGTTTGTGTCGTTCACATTACTTACAATACTTCACTAATGCCCTGAATGCAGACTAAATTCTGTGCCCAAGTTGAACATTTTCTTATCACAGATAACATCTCTGTCTCACTTGCTTTAGGCAATTTCATGTTTTTTTTCTTACCACTTTTTTGTTTCCCCCTAGGAATTCTGGTTTTCCCATGGCGCTGAAGTGTGGGAAAAGAGAGGAAAAGAACCACAAAGGGTACTTTGAAAAGAAATATCACAAAAGAGTATTTCGTTTTAGAAAAAACACTTAACTTCGAAATGATCAATAATAAAGGGTATCACCAGAAGATCTAAGCAAATTATTCTGAGACTAAAATAACGGGAAAAAAATTACAAATTTAGTGTTTGATTCATTTTTCTCTGGATCATCCAGATTCCAATGTAGATTTGGATCTTAATATTATGTGAAAGATACTGGGGTTTTTTGTGGGTTCAATTATATTTCCTACACTGGGCCTTTAATTATGACAAAGCACCAGTTACACATCTGTGTAAATAACAAGTGATAGAATGCAATTTTGTAGATAGACATATATGCTTGCTTTATACAAAAGCATTCCGGAGGTCCAGTTAAATTATGTTAAATTATTCATTGTAATTATGTTTCATTTCAGGACCTACAATTATAGGAACTAATACTGATTAGGTTTCATTTATATAGTTTACAAAAGAACTCAGCAGTTGTAATATAACCATGTAACCTCTCTACATGAAATTTCAGTGTGCTAAAAAATACGTTATTCCTCAGAGGTAGGAAACTGCTCAGCAGTGGACATAGGTACTGACTGCTTATAATTGCAAACTGAGTGTGGAGTCCTATGTTGTGACAAGTAAAGCTTTGAATTCTCTCTGTACAGTTCGAATAACTCTAAAATTGAAAGATTTTATTTCTTTTATGGTACAAAGAACATACTAATTTCTGTATTCAAAACCATTCTCTGCCTAAAAGCATGAAGTTTATCCTTGATGAGGACTTCCTTCCTTAATTTTTTAAAAAGATAAAGTCATAAAATTAGTTATTAACACAATCTGAAGTTATGTGCAGAGCAAAATCAGTTTTTACCTAAGGAATATCAGTGAGACCACAGCATGAATCATCTTGCATGTGGAAAGAAGCTGAGGACTTTGGGCAGATCAGTGTGTTGCAAACAGCAGCCTGTTGTCATCGTATTCCACTGCATTTAAAATGTGAATAAGACAATAATTAGCTGTACCACCTCTCTGCATTGGATTTGAAAGCAACAATAGTACAGCATTTTACTACAGTAGCTTTAGTGTTTTCAAAAACAGCCAGAAATGTTACGCTGCTGGTGATAATAATAATGTAACTCTTTTCCTGTGAGTTATTTTTCTCAATAAAATTTAAGACATGGATTTCACTATTTTATTGCAGTTAAATGGCTGAAATTAATTATTAATTGTCTTGAAATGTGTGCAAAAATTGAGGGAAGGAGAAAAGAGGTAAAATATGGCCTTTGGGACAATTTTCTGAATGACATATGGTATTTCTACATGTGTTATGAATAATTGGGTGTAGAAAGGGACAGAAATGCACAAAGGTGTGGCCATGGCCTCATCAGAATTCCTGTATCTTCTGTAATGATCTTCAGCATAGAGCTATGGTCATCAAGTGCAGCTGCGGGACAAACCACTACCTTAGTATAATTCTGTGTTGCCTGGTATCTTGCCCCGTACTCTTATATCAGAGTCAAAAAAAAAAAGATTTTTACAGTTTCTGTATTATGACAGTTGTGATTTATTGATGCATTGATGTTCAGCTGCATGACTCAAAGCATGGCTCCACTCAAATTTCTCCAATAGTTTTGATGGGTCAACTTTTTATTGGCAGCCCTTGTGCTCTGCAGCTGACATAATCCCAGTACAAAATCAGAATTATGTGTTTATCCTTAGAAGCACTGATAAGACCAGTGAGTAGATGTTAAACATTATGCAATAGGTATTGTTCCTGTGCCTGCCCAGCAGTCATGGCTCCTGATAAAATCAGCAGTGTTCAAGATTGCCAGACTTAGCCTGAGTGTTCCTGTAGTTTAGGACATCCACCAGAACATCTGAAGTTTTAAATGAGGCACCTTCAATCCATACAAAAAAACCCAAGCATGAAAAATAAAAGACAGGACCAGAGAGACTGGAGATACAGGAAATCTTTTCTCCCACTAGAACAGCTGGGAAACAGGGCCAAGGCCCAGGGAGACGTTGCCACCCCCCTCCTTGGAGGCTTTCCAGTCTCCACAGGATGAAACCTTACACAGCTTGGTCTGACCCCATGGCCAAGCCTGCTCTGGGAAAGGTGTTGGACTAGATCCCAGCTGGCCTGATATGTCCCTTGGTCCTTGAGCTCAGTGTTGGAGGGTACTCTGTGTTCAGATGTGCCCAAGCACTGCTAACATCAACTAAAAGGCCAGTGGAGGTAGAGAGAGTCCTTCATAAGCAGTCAACCTAGCTGTGAGGATAATTGGTTCAGACCTTGCTCTTTGACTACTAACTTCTATAAGCTGTCTTTTGCAGGGATGTCATATTATGTCATGTTGCTATTGAAGATATCAGTGGACCATAAAATGCCGTTTTTCAGCTGTTTTAGTTGTTTCTCCCCAGCTTTCATGCTGGTAAGGAACTGTTAACTGCTACTGTGTTTTCCCATACAAATTTCTGAAAAAATGCTTATTGTAGCAGTTTCTACTAACTTCTATTTCCTTTCTTAATAGTTTTTCTCAAATTTTTGAGTTCCTGGCCCGTTTCATGTTTCATCCACGATTCCTATTCGATACATTTGTCGTATGTCTTCTTATTTTGCAGCTTGAAATAGGCTGAAACAAGATCTACAGGTTTCATCACTTTTGCTTTGTGGATTCCCTCATGTCTTTGATTTGTTGTTTTCTCCCTTTCACATGCTGTTGTGTACTCTTAGTGGCAGCCAGTGAAAGCAGAGATGATCGACTCCTTATAGAAACCGCTGATCTAGGAGAACTCGTTGAATCAATGCAGTGTTTGGAGACACTGGCTGTAGCATATAAGAGGATTTGCCTACTGGTCTTATCCTATATGTTGACTTCTAGTGAAGTAATTTTGTAATTTGAGACTACCAGAGTTCATGTAGATCTAAAGTCAGATCTCTGCATGGAGTAAATATATGTTACACACATCTGTTACAGGCATTGTGTGGATGCATAGACATACATTTATTTATCAGATGTGCGTGTGCTTTTTTTTGGCGACAAGGATCGAAGATATCTTCTAATCAGACTCAAGCTGATCTTTATTTTTTATATAAATTCTTAAATAGTAAAATTTAAGATGCTTGATGTGGTTACAAATGGCAGTGTTCTTTAGTATCCTTCATGTTCCTTTGAAATGTTTTCTTGCTTTTTTTTTCTATTGCTCTACACGTATGATCTGCAATAGAGTCACAAAACAAAATTCCCTAGAAAAAGCTACTGACTAAACTAATGGTTTTCCTAACATTCCACTTCCAGACTGTTACAATTAAATTATAAAGAACTTTTAGTGTTACTGAAAAAGTGCTCAAATGGCACTGCTACTCTTGTGTGATTCCAGAGTACTGCTTGCTAGTCTCAATCTGCCTTTGGCACATGGTAATAAAATACCTCCCTTACATTCAAGTTCTTGAATATATTAAGGGTAGAGATAGCAAGCTGGGATTTTGTGACTGTTGTTTTAATAGATATATCTTATTGTATCATACAATGCTTCAGTAACTTTAAGGCAAGACAGTGAAAAGAAACTGTTTAAGATTTGATAATTTTAGATTTTAACTAAAAACAAGTGAAAAATGTAATGAGAAACGTAACTATTTAATAGTCAATGTGGTATCCTTTTATTTTTAATTTGTTAGATAACTAATTCACCTACTGCCTAGACCTCCAACTGTGGGTAGTATATTTAATTCTTACTTCCAGGTATGAAACCTGATTAACAAAAAACAATTACTATCTTGTAAAAAGAAGACAGTAAATCTGAAATACATTCAGAAAGCTTTGTGGATTTCAGACAGAATTCAAATAACAAATCTAAATCAAGATCTTCAGCTTCTATTGACATGTGAAGGGAAAAACAATGGCTTCATTTTCCCCAACAGAAGGTGTCTCGAGAATGGAGTCTGAATGCTCCTACAGGCTTAATAGCTTCATGTTCTCCTTTTCTCTCCTTTTCTTACCCCTGTTTTGTACAATCGTGTGATTATAGCTCTCAAATAATTTCACTTTTATTCTCCCAAAGGGGGGTAAATAAGTATAAAAAGTCGACATTTTTTTGCAGGGTTAATAGTGTCTGAGGGATTATACTGATTTACTAAATCATACCTGAAAACATTGTTTTGTTGGCCATCAGGTGTGTGTTTGACAGTAAGAGTACATAGCATCTCTGCTACTCAAAGTAATGTGATAAAATCACTTATCTCCTGATTAAAAACAAAACAACAAAAAAATTTGAACTATCATTTAGCAGCTTCCTTGAAATGAAATAAATGTAGCTGGAGTGCTTATGGGCTGGAATTCTGCCCACCTAGAGATGTTTTCTGTGCATGTTTGAAGTTTAATACAATCAACTTCCGGCTCACCCTCCATCAGTCCCACAGAATGGCTATGTGGTTCAATGAGATCAAGCCAGGGAAGAAACAGCCACTACAGGAGCTACCCTATCTACTCAAAGAAGTTTCTAAAGGAATATTTTTAATACAGAGGATGCAGAGACCTTCCAAGCCTACCAAGAGTTTGTACTCCTGCCTAGAAAAATTTTAGCCTTAATGATGCAGGGAAACATGGAGCCTGAACACTAGAAGCCAGCTGATAAGCACATCTGCATCTATTATTGAATGTGACAGAGACACAGTGGCTAGGTTTTTAACAAGCCTGTTCAACCTTGGCAGATTTGTCTTGCTAGGATGACCAGAGAGGAGAGTTTCTTCAGGTAGGCTCAGGCAGTGCATGCCATAAAACACCTGAGAACCTGGGGTAAAAGACATTGTGGAACAAATTAGCAAGAATGGCTACATATGTCTTTCCTCCTCGTTGCTGTTCTCCATATGCTGTCATGAGATCAAGTGACGAACAACTTCCAGACAAGCCTGACTGCTCCACTAATTATTAAGTCTTGGTAATTAGAAACATTAAATTATTTTAGAGGATGAAGCCTATGCCATGTACTGCATAAGACCTTAGTTTAATCACTTGTGCACTAAATTCACGCTTGAGATCTGTTTCTGTTCCCAGATCACCAAACATATCTTGTCTGACTGTGAATGTGTTGCTCTTCTTCTCTCTCCCTTTCTCTTTCTTCTGTCTTTGAAAAGTGCATTTGGACTATGGGTTCTTTCTGACATACAGGACATTCCAGTACATCAGGAACTAGATCTACATTTTGAACCCTCTACCCCAACCTCAACCTGAACACATACAACCCCCATCTTGAGAGGCATTTTACTTTTGAAAGATGCTGAAAAATAAAGGAAGTGCTGGGCTTCAACACTACAAGGTGCCACATATGAGACAAGTATGGGAACGTACCTCTTTCAAAGCTGTCGTAAACCTTTTGTCTGCTGATGTTAAGTGGAGCAGAGGCTTTCAGTACTCTGCAGAACAAAACTGACAAAGCTGATTTTCAAAAGAAGGACAGGGAGAAAAGAAAGGAAAAAGTAATTTGTATTTGGCATAAAAAGCTCCCTTTCACTTGAACTGAAATTTACTCAGTTGTTACTGCTACATAGAAAACATTGAAGTCTTGTTCCATTTCCTTTCTAAACCTCAAGAATATTTTTCCTGAAGCTGGTGCCAGCACTCACATATATACTCGCGCCTTTTTCTGGTTTTGACTTAAAGTTCTAACTTGGTTCTGAAAAAAAACAGTTCATGATACATTCCTTACACTTACAGAGACCCTCAAAATAACCATTCATCTGCTTCTGTTGCAATGACCATGCAATGAATGCCGCAAAAAATTTATGAAACAAAAATGTGATAGCACGTAGCAATCAATTCTGCACTTTTTAAGGTTGATGAAGATTTTTTTCTTTCTCCTGTAAATGATGTCTTCAATACACACAGATGTCCATCAGCCCTCCTATTTTGCCATGTATTGCAGTCATATTTTATATAAGAAAAAATACATAACTGGCCAAATAACTGATCCTGTTCTATGTTACTCTAATCTTTCAGAAAAGAGAATGGAATATTTATCCTACCAAAAGCTTTGTGCTGGAGACAGACTTGTCAACTAATACTCTGCATCCATCCTGCTGTCATTTTATGTTGGAAAAATACTAAAAGTAGCTATTACAGAGTTTGAGCAGGTAGAGTACTGCCAGGAGGGTTTGGCTTGTATTGATTTTCCTTTGACAACTAGTGTAAGGTTCATATTGCTGTAGTTCTCTTAGTTCAGTTTGTCTGGCCTAAACTGTGGAGATAAAATAGCATGATTCAGTTAAGCTACAGAGTTTTTTACTTGCCATTTCTTATTTTGATGTTTAAGCAGAATTCTAAGTACAAAACTGAGGCAGTATTTCATATGTATGTGGGTGGAGTCTGCATTCTCTGTTACCTGTTTTCCTGATTAGAAACTACATCTGTAAATACTGAGGCCCCGGCAAATAAGAAGTGGGGCTTTTTGACAAAAAATTCCTGTGACATAAGGAAGCATTCTTTTTGAACAGACTGGGAACTGAGCAGTACAAACTGTCACTTACACTAAGTCATAGAAAGTTGCATTATTCAAAAGAATTGCACAAGTAATGAGTGCTCTGAACTGGTCCAGCAGACAAGCCTTGCTATCTAATCAGCCAAGTGTGGGGAACAGAAAATGCTTGGAATGACAGTCCAAGAGATTACTATGGTAAACTGCTAAACCTTTCTCCTTTTCTTTTCTGTACTTCATAGTATTCTTTTGCCTGCAGAGACTGAGGTGAAGGGCAATAGTACAGCCAAAGTCGAAGAAGAGCGCTGTGTTGCTTGACAAAGTCAAGAGGTCTACAGGTCTTGCTTTATGAATTTTGTGGGATACAACTGGACTCTTTAAATCCAGGAGACCAGACATTTTGAAAAGAAAATATGTCACTCAAAGGAATAGCATACATGAAATGTGTCTTTGAATTTGGAAGAGAATCAAAATTTTAAAACTACCTACTGATACCACAGATACACACTTACTTTTCTGGGAAGTATCGTACAAAGTTAACATAGCAAGAAACTTCCAAATGCATCAAAACCAGAGCATCGGTACTCATTGTTTTTCTTCTCTATTATGTGTTAAGTTCCACCTTAACTGTGGAGACTCTTCTAAGGACATATTTTACTTATTAGAACATTGCCAGTCTGGGAGTCCTGCTCATTAAAATGTCATGTTCCAAATAATGACTTTTAAATTTTATATGGTGTCTGCTCAGATATACAGGATGATTTATACCAACCTTTTGCTGAAAGTGTGGAGTGAGGAATATAGTTTAAATTACTGTGGACTACACTGTGGTTTATCCCAGCAGCTGGTGGAACAGAGCAGAAGTCTTCCAGCAGGATCGGGGAAAAGAGGAAGTCTTCACACTGCTACTGTGGTCAGTGGCCAACTTAGCACTGTCTGCAAAACAGGGGGTCTCGTGCCAGGGTGGTGGAGTAATTCTCAAGGGAATCCCATATACTTTCTGTTGTTTTGTCATTCAGGAACTTCTAGCCCTTTGGCAAAAAAGCTGGAAAAAGAGAGATACTGTAGAAGTAATTATATTTTCTGGAAAAAAAGAGAGATACTGCAGAAGTAACTATATTTTCTGGAGGGAACAGGGGATGTGAACTGTTTTCTATATAGCACAATAAACAGAACATTAATGTTTGTTCTTTTCCAGCAAGCAACTCCTGGTGTTATCTAAAAGGGAATTAAGATGAGGATATGTGAGGCATGAGGAATGAAAATCTGTATCAAATAGAAAAGGTTGGAATACTGGAGCCAAAAGCAAAACTGCTGTAAAAGGACAAGGAAAGTTTAATAGACTGTGGTAAACGCACTCCTCCCCTCCTCTGTAGTGTTAAGGAAATTGTTTACTTGAGCCAACATTTTTTCCTCTATATAGATTTTTTTTTCCTCTCTTCAACTTCAGTGGCAAATGACATAGGATGAGACAAACCTCTTTTACACAAGTTTTTCAGCTGCACTCTGAACTCTGTTAAATATATTCTTTCTTTCAAATTAATTTATTACTTAGTTTTTCTGAAATAATGTTTTTTTCTAGAATTTTAATAATCTTCACCAAACTTTAAAAACTTGAAAACTGTCCACTGTTCATTGGCTTACAGAGCTGTCAACACAGCAATATTAAGTTAACGACCTAGTTGGAAGGATTTTAAGAAATGACTCATGGCATTTTCTTATGGCAATACATGGGGAACATTTAATCTAGGTTACTTTATTACAAACATAATTTATTCTTCGACCTTTAGCTCCTACTTTCTATTCTGAAGAGTTACTAAAATATTGTCGTTTGTGGGAAAAATTTGAGGCAGGTGAGATTGGAAATATTTAATTACTTTTGAAACAAAGGGAAAGTGAAACCTAATCTCCTGCCTGTCCCAACCCCGTCTCTTCCTATCTAACCTCCCCTCTTCTAGAGAGAGTTTGAACTTGTCCACATTACCAGTTTAGTTACATGAAAACTGAAAGGCGACTTCTGGTGAACTGTTCACAGTTTCAGCAATGTCTTTTGGACTTTTAGGATACTTTCTTGTTGGAATTAAAAATAACTTCAGTGGATTTCAAGACACATGGGAAGACTAAAAAATTCTTTCCTTCATCATATGTTCATCCCTAAGTGCATTCTAATACTGTTTGTATTAAATAAACTAGAAGAGAAAAGGACAAAGAGGCAAATAGTTTTAATTCTTCAAAATATAGCTCTTAATTGGATCTCTGCAATACAGGACAATGTTTTCCTGTGAAAAAGTGATGGCAGACTAGCTTTCTAGTTGTTTTTTGAGATTATAGCTTTATTTATTCTTCAGTCTGATGGAAAAGATGTTGTATGTAAATAGTGTTCTAAGCTAAAAAGAAAGGAGAATAGTTTGCAGCATTTGGTTTTCCTTTGATCTCTTCCTTTATGCTTAAGGAATAGCAATCAGGAAATTAAGACAAAGCTTTTTATCATTATTCTCTTTCCCCCAGAAGGGCAACTCAATGTGAAAGCTACCCTTTTATGAGGATAAAATTGTGATGAGGAAAAATGGGTTTTCTTTGGTCGTCTCTTGTGAGCCACTCTATGACTCTGCCAGACTTTTCATGAGATCTACAGGTAAATAACAACAGTATGTCTGTCAAGTGCCGTTGTCAGTATTTCAGCCATATGAGATCAAATATTTTGCTTTTTTTTTCTCCTGTCATGACTTCCTCTATCCTTAATCATCTTAATTGATAAAGATAAAAATTATCTTTTCAAGGGATTTTACTGCCCTTACTGTCTTGTAGAGGCAACGATCTCTTAATAGGTATTTTCAACATGTATGGATTGTCCTATCTCTGCTGTGAGACAATAAAAAGCCCTGTAGTCAAGACAGTCAGGAGCTCAGATCAAGAATATGTGCCTGTAAAAGCATTATTATTTCAGTTTAGCATCATGATAATATGCTCACATGGACTGTGAGTTGCTCAAAGCACAAGAAGGTAAGATTATGTATGGCAAGACTATACTAAATAGAGAACATCGTTAACTTCACCTGCAACAGGACAGATCCACTTTTTGTTTGTCAGGCTTATTTTCCTATGATAGACAGGTTGCTTGTATAATAAACCTCCAAAGACAGCTTTACCTTCACTCAGCTGTGAGGTATTTTGAAAAACAGTAATAAGACTGGAACATTTTTGAGTGTTAGAAACTGAGCTTTTTTTTTTTTCTTTTTTTTTTGGAGAGGAAGGGGACAAAAATTAACACTTTCTGCAGGGTTGTAAAATGCTGACTAGCTGTAGTCAGTATGTTATTTAAAATAGAAATACTTTAAGCCTATAATGCGTTGTGACAGATTGCTATGAAGACGTAGTGATATTGATATTGCAATCAGGAGCTGACAGCTGACTTTCATTAAAACAAATCTATATATATCTTGAAAAAACAGATCACCTTTTCATGAGCAAAGATGGGTATTAAGAGCAAATCCTGCTACGATTTCTTGGTTCCTGTCACTCTGTCATGACTTCTTCTGTCCAATAAAGAAAAAAATAGATAGAAGAGGATTAAAAAAGTCTCTTGTCAGTAAACCTGATAATCTCTCTTGCCTTGTAATCTCTTTGTTGATGATAATTAAGCTTCAATCAGAAATGTAGAAATATTAGTGAAAGAAAATGGCATTTAACCTTTTGAAAATATCTTGCAATATCTGCAGAATAAAGACTTTTTTGTTATTTTTGTGACTAAATCTTTTTTAAAAAAATCATTAAAAAAATCAGAAAGAAAAATAAATGCTCTTGTGAGGTGACATGCTACGTAAACCGTCCCTTATTGGTGATGTAATAAGAGAAATCCTTTATTTTTATCCCTGATACTTCACAAGAGTGTTGTGGTGATGGAAAGTAACAAGGCCAAATTTTCTCATTTGAAAATGAGTCTGACAAACACCTCTCAAGAAAAGACAACAGTTATTTGATGACATTTTCATTTCTAAAGAATTCCTTTAACGGATAGTTTCTTCCATGTTTTTGTATTCCTTTTTGCTTTTGCATAAAAATATGTAGTTCCCAAGGACAGACTTAAACACCAGCTTCTTATGTCGCATACATTTAATTTCTCACCTTTGGTAATTGCTTAGTCTCTCTGACTGATAAAAAATATATGCCTCTAAATTAGGTCATTGCCCTATATTTTCCTCAATAAATCTATATCTCCCTAGTAACTTTATAGGAAAGCATGTGAACTCTGGCTAAGTTACCTACCTAAAGATGAATTTGTCTGGAAGAAAACTGCTCTCTAAAGTCACATGTTTGTCTAAACAGGGGTCCCACTTTAAAGTAGAAGGACATTTTTTGCCACTGATTCAAAAAAATATTTTTTGAAAACTGTTTTTTTCTAGGAAAAACAAATAAATATGTGCACAGAATGCTTTTTTCATAATCTTTTTTTCCTCCAACTTTAGTATCCTCTTTTCTCCACCTGTATCAATTAGTATGGTCTTAGGAAAACAACGTTAGACACCCAAACTCTTCCTATAAATTTGATTCAGATACATTTTATTCCATAATATTTGTGTTAGCAATAGTATTCCAGATGTGTTGCCATGCTATAGTGTAAATAATTTACTGGTAACCACTTAAGTTTGAGGAAAATAGAGAGAAGAAAGTTAATTACCTTTTTTTTTTTTGTTATGTCTCTTTAATGTGTGATGCACAAAATGCCAGAAGTAGAGACAACCATTGGTGGTGAGGTACACACTGAACTGCAAAGGGGTCCAGCTGATGATGAAGAGTTTCTGATTATACATGTACAGTGATCACAGTCAGTTTTCTGGTTTTCCTTCCAGACATATTACAGGATGATTTTCTTGTTGCATTTTGAGATCTTGGGAGTTGGGGTTTTTTGATTCTGCTTTTGGGGGAGAGAGTTTGTTTATTTTTCCTGCCATATGTTTGCAAAAGAAAAACTGTTAACATCAGTCCAAAAGGACTGTGAGATAAACAGTGTAGGTTGAGGCCAGGGCTCTGAATGAATACTCTGAAAGTCCCCTTGGCAGGAGAAGTGATACTGCAGATGAGAAAAATAAAAAGTGAGATTCCTCAGCCACTATGGTCCAACGCGGTTCCTGCAGGGAATGTGTGTTTCCTCCCAAAAGGGCAGTCACACCAATTAACCAAAACTCATAGCCATGCACTATTCAGAATAATAATCTTTGAAGCCTGTTTTACAGCTCACTGCTGTGTGATTTTGTAAAACCTATGTGGTGCTCTGTGAAGCAGAAACACACTGCAGTGAGCCCCCGGAGGTTTATGCCGGGAAAATGAAGAAGAGGTAGTGTCAGGGGGTACATAGTGGTATGGTGGTGGGGCCACAAAGGGACAGATCTTTGGGGGAACAGTCTTATCTTGCAGTAGTATAGGGACTGGGCTGCAGGAGCATCAAGGCAGGGGTTGTGCAATGACAAAAACTCACCTACTTAAGCAGAAGGAACCTGTTATAAATCTTACCCTCATAATCTACTGCAGTTTTGAAAACTAGCTGCAGAAAAAGCCAGAAGGGTGCTACCCTATGATGTACTGACCTGTGCTGCACCCTAGATACTTCAACAGAAACAAACAAGAATAACTCACAAAGATAAAGTTTCAGGCTGGTTAAACTTCTTTATGTTTAGCTGAGTGGTCACATAATCCCCACATGACAACCCCACTTGTTAATCAGAATAAATAAACATGAAAGCATTTAAGATTAAAATCTAGCAAGAAAAGCAAATAGTAAGTGAATACATTATTGTCTAAAGTCTCTGGTTTGCAACTAAAGAGAAATAGGTCTGTCTGCTGGAATACCTTATACACATTGTAGTTCTACTTATTGGACACTGAAAATTAGAGCTGGGTAAAGTACTCCCTTTGCCTTACAACCTTTTTTCTAAGTGGATTTTCTCTGTTACTGAAAGCATCTAGTGAGTGTTTTAGTGTCCATAGTAAGACCTCATTAGTATTCTGGTCCTGTAAATGTTCATGGCTGATGACAACAATCCCTTAGTGTAAGCTGTTTTATAGAGATGTATAATATTATTGATGTTACTAAGGGAACAAGAAGCAGGTGGATGCACCATCTGTCATTGCCACCTAACTGATAATTTACAGAAAAATTTTAAGTACATTTTGGTTCAGTACAAAGTAAAGAAACTGTAAATTCTGGGGAAAAAAAATGCTAACACCCAACAATTCTTCCTCTGTTGGTTTCCCTTTGTTTTAGGCTGCTTGTAAGTAAGAGCAAAGATAGAAGGTATATGCTTGATGAAGGAAGCAAGAGATGAAAAGCATATAGACTCTTCACATATTATTTCAGGACTGAGGGTCCAATTGCGAGTTATTTTCATGCAGCAACACTTCTATCTGCTCAAGACAAACTTGGAGGCAAAGACTGGCTACATATTGAGGAGAGCAGGCTTGGCTCCTAGATATGCATATTGACTTTGACGCTGCTATGGCCAGATTTCCTTGTGGAGGAAAGTGAGGAAGGGAAGGGTGATGGAGTAGAAGATGTGTGGTCTAAGAAATCTTCAGCTTTGATGTCTTGGGAAACAGAACCATGGGGAGCATTAGCGATAACAGCTACTGTTCATTCACAGGAACATACTGACACTATCCTTTAACTTACCTAGTTTTACCTCTCATTCCAACTTTGAACGTATTGGGTCAACATTTTGAAAGATATGTATCAGCATTATGATGTCCATTATGTATGTTCCAGGTCTGGCTCTTCCTATACAATATGTCTGTGTGGAAAATCAATGATAAGCACTTTTGGTTACTCTGTCCAAGTCCTAATGAAGCTTAAATTTAACCAGATTAATTATTGTTCCATGTCTGTTTTCTTAAAAGCAAGAAAAAAATAATTTATTGCAATATTCATCAATATTCAATGGTAAAAAAGCTAAAAAGAGCTGGAAGCAAAATTTTAATTGTACATCAATATTGGTAGAATAAAAAGGCAATATATTGCAATAAAAGGGTGCCAGAATGGGGGTGCCTAACATTATTTCAATCATTAACATATTTGATTTTGTGCAAAAGATTTCAATTTATTGTGCTCTCTTTTCCTTTTGACATGTCATCTTGCCCAAGTAGGTTGTAAAGCCTTTGAAGTTTTTTTGTGTGTATAATGACTACCTCAGTGGGGTCCAGTTTGAGCTGTGGGTTGCAGTTGTTAATTGTAACAAATGTATGTAACAGGGAGAAAAAAGTAGTAAAGGTACAATCTGTACAGCTAGTCAATGCAGCAAGAATTCTGAAGTTCAGGTATTAGTCATAAATCTTTCATAAGACTGTTCATATAGAAAATGCATATACTGTATCATTTATGAGGACATGAGAAATTCATGATTTTTTTGAATTCTGCCCGTGTTTTAACAATACTTTTTTCTATTAATTGAGAATTCAGCTTGCTTTCTGGAAAGAGTGATGAATCTCCAGTTGTCTGTTACTGTTTATTGGCATTGCCTCCTGTTACCTTACCTTTTCATCTACCATTCCTGCACTCCTTGGAGTGAAGATGAAAGCTGTGAGCCGTAATTTGATATAGAGGTTAGGGAAGGCGATAAAAGAAAACACAAGAGAGACTGGTGGAATTTCTGACCAATTTCTTTAATGAAGATGCTGAGTTCTGCACTGTCAGAGTTCACCTTGGCAGGTTTTTCAGAGAGCAGACAGAAATCACTGGGCTTCTATCCTTAGTTAAGGCTTTTCCACTAGCGAAGAGAGATGCAGCTCAAGTCAGCTCAAAAGTACATGTGCTGGTTATTGTCTGGCACATAAGTGTAGGATTTCGTTTGTCTTCACTTACATTCCTGAGATTCTGGCATTTTACCGGACTGTAACTATTTTCAAAAAAATCTAAATCAGATAAAATGTTTTTAAATAACTTAGCAATGTTTGCATTGTAAATAATTTATAATTAACTAAAGAACTAATTAGTAAGATTTTTGACCGTTCATTGAATAATTGTCCCATTATTATTTTAAGACTTAAAGGGATCTTAGGCTGATCAATTGACACCTGCTTGCTTACCTAACTTTCCTGTCAGAGCTGCTTGCAAAACTCCCTAGACACGGGGAAAAAGAAGCAGAAAGGGCTTGGTGGAGTGTTGTCGGGTATTACCTAAAATAAGCTTGTGTTATATTCCGGTACCAACTTTCTGTGCCAAATTCTTCTTGTGCATCATGCTACAGGAAGCAAGGTTTTCAAAACTACTCGTTGCACAGTTTTTTGTCATACCTTTGGAAGTGTGTATCAAGCACTTTTACCTGCTATGTCTATTTTCATTACGTAGTGCAGTTTTTAAAAAGTGCCAGAAGACTCTCTTTTTTTTTTTTTTTTTCATATCTGAATTGAATGGTATCTATTTTCATCAGAAAATCACCAGTGTTTCCCACAGGAATATTCCTTCCTGCTACTTCTTCCTCTTTCATAAAATGGTGTTTCTAAATTGTGACCCACTCAAAAGAGCACTTGTGCTTATTTTCAACATCTGTTGAGAGTAGCTGAGCAGGGACAATGAAGATGAAAATGAATGCTGGAAATAAATATACCATAAGGAAAACCTTCACTGTCACCCTGAGATTTTTGTGAGAAACCTGGAAAAGCATACTCTGCGCAGTGGATTTTTATTCAAAAATTATTGCACATCTTGGGAATATTATGTTGTCAGAAAATGCAATCACATATAGGATGTTAGTTTGAAGCTGTGAATAGATGCACACCATAGAAGCTGTAAATGGAAATGATACATGCAATGAAAATATTTATGTGTCACAGAAAAGAGCACTGCAAAGCCCAGGCCTCCAATCCCTCACAGGATACCCCAGAAGAGTGTCAAGCAAGGAGGAAAAGGGGGCGAGCCTTTCATTTTCATTTGTAGGACATACGATGTAAGGTGGTTTTATTCAACAAGAGAAAGAGCTGTGTAGAAAGTGTGATTAATTTATGAGGAAAAGGATGTTCTAATTTTTCCTGATTTAAGGCAATCATGACCTGTGACTTTTTAACCAGAGGGAATTCTTCTTGAGCTTTCCTTTTGTCGTACAGAGTGTAGTGCTACTGCAGACCAAACTGGTGCTGTGTCTCATGAATACAGAAGAGAAATAGAAAGTTAATCAGGGTCCTGCCTTAAATTTTAAAGATCACATATATGATAGAACACAAATTCCATGGTCCTTTAGGAAGGGCCTGCACTGCACTGTAAAGGCGGTGAGGCTCTTAAACGTCCTCCCCCAGGCTTCACCTGTAACCTGTTCTCCGGAAAAACTTGCTCCTCAATACGTGAAATCCCTCATACTAGTGTGCTTCCAGAGGGCTCTTACACCAAGCCGGTAAATTTCCCATGAAAAATCAGGGTTAGAAGGCGGATGAGACATGGAGTCCTTGCATCTGACACCAGTGGGGAATGCTGGGCAGTGTGCGGGGCAGACGGGCAGCGAGGGAGGTGAGACATCTTGCAGCCTCCAGACAGCTGCCCTGTAGGAGGCTACACCCGAATGTCAATGGGAGGTCTCAGCTGCTCTCTTCCTCTCATTTGTCACCTGCAGGTCTGGGCAGAGGCTTACCTTGTAAGTCGGGAAACATTTAATGGAAGCTCAGCACTTGAGATAGTAAAATTAAGCCCTCAAATAACCAACAGTTATTCATATTGCCCAATTTTCTAGTCTGCTACCACTGACACTGAATTTTTTGTGATTTAACTGGGCAAAATCTAAATCCCACCAAAGCCAGTGATGCTGGTAGTTATGTTGATTTTGACAAGATGTGAGGCAGTCTTGGCGTCGTAATTTTACTGTTTCATTACACAAAAGTAAAATTAGAATGACACAAATGGCCTGCAAATCACAAGGGATTTGTAGATACTTCACAAATTAAGAGAAATAAAGAAAAAGAAGCAGTAGCAGAAGCAGCTAAGGTAATTGGGCAAGTTATTTGCTAATAATTACCTACCATGCTGTGCCCTTTACCAGGTCATTAACTGATGGTGACAATAAGATCCAGAGATTATTTGTGCTGGAAATAGAAGTGAATATCAAAACTTTAATTAAGCATAAATGTGCTTAATTTTGCTACAGACACTAGCTTCAGGCAGGTAAAACTGCACTGGGCAAGGGATCTGGAGTGAAGAAAAGTGACCAAAAAAGCTCTTTTTTAGACTTTTTGGGAGCCAGCAACAGTGCTGTGCCTGGGCTAGCAGCTGACAGCTTATGGGCGGCTCCTGACTCACCAGGGGTGGAGCTAACACTGCCTGGTCTTTATCTCTGGAGTGCTGTGTGGATAAAAGAGACCACGGAAGGCAGAAACTAGTTCCTCCTACACAACACAGAAAGTGTGGAAAGCTGTTTTGTGCACCTAGGGTGGAGGTAGTCAGTGTGTGAGGGCCACCTGCACTGCCCATTCAAGAAGGCAGCAGTGGGAGTGGAGGCTGTGTCCTGTGTCTGCGTGGGTGAGAGCTCTTGTCTTTTCTCGGGTGACTTGCTCTCTTGTTGACAGGCCTTGATGCCACCACTTCAAACATGGTCCTCACCGGGAAACGGGCTTCCCATGCAAAGACTGTGGCAACCCAGACAGAGGGTCTGCTCAACAATGTGGCGGTTCAGGTCTCTGGCTGCCAGGAGTGCCTCAGCCTGCTGCTGCCGGGGGAGGATGGGAAGGATGCCACTTGCGTGTGGTGTGAGCAGCTAGATGAGCTGCTCAGCGTGGTGGTGGAGCTTAGGGAGGAGGTAGATAGACTGTGGACCAACAGAGAGTGTGAGCGGGAGATTGACTGGTGGAGTGACTCTCTGCGAGAAAGGCACAGAGATTGCACTTCCCAGACTGAGGGAGTAATGGACCCTCTCTCTCACCATAGTCAAACAGGGAGAGACAGCTTGAAAGGAGAGGAGGCATGGCAGCAGGTCTCAGCCTGGTGTAGCAGGCAACTCCCATCCCGACCTAGCTCGGTTCCCCTGGTCCCTCTCTGTGACAGGTACGAAGCCCTGAAACCAGAGGGAGTGGTAAGTGATGCTGATGTGGAAGCACTGCCACCAAGCTTGCCCAAGGTGAGGTGGTCAGCTCCACGTTTGAAGACTGCCTCATCCAAGAAAGAAAGGAGGGTGATAGTTGTAGGCGACTCTCTTCTGAGAGGAACAGAGGGTCCAATATGTCAGCCTGACCCTACCCGTAGGGAGGTGTGCTGCCTTCCTGTGGCCCGGGTCAGGGATATTTCTAGAAAACTCCCCAGCCTTATCCGCCCCTCTGATTATTACCCTTTACTGATAGTTCAGGCCGGCAGCGATGGGATTGCTGATAGAAGCCTGAGGATTATAAAAAATGATTTTAGGAGACTGGGGAAGATATTTGATGGAGCGGGCATACAAGTAGACTTTGCCAGTATTCCTTTGGTGGCAGGGACAAACACTGAGATGACCAGGAAAAGCCATCTTATAAATGCATGGCTGAGAGGCTGGTGCAAGTGCAAAAATTTTGGATTCTTTGATCACGGGGCGGTCTGCTCGGCATCTGGCCTGGGGTCTGCTGATGAGAATTGCCTGTCTCCGAAAGGGAAACGGTTACTTGCCCAGGAGCTGGTGAGACTTGTAGAGAGAGCTTTAAACTAGATAGGAAGGGGGAAGGGGATAAAGCCAGGCCAGCTAGAGATCAGCCTGGGGAAGTGGTATTGGGATTAGGAGAGAGGCGAGGGGCTCAGCTGAGGTGCGTCTACGCTAATGCATGCAGCATGGGCAACAAGCAAGAAGAGTTGGAAGCCATTGTGCACAGGCCAATTATTACCTAGTTGCCCTAACGGAAGCGTGGTGGGATTGCTCCCATGACTGGAGCGCTGCAATGGATGGCTACAAACTCTTCAGGAAGGATAGGCAAGGAAAGAGGGGTGGCGGTGTGGCTCTCTACGTTAGGAAAAGCTTTTCTGCTACTGAGATTGTGATTGGGGATGATAATGTTGAATCCCTATGGGTAAAGATCAGAGGAAGGGCTGACAAGGCAGACATCCTGGTGGGCGTCCTCCAAACCAGGATGAAAAGACAGATGAGGTATTCTACAAGCAGCTGGCACGAGCTGCACAGTCACCAGCCGTTGTCCTCATTGGGGACTTCAGCTTCCCTGACATATGCTGGGAGTACAGCACAGCACAGAAGAAGCAGTCTAGGAGGTTCCTGGAATGCATAGAGGATAACTTCCTGATGCAGCTGGTCGGAGAGCCCACGAGAGGAACTGCCCCGCTAGACCTGCTGTTCACAAACAGGGAAGGTCTGGCAGGAGATGTGGAGGTTGGGGGCTGTCTTGGACAGAGTGACCATGAAATGATACACTTCTCGATTCATGGTGGAGCCTGGAGGGGGAATAGTAAAACTGCTACCTTGGACTACCAGAGGGCGGACTTTGAATTGTTCAAGAGACTAATAGGGGGAGTCCCCTGGCATTCAATCTTAGCGAGTAAAGGGGTCCAAGAGAGCTGGTTGCTCTTCAAGAAGGAAGTCTTAAGGGCACAGGAGCAGGCAGTCCCCCTGAGCTGCAAAATGAGCCGGCAGGGAAGAAGACCGGTGTGGATGAATAGGGAGCTATTCTTGAGGCTCCGGGAGAAAAAGAGAATCTACCGCCTGTGGAAGGAGGGACAGGCAACTCAGAATGAATACAAGGAAGTCGTTAGGATGTGTAGAGGTGAAACCAGAAAGACAAAAGCCCAGCTTGAATTTAACCTGGTTGCTGGGGTGAAAAGGAATAAGAAACTCTTTTATAAATACATTAACAGTAAGAGGAGGACAAAGGGGAATATCCACTCTTTGCTGGATGAGACTGGGAATGTGACCACTGAGGATAAGGAAAAGGCAGAGGTTCTGAATGCCTTCTTTATGTCTGTCTTTAAAAGTCAGACCAGTTATCCTCAGAGTACTCCTCTCTCTGACCTGGTAGTCTCGGCTGGGGACCACACTAATCCCCCTGTGATTCTGCAAGAAACAGTCAGAGACTTACTACTCCAACTGGACTGCCACAAGTTCATGGGGCCAGATGGGATCCACCCAAGAGTGCTGAGGGAACTGGCAGAGGTGATAGCCGAGCCGCTTTCCATCGTCTATCAGCACTCCTTGTTGACTGGTGAGGTCCCAGAAGACTGGAGGCTTGCCAGTGTGACTCCCATTTACAAGAAAGGTGGTAAGGAGGATCTGGGGAACTACAGACTTGTTAGCCTGACCTCGGTTCCAGGGAAGGTTATGGAGCAGATTGTCTTGAGGGAGATCATGCGGCATGTGCGGGATGACCGGGGGATCAGGCCTAGCCAGCATGCGTTCATGAAAGGCAGGTCCTGTTTGACCAACCTGATCTCCTTTTATGATCTAGTGACCCATCTGGTGGATGAGGGAAAGGCTGTTGATGTGGTCTACCTAGACTTCAGCAAAGCCTTTGACACTGTCTCCCACAGTATTCTCCTGCAGAAGCTGGCAGCCCGTGGCTTGGATGGGTACACTCTTGGCTTGGGTAAGGAGCTGGCTGGAGGGCCGGGCTCAGAGAGTGGTGGTGAATGGAGTTAAATCCAGCTGGCAGCTGGTCATGAGTGGTGTTCCCCAGGGGTTGGTGCTGGGGCCTGTCCTCTTCAATATCTTTATTGATGACCTGGATGAGGGCATCGAGTGCACCCTCAGTAAGTTTTCAGATGACACCAAATTGGCTGGGTGTGTGGATTTGCCTGGGGGTAGCGAGGCCCTACAGAGGGATCTGGACAGGCTGGAGAGCTGGGCTGAAGCCAATGGGATGAAGTTCAACAAGACCAAATGTCAGGTCCTGCACTTCAGCTACAACAACCCCGGTCGACGCTATAGGCTTGGGGCGGAGTGGCTGGAAGACTGCGTAGAGGAAATGGACCTGGGGGTATTGATTGATGCTCGGCTGAACATGAGCCGGCAGTGTGCCCGGGTGGCCAAGAAGGCCAATGGCATCCTGGCTTGCATCAGAAACAGTGTTGCCAGCAGGAGCAGAGAGGTGATTGTTCCCCTGTACTCAGCACTAGTGAGGCCGCACCTCGAGTACTGTGTTCAGTTTTGGGCCCCTCACTGCAAGAAAGACATTGAGGCCCTGGAGCATGTTCAGAGGAGGGCAACAAAACTAGTGAGGGGTCTGGAGCACAGGCCATATGAGGAGAGGCTGAAGGAGCTGGGAATGTTCAGCCTGGAGAAGAGGAGGCTCAAGGGAGACCTCATTGCTCTCTATAACTTCCTGAAGGGAGGTTGTAGTGAGCTGGGGGTTGGCCTCTTCTCTCGTGTCATTAGTGATAGGACCAGAGGAATGGTTTCAAGCTATGGCAGGGGAGATTCAAGCTGGACATTAGGAAGTATTACTTCTCAGAAAGGGTGGTCAGGCGCTGGAATGGACTGCCCAGGGAGGTGGTGGAGTCACCGACCCTGGGTGTGTTCAAGGAAAGACTGGATGTCGTGTTGAGGGACGTGGTTTAGTGGGAGCTACTGATAATAGGTGAACGGTTGGACTGGATGATCTTTTAGGTCTTTTCTAACCTTGGTGATTCTATGATTCTATGATTCTCTGATTCTCTGATTCTATGCTTTCAGTGCTTACTGTCACCTTTCATTATTGTTCCCTTCTTCACTGCTCATCATCATCATCCGAACACCTCACCCACATCCCACTTAACTGCTCATCCCCCATGTCCCAGCCTCCCACACCTGCCTTTTGTGCACCCAGCTCCCACTTATGCATATTTCTCCATCCAGTATATGAATCACCTCTTCAGTCTCTTTTCCCATTGAAACACTTCCACTTTGTCTATCTGGCTGTTACTGCTACTCAATTCTCTTTCATATTTCTACTCTATCCACAGCAAGCACTGCCCAGGTCTGCAATAAATTTCAGCTAACCCATTTCTTGTTCCTTCCATCAATCTGCCCTGATGCCTTTTATCAGTTTCCTCCCTAGGGAATTACTTGCCCTTTACTTGGCCCCTGTAACACTGTTGGAGTAACTGTATTCCTATCAAGTCTACCCATCTGTCTTCAGTGTTTATGGTGCTCAGATCATTACAGAGTGTAGGCACCACTACCTTTCCCAAGATCACCAATTACCACTGGAACAATTTCATTAAAACTCAAAATATTAGTTAGATATTCTTACAAGTAGCCTCATCCCTTTTCACTACCCCATATATATGTTTCAATACCTTTACCAATCTGTAAACAAAGGAACAACCCGCAGGACTTGTATTCGTAGATCTTTTCTGCCAGACACAGTTGAACAGGCTGCCATGAGTAACAGCACTCCCCACCTGTTTTGCAGATTGCCAGATCCCCAGGCCTGGTGCATGGCCCATAAAAAACAGTGTATTGACTTGAGAGGTCAATGAATAGGGTCTGCTGCCTCATTTCTTTGTTTGTTAGAGCAGACAAGAGCAACACAATTAAGCAAACTGCCTTAAGATTTAGGAGAGGATTTTTTTTTTAACTGCTCATTTTATGGTGTACCATAACTCATGGATGTCATGGGCCTGATTCGAGAAAGCAGAAAGCCCACAAATATTCCATGCAGCACTTGCTGGTGGAGAGAAATGCAAATGTTCACAGCCAGCAAACAGCTAGCTTACCTCATCCATTACCTCAGTCAGTATATTCCCATGTATGCAGGAACATTCTTAGGTAGATCTAAAACAAGACAGTGATGGACTATGGAAGGAACTGTTATATAACTTAGACATTATCTCAGTTTCCACAACCCTAACCACAAAGTTCCAAATGCATTCAAGTGACAAACCAATTTAAAACCAATTTGACTCCCAAGACAATCACAACAGGGAAAGACTTTAAACTGAGCAGGTAATACAGTGCAATTAGCACAATTAACCCTTTGTCACAACAGCAAATCAAGAGTTTCCACCTCTTAGCATTTCTTTAAATTGTCTGCAATTGGAAAATTGACTTCCAGCAGGGAGGAGTTAACACTATGGCAATCTCTTCCTTACAGATTTTTAACAGTCACCAGGTGGCAAAATCTATTTATACACCATATGTTTGTAATAGGATCTCAATTTGTAAGATACAACATTAAATTTCTTGAATGAATATACTGAACAGAATAGCACGACAACTGGAGCCGCAATAACACGATGAAACATATTAAAATTGGTGTTAATATAATAATCAGCTGTGTTTTGTTCCATATGGCAATTTATGTTAACAGTTAAGCTAAACCCCATCTGTTTCTTCAAAAGCTGAATGTAATAAAAGAAGAAAGGTCACGATTATGAACTTCTGCCTCCAAGTCACACTACGTGTATTTAATAATGAATGTACAGCTCACTGTTTTTTTATATGAAGTGGGCCAAGTTAAAAGGCAAGTTTTTTTCCACGTATGAAAAGTAGTGGTTTTGGAGAGAATCTTTCTCCCTATCTCCTAACTTATTGAAGTGCCTTGAGGAGGTGCACAGATGGCAGCAGAATGGTCAATGGGAATGTAAAGAGCTGATCTAAATTTTTCCTGTAGTGAATATCCTTCCATCTCAGGGTACACCTGATTCTGCAGCTATGACAAGACAAATGGTATATTCCACACATCTAACAGGTGTGCTGTGTTACCCTTCTGCTTGCACTGAAATGCGCTGACAGTACAGCAATGGAGAGCATTTGTCTTTATCTTTATAATAACTGACAAGATGCATGATTACCGCTGTAAGGGTATCAGGGATAAAAAAAAAAAAGGGGGGGGGGCTGTCTGTGAGCCTAGTTATTAGTCACATGCTGAAATGCTGACCAAGTCTAGCAGAATAGGAAATATTTGTAAAATTGCTTTCAAAGGACATTATCTCCCACCCCGTTTCGAGTAAACAGATCAAAGAGATCTCACTTGCACCAGCTTTTCATACTTTTTTTGTGAGAATTTCTGGCAGTTTTGTAATTTAGCCAAGCTCAAGCTATTAATGGCCACCTGAAATTCATCACATCTGGCTTTATTTCTTCAGCCTTTGATAAAAATCTAATTAGTACTATGACGGATTTTTATCAACACAAACTTCTCAGAAAAGTTGCAAACTTTGAATTTACCTGCTGAAAGAAGTATACCTATACTGTGTTTGGTTTTGAAAGCAAACCTCTTCTGGGATACCTTCAAGGGAAATATTATCAAGCCCCATATTCAGACAAAGGATCCTCACCTGAGCAGCTACCTAACACCTTTTACTTCCCTGAGATTCATAAAGAAAGGGTCTAAGTTGTCAGTTTTGTCATACACATGAGCACCAGCCAATTGAACACTTTTTATGTCAGCCTTTTAAATAGTCCAGCATTCCTGAACCATCCCCTTAAAGTGGATGGATTGTCCACTTGCTGCCTGGAAGTTAACCCGGAGTGTAACCTTTGTGATTTCTATGAATATATTTGTCTGTCAATATAAAACTGCCATTGATTAACAGATGCAGTGTACTCTGCAATATGCAACAAATTCACTGTGTAAACATCTCTAGGCTTCCCATTTGGATCTAGGAACTGAGATACAGAAGGGGAACCTGTAACCTGAGAGACCCCTGTCAGCTACGCAAATAAAGAGGATTAGGAGCACAGCTTATTCCTACCAGTTATAATTTAAGCTTCATGAATTGCCTCCCAGGGTATAGCAAAGGCTGGGCTTTTCCCTACCTATGTAAGCATAGTTTTAGTTAAATCTTTTCCACCCGCAAGGAAATTACACACATAGCACAGCTAGCTAGTACACAGGCAGGAGATCCTTCCTTCAAGGATGTGGATTATGAAAAGATCAAAGGTCTTTTGCAAGATCTCTCCTGAGTCCTCCCCAAGCAAGGGCCTGTGCTCCTTGGTGAAGATGGTCGGTGTAAACCAGCTCAGCTGCCCTGACTATACAGAAGCTGACTGGATGTAGGAGCACCAGCAGCCGCTGTTCAAGGCAGAGCATGCATGTGACATTTGAGTCTCCAGGATGGTGAATGTTGTTCTCCAGGTGTTTTCCCCCAACAGATGTTAGCAAAAGGGATAATGAAAAAAAATCTTCTATCTTTGAAAAAGCTCAAAGTCCCAGCACTGCTCAGAGCTGCACTCGCATGATTTTGCTTTCCTCCCTAGGAAGCCTTGTTTTTCTGTCCTGTCTGTAAGCTTTTTGGCCAGGTATTTTGTCCTTATACCCACTTGCAAAAGCTGTCAGTGAATTGTTTAACCAGGCAAACATGCAACTAAGGAATAATAATCAATCTGGAAAGTAGGTCCTTAGGCAGGTGGTAAAGAGTAATTTCTTCCATGGGCAGGTATTTCCCCAGGAGAGCTGTTGTGGCCTGCTTCCATATTCACAGTCCTGAACTGTTCTTTTTTTATTTATGATAACATAAAACAAAAGTGAATTTAGAGGGAAATGATATCACTTCTATGCCATTAAAATTGAGATATGAACCACAGAAGCCAAGATATACAAAGACACAACTGTCATTTTTCCTGACACCATGCAGTCTGACATAGTGTCAGACTTAACTTTGAATTTCCTGGCTTTGGAGGGTTCTTGTTCTAACCCCGAGACATCATTTAAATGTAGTTTGTCGTTTCTGAATATAACTGTAACTCTGATATTATCAATAATAATAGGGCACCTTCTGCTCCTCAGGGGCAAACTCTCAAACAAATGGCTTGTGAATCAATAAATACAATAGTGTGCTGAAGCTGAATTTATTTATTCATTAAATGCTTATCTCTCTGTAAATTCCTTAGGAAAAATCCTTAATCCTACCCTACTGAATTGACTATTTATCAGTTTTAAATTGGACCTTATTAATTTTTTTCCATGCTGGAAAATGTCTCTCATGCAATATATCTTCGTACCAAATTAAATTTCTTTCTGTCTCCCTTTTCTCTCCCAGAGACTAAACCCAGTGTTTAAGAATGGGAAATAACAGATGGCAACAAGCTCCCATATACAAATCTGCTGCGTCTGAGCGTCCTGTAAGCTCTCTTTGCAATTTAAGCACAGAAGCCTGTATGCCACAGCATAAGCACAGTCACATTTGGCTTCGCACTCATCGGTGACAGGCTGAGCTGTTTCTCCCTTTGTTTTACTGCCGGCTCCTTGACAGCTGCTGTAAGTAGAGATCAGCTCCATCACAATCGAGTGCAATTATATTTATAGGTTACAAAGGTACTTACAAACCCTTAAGCATAAAACTGAATTCAATGCTAAGGTTGTGGTTCAGGCTTCACCTACCGACTATGGCAGGAGATGTCTTCTCAAGATCCAGGAGCTAAGAAAACAATGTTCTGTTGTGGGCTCATTTGAATAATCTCACCACTCATTAAACACAGCTGCAAGGCAAGGAATGACAGAGTTCAAAGGCAAACCAGGGGAATATATTAGTAACAAGATTATTGTCAGAGCCTTTAGGTATGTTTCCCCAATTATTTCTCAACATAACACAATGCCATTAATTACAATAGCAGCAATTTTGTCATTTGCAAACACTTGAAAAGGTTAGAAGAATACTCTGCGCTGAGAGCCTAAATGTCTATTTTTAGAAATGCTGTTGCCAGAGAATTTCAAAATGTTATATATTTTGATTAAGGACCAAAAGAGGGGTTAGGTTTGGGTGTCTGTGGCCTATTTCATTTTATGTGATTGGTGAGTCGTAGAGCCCAGACAGGGTGTTTTTTCCAAAAATGGCTGTTAATGTGATTTAAAATATATTGTCTAATCCTAATATTTTCAAGAGACTACAGACTGCACGAAAAAAAGGCATCACTCAGAGATTCACACAAGGCTATTTTTTGCTTGTGTTTTTACATATTATTATCATCAAGCTACTTCTCTGGCCAAATGGCATCCACTGGCTCATCATAAATGCACCATTCTCTGCCTTTTTGGCAAACATTCTGTGATACACCTGTTAGGACAGGCAGTGAGCACGGCAATGGGGCAGTCTCTCTTGATTCAGTTCCTGTGATTGGAGGGTGCCAAAATGCTTCAGGGCTACCAAAGTGTTGATGTCTCCAGTACAATTTTCATCACTCTCTTTGCTAAATAAAATAAACTTTCCAATATGGCTCAGGAGATTGGACTAGCGTCTTTTTTCTTCTCTGCAAATCAGAACTGCTGCCATTCTTTAATATTTATCAATCCAAATCCAGAGGGAAATATTCAGCCTCTCATTTTCCAGAATACATGTTTTTCCTCACCCAAAAAAGCTGCTGGATTCTATGAGGCAAAGAAATTCAAATGTGCTTGATTTGGGAGAAAGGGGATATTACGAGTGCTTGGAGGACTATGTGGCAAGTAGCCATTTTTCAGATTTGCTATTGTAATCAGAAGCAGAGTGACTGGAAGGTATTTTCCATGAAATACCTCTCTGGAGCTAAATCCAGGGACTGGGGCATTGTTTGTGAAAACAGTGTCATTTTTAAAGGAAATGTGCTTGTTTACACATCATAAGAAGTTTAATAGATACTTCTCCTTTGGGGAGAAGTGCAGCCAGCCAGAGCTGAAAAAAGTTGTTTTACGAATCCTTCAAGTGAGAAGCAGCACCGAAAACTAAAAGGCTATAAGTGCTACTTACGGAGTCCGTCACTTTTAACTTTTGTAAAACCTGTAAAGGAAACACTTCATACAGAGGAGCTAGAAGTACTCCCAGTTAGACCTGGGCTTACACAGCACTTAGGCACCTGCTTACTTTTCAGCCTGCGAGTAGTAATGCTGACTCCCAAAGGATGTGCTTGCAGCTGAGCATGGTATTCAGCCTGGACAGAGAAGACCTGGCACAGTGGGACCTTGCCGTGCCGTGCGGTGCCATGCTATGCTGTGCCCCTGACCCCTCTCCTCCTTCAGGCCAGAGAGCAAATAGACCCTCCAAGGCACCTGGGTTATTCTGCAGAGCAAATCAGTGGGCACACTAAGTAAGTTTGAACATATTCACTGTTGATTTAAATCTTGTTTTGGTCCTGCAGATGCTTTGCTTAACCCTGAAAAGTCATTTGCAGGCGAGTTCACAGGAGAAAGTCCTTTATGAACAAGAAGCCAACACCAGCTGTTTTTAGCCTTTCTCTGTGGGAACAAATGTCATGAAAAAGAAGGAAAGAGAATACGCTTGCTTTGTTTTTTATGGGGAATTAAAAGCACTAAAAGCCATGGGCTTATCTTACTGCACAATTTAATTAGACTATTTTTCAGTGGTTTGTTTAGTTCTCTTATTTATATTTAATGTGTCTGCAAACAGCAAGCAAGGATTTTGGTTCACCAGTGTAATGATGCATTGTGCTAGAGACTAAACTCTTGAGACTTTATGGTCCTGGAATTTCTGGTCAGGTCAGCTCCTATTATTCAGTTTCTGGAGTCACATGTGAAGAATATTAGCATTTGTTTTTCCAGCACAGGGAGGAAGAGCACACCACCAGCACGCCGGTGGATGCTGTTGCTAGGCAGGAGACAGAGTCCTGCAGTGGGGTCATGCTTGCTCCCCCCACACGGTATCTGGCGTCGTCACAAATAATTGCAGATGGATTGAAGAAAGCAGACCTGTGTTCTCTGGAAGGACAGAGCATAAAGAGTGGATGGAAGAAGAGCAAATTGTTACCATTAGTCGGTAACATTTGTCCCTGGCTTGTTTTGCTGGGAGGACGAAGAGCACAAAAGGACAGACAGAGTTGGTTGTGTTGACAGCCCTGAACAGCTCAGTATCCCATTCGGCCATGGGGAGAAAGTATTAAAATTTAAACGTGCACCAAAACATTCAAGTTTCCAATAAAAGAGAACTGCAGGTGGTGGGATTTGGAAATCCTTGCCCTTGTCATCCCTCATCCCTGTTAACCCAGTCTGCTGCCCTGGAGTTTATCTGAGCTCTGACATCTCTTCAGGCACCATGTTCTAGGGTAATAGTTTCTACTTTCTGAGAGAGAGAAAGCGTAGTTGCCTGGGGCTTCTGCCAATAACACAGGAACGCGACAAGGGGAATTTATGTTTTGGTTTTCTGGGCTTTTTTTTTAACAACTTTTTTTTTCTTTTTTTTTTTTTAAATCAGACTCTGATAATCTAGTCAATGAGGTGCTGATTGATTTAATTTTCTCAAGTTGTCTATATTTTGCAATTTCTAGAGCACTTTTCTGTGAGTATATATAACAAATGGATTTAATTTCATGAGAATAGATATTTTTAGCAATTTTTTTGAGGATGTATAACAAAAAGGCAGGCTGACAATGCTGTGGGACCTTTGTTGGGGTTCTAGAAAGTGAAAAGACCTATTGAGGAGTCTTACATATTAACTCACATTTCTATCTAATGTAAGAAATACAATTGGAATAGGATAATATGAAAAAATTGCTAACCATTTCTTATGCAGAAAAGTTTCAAAATCTTTGTTCCAGAAAAGAAATAACTCTCAGGGACAATTAATATTCCAATCAAGTCTTACATGCTATTCCAGTCATGTTATACAGCATTGGTATAACGGATTCGATTCCGAAAAAATGAAGGCAATAAAATCAGATAATCTAAACCTGCTCAACATACACAGGGCTTTACATCCAAATCCAGTGTTGACAAGCTGTAAATATTTAGCTGGAAAGAAAGCAAGCAACTGAAGTCTACTGATGGTCTTGTGCATGGAGAATTTTTACCCTCTCTATGCATCTGAAAAAGAACTATACTGGCTTTGAAATGAGTACATAGAAATAGAACGATGGAAAAATCCATGGAAGAAACTCAAACTGAACCTGAATACTATTTTAAGCAGTAGAAGGCAAAAGCCTCTGCACGGAAAATGGGCAAAAATTCTTAAGGAAGCTGATTAATATCTTGCTGGTGCTTGAGAGCAGACTATGTAAAACTGTCAGACGGAATCACTGCAATACTTACATAAAATTAGCATGACATATTTTAAAAACCAATAAAACTATGAATAAAAAAAAAGCTTATAACGTGTCCTATGGTTAGCATACATATTGCAAGCAATTGGTAAATGCTGGCCTAAGGTGTGCCTGGTCTGGGTTATAGCCAAGGAGGCTGTATCCTGTGTTGCGATTTGTTTCCTGATTATCTCCCTAAGGAGGTGAAGTGTTGAAAACACAGCCTTGCCTCACTAGCGAAGAACGGAAAAGTGAAAATCATTGACCATGTGAGACTTCCCCTTGGGATTAGACAGGCCAGTCAAACCTAAGAAACTATGCAACAGATCTACTAGATCTGCATGCTCCAGGATCACACACACAGATCCTCATTAACATTGGCATTGCTTATCTGGAGAGGACCATCCAGCAGAAAAGGAAGAAGACTAGTTCAGACCCTGCCATAGAATCATAGAATCATAGAATGGTTTGGGTTGGAAGCGATATTAGAGATCATCAAGTTCCAACCCCCCTGCCATGGGAAGGGATACCTCCCACTAGACCAGGCTGCTCAAAGCCTCATCCAGCCTGGCCTTGAACACCTCCAGGGATGGGGCATCCACAGCTTCCCTGGGCAACCAGTTCCAGTGTCTCACCAACCTCACAGTGAAAAATTTCTTCCTAATATCTAGTCTAAATCTGCCCTCTTCCAGTTTAGATCCTAGTCCTGTCGCTACATGCCCTTGTAAAAAGTCCCTCCCCACCTTTCTTGAAGGCCCCCTTCAGGTACTGGAGGCTTCAATAAGGTCCCCCCTGAGACTTCTCTTTTCAAGGCTGAACAGCTCCAACTCTCTCAGCCTGTCCTCACAGGGGACGTGTTCCTCTCCTCTGATCATCTTTGTGGCCCTCCTCTGGACCTGCTCCAACAGCTATGGATGTTTTGATATGAAAATGAAGAGAAAATTCTCAAGAGGTGCTCAGAAATTTCTTAGGACTCTGTTGAAGAGTCTGAAGAGCAATCACAATTCTTTTCTGTCTGTATCCAGAGTTTCCAAAAAAAAAAAAAAGTTAATAAAACATGGCCTTGACTTCCATGTATATAATCAGTTCCAAGTTCAGGGCAAAAGAACGACATTTAACAGAGCTCCTTGGTCCACAAGATTGTATATGATTGTACATGATAACAGTAAGTAGAGTAAAAACAATGAAAAATTCTATGCACTGGAAATGCAGACAGAAAGACAGACAGACTATACTTTTCATATAACATTTGCATCAAAAGATTGCTTCACTTCACAGCTTTACAGTGGCTATGGAGCAACGCTATGTAACATTTTAGCAGCATCAGCAGTGCCGAGTGATGTGTTAAGATGGTTTATGTTACACAGCTGAATGACGGAAGTCTAGAGATGCAGTCTGCAGTAAGCTAGGCTGGACTGCAGCCAGGACACTCAGCTAGCTAACACCACCGGAAGCTCATGAAAAGCAATCTCGAGATCTTTAATGACTGCAGAGGAGCAAGCTAACTGCTTTGCAACTCATCTGAAAAACAGTTCATCATCACAGTGGAGACATTCAGCCTTAGAGCTAAGGCACTGTTGGGCAGCTGGGAGGTCTGGTTTTAATTCCCCACTCTGCTACATGCTTCCTTTGCAATGAAGGGGAAGTAAGTCTATCTCTTCATGGCCCTGCTTCCCCCATGACACACCTGTCAGTGACCAGCCTCCATTTCCTCCAGCCTTTGCTTACTTTGTCAAACAAGTAGAAAATGGGATATGATGTGATGTGTTTGGACACATCCATCTCAATGTGATCCTACCCTTGGTGGGGGCCATTCCTGCCCTGGGAAACCACCTTCCGAGGCTGGGGCAATGCAGTGGGACTGAGCACCATGTCCTGTGTATGTGGGAGTGCACAGAGTAAAAAGTGACAGGTAACCCCAGGGAGTATCCACAGGGGTGACCTTACCAAGGAAAGCCCATCTGGAGGCTGGAGCTCTGCACTGATGTCTATTCGTAGAATCATATCATAGAATAATAGAATGGCCTGGGTTGAAAAGAACCTTAAAGACCATCTATATGTAAAGGGTGAGTGTCAGGAGGATGGAGCCAGGCTCTTCTCTGTGACATCCAGTGATAGGACAAGGGGCAATGGGTTCAAGCTGGAACACAGGAGGTTTCACTTGAATATGAGAAAAAACTTCTTTACAGTGAGGGTGACAGAGCACTGGAACAGGCTGCCCAGAGGTTGTGGAGTCTCCTTCTCTGGAGACATTCAAAGCCCGCCTGGATGCATTCCTGTGTGATCTGATCTAGGTGTTCCTGCTCTGGCAGGGGGATTGGACTAGATGATCTTTCGAGGTCCCTTCCAATTCCTAACATTCTGTGATTCTGTGATTCTGTGATCTAGTTTCAACCCCCCTGCTGTGGGGCTTTTTCTGCAAGGATGTCCCAATGTCAGGACACCCAGCAGAAGACCCGGGCTCCGCAGCCATTGATAAGGCTCAAAAGCAGAAGACATTCCTCGGCACTATAATGCAAACATGTGAGGAAGGAATAGCACCATGAAACAGTGCGAGGCTGAAGCCAAAATAAGTGACATCTGACGGGCCTGGTCTGGGAGCATGGGCAAAAGCAACAGTAGCCAAATGTTAGAACAAGGGCTTATGAAGAACAAGTCAGAAATATTGAGGGACTTGCTGCTAGACATATTAATCTGGAATTAAATAATGTTATGTATTTCAAAGGAGGCATAATAAAATCCCCAGATACATTACTATAAATCTTCTAATTTTAACCCCCTAAAATATTCATATGTCTAAAGTAGTCTGATATTTAAGTCTAGAGATAGGACATTAAACGATTTAATTTAATTAGCTATAGAATTATAGGTATTTAGTATAAATCAAGAAAGACAGCTGTAGTTGCTGCCTAAGAGTAATATACAAGACTTTAAGCTCATTCAGACTAAAATTACCTAATCACAAACTGCCAGCAAGCTTTTGAAATAGGTACTACTATATGGTCTGAGATACGGAAGAAAATACTACAGAATTAATCATATTAAATAATGTAAAAGAAAATGTAAATAAGGAGATACTGTTAGGAAACTGACAACACAAAAGACAGTGGACAGAAGGACAAAGAAGCTGTTGCACGCAAATTCTTTGTTAGTGGAAATGCAGCCAACCAAACTGTTACATAATTCCGAATTGGTGTGTTAAGATGATACAGGCAGAGCAACATAGCAATCAGAGTCCTAATAATTAATATCATCAATATAAAGGAAAACTGATTGGGTTAATTCAAACAACTATTTGAAACCTTTGAATAAAGAAACTCTCAAATAACAAGCATCTATGGGAACATACTTGCAAGGTCAAATAGTAATAGTTGTTATAGTAATATAATGAGTTAAATGAATGGTTATTTCTCTGTTACAGTAAGAAAATCTGACAGATATATCAATACTTCTCTCAGTTTATATGAGCAGATGAAATATTTAAGCTAGACATTGAACGTGTTAATCTGTACTCATTCACTCATGGAAAAGTATCATTCTGAAAGAAAATTAGACAGTCTATGTGAAAAAAGGCAAGCTAGAGAAACCAAAAAGCTAGTTTAAAACCAAGCCCCACAGTTCTGAAAATAAAATTACTAAATAATGGAAAGTACATGTGTTCAGACAGCACTATGCAGCAGGTTGCTGGATGGGAACCTTCAAGTGTAGAAAGGAATTGTCTTCTTCTGTATCCAGGTATATGGACCTGAGGTGCTACAAGTGAAGTCAGTCTTTAAAAGCCTTATTAAAATTTCTCTGTTTCCCTGTCCTGCTTGGAATTATCCATTTCGGTGAGCATTTGAAGCAAAGTAAGGCATAAGGTCAGAAAAATGTCCCAATTTGGTACCAAGTGAGACAGATGGATGGACTCTTGACCAAGAGCTATTTCAGAAAACCAGACTTGGAGGCAAGAGCTGAATCCTGTGGGACAGCAATGGATAAATGATCCGTGGGCTATGAAGTTGTAGATGTATATCCTTATACATTTTATACAGAAAGGCCAGGATACCTGTGGTGTCTAGTGGAAAGCGCACTGAAACTAACAGCTGTATGTCTAGATTCCCTCTCAAATCAATGGAGTGAATAAGCACTCCAAGGGTAATGTCATTTCATCCTAATGTAGGTGACTGGAAATAGGTCAGATTATTCACACTTTAAAAACTGTTTATTTCATTCATGTGGATAAAAGAGATCTGGCTGATACAGTCTACATGGATTTCCAAAAGACATTTAGCAAGGTCCTTCTACAAAGACTCCTAAAGTAACTAAACAGGCGTGGGATAAAAAGGAAGGTCGTTGCATGAATAAATAATTGATTAAACAATTGGAAAAAAAGGGTAAGAGTAAATGGCCAATTTTCACAGAGGAGGGAGGTCACCAATGGAGTCCCACAGGGACTGTGCTGGGACTCATGCTGTTTAACATATTCTTAAATGCTGTGAAACAGAGGGTGGGCAGTGAAGTGACAAAGTTTACTGAGAATACTGGGTTACTGAGGGGAGGAAAGTTGAAGACCAGCAGTGGAAAACTGTACAAGGAACTTTTAAAGCTGAATAACTGGGCACAAGAACTCAATGTAGAGAAATGCACAATGAGGAAAATGAGGAAAAACTGATATATAACCGTGCAATTTTATCTGATATTACCATTCAGGACCAAGATCCTAGGCTTTCACTGGATAAGTAGAAAATTCTTTGAAAATACTGGCAAGGTGTGGAGTTATAGTTAAAAAATAAGAAGCCAACATAAAGAATTATCAGGAAAAGAACACAGAACAAACCAGAAAACATTATGCTTTGAAAAGCAATGGCTAAGGGAGGCATATAATAGAAGATTATGAAATTGTGAAGGGCAAGGATAGACCAGCCAGGGAAGAACTATTTGTTATCTATTCCTGTACAAGCACAAGAAAGCATCAATGGGTACTAGGAGGCAGTAGGTTCACACAAAAAAATGGAAGCAGGTTGTTCTTCACACACCTTAAAATTCATCTGCAGAATTTCTTGCTCCAAATTGCTGCAGATTTACATGGAAGTTTACATATTAAAAAAAAAAACTACCAGTTCAGTTAAGAGAAGAGAAATTGTTCAAGAGTAACGAAATGCAAAGTAGATAAATAAATAAATAAGTAGATAAATAAATAAATAAGAATACCAGACCCCAAACCCTCCAATATATTGGTTTAGGAAACCACTGACGTGCAACTTGTAGGATGCTTGGAGAATGTTTTGGTGTTATCACAGACGGCCAACAGCTTTTCAAGCTTATCCTTTGGCATCTGCTGCCAGCCATTGCCAGGGGTAAGATACCAGGATGGACAGACCTTTTTTTCAAACCAATCTGACTGCTCTTATATTATTTAATGTGACTACAGGGACATTCTTAACAAACCTTTGTTTTTTGTGCCACAGTGATTTCCACGCTCAGTGCTAAATTTATAAAAAGTACACCTCAAATGTGAAATAGAAAATTGAGTAATTTCAAAGAAGGACAAAATGCAGAACAGGACAAAATGAAACAAAAAGCCACAGAAAAGTATTTGGAAGAACAAGCACACACAGTGCTGTAACGGTTACCAGATCTGCAAAACATGCGAGTTGAAAAACAGAGAGACACTGAGAGTGACAATGCAATGAGTCTTTTAAAAGAAATAATAAGCTCAGACTGGGCTGCACAGAAACTAGTTCCCTTGACTACCAGAGACTTTTGGAATGGAAAAAACCCAGAGGTGACTGAGCGAATGAGCAAGTGCAGAAAGAGGGGAAAACAGAGACTCCAATTAAAACGCACCAAGAGAGTCTGAAAAAGATTCATGAGGACACCTCAGATGGTGTTATGCAAAAGACTGGACAACAAGCAGACTTTATTGGACCGACACGAATGCGTAGACAGTAAAAATGGTCAGAAATCATTGTCACCATGCAAAGTACCAGAGACAGAAGCGCCAGGAGGTTGTGACAATTTGTGATGCACCCAGCAGAGCTTGGCAGCAACTGGCAATTGATGTATTTGAACATGGAGGAAACCACCACCCACTGATAATTGATTATTACAGTTGTTCTTTTGAAACTAACAGAAGTAAGCAACACATTAGCCAGCACTCTAGTGAATCACACTGAGGTAATAGTCACCAAACACTGTGTCTGCGATGATCTCATTTGAGATAATGGGTCACCATACACGTTGCAAGAATTTTGAAGATTTGCAAAGCACTGGGGCTTCAAATGCTGCTGGTAATTCTTACTACTGATAGTTTAATGGGCTGGCCAACATTTATAAATAGCCAAACAGATACTAATACAGGTGAGACCTTCCTTTAGGTTTACTTAGAAACCCTTATGGAGTCAGATGCTTTACTGTCTGAATTCTAATAAACTGAATACTCTTCTCATAATACCCATGGCATGCCCTTTCTACAGCCCAGAGCTGCAAGTAACAACCAAATAGGACAGAGGGGAGTCGAGAGGAGAAGGAGGCAGCAAGACCAGCATGATCATTTGAGAAAAGGCAACACAGTTCTAGGTAATTCAGAGATCATGACATGACTGGTGACATCCTTGTGTGGAAACTGTACCTGTGGAACAATTCCATTTATCTGCAATATAGGTAGAAAATGGAGAGAACCAAGATTAACCTCAGTTGCTAGAAGACATCTCTGACCATGCAGCTATTCTTGTCCCCCAATAAAAATCTGATTCATGATGCTGAAACAACATCTAAGAAAACCACCTACTACAATTCCACCATGACTTTAATGCCACCCACTGTGCAGAAGGGAGATGACTCAGGCCTGAGCATCATGTGGTACCTGAACTATACTATGCCTCTCAGAAAGTTGAAGCCCAAAGAGCTGACGTCCTAACGCTGTGATTACACAGAAACATTGGCAAGAGCATCTGCAGTTTTATGTCACTTTCATGCACTGTTAGGTAACTGGTGCAACATCATTTACAGAAAGGCTCTTAAAATGACTCCAGGAGATTTTTTGGTTCTCACTTACTCTGCATGGGTGCCAAGCTCAGATGCTGAGAGCAAAGAGTGTTTTTGAAAAGCTGAAATTAAAAAAAAGCATGTTTAAGTTTACATGTGTGGAGCATTATTCAAGGGAGCAGGCCAAATAAGACAAAATAAAGATCAAATAAATAAAAATGAACAGTTACACCCAAAACAGAAATTCACATTTGTGCTACGGAAAGTTTGCAGAAGATTTGTATGACTGAGATGGATCTCTTTCATCTTGTAGCATGAGAGGAAAGCCTCTGTGATACTGCAGCCGTATCATAGATATTTGCTCATACAAATATTGTCTCCACTAATGATTAAGACAAATTAAGGGCATTTTGAATTTTATGAAGCAATGTATTCGGGGAGGAAGGTGATTACCATACTCCATATAATGGTTTACTGGAAGAATAAGTCCCTTCTGGTGCAGGAGTAGGTTCCTTTCCATGCCCATAGCACTGTCTCCAGGAGCAATCTGGCTGATAAACCACTAGGTATGTGAGCTAAATGGCTCTTTTGATTCCTCTGTCTCAGCTAAATCTCCATTGAACACAGCAGGAGCTTAGATGCACAGAGCAGATGAAGAGACACTTAACGTAGCCAGCTAAATTTAGGCATCTTAATCTGAAAGTCATGCACTGTGACTATTTATCTTCCTCTTTGTGGCTGCCCTTATTCTCATGCCCTTATTCATCCTAGTTAAAAATGAACAAAATTCTAATTCATGTAAATTAGCAGAAGTTAAGTCTTCCTGTTTCTTTGTTTGTACGGTCTGTCTCCAGTCCCCTTGCCTCTATCTGACTGGAAAAGCTAGAGAGTTTCTTTTTTATGCTTGCCATAATCTAGTATAATGGAATCCAGAAATCAACGGGCTTTTTGGACTATGTCATAATACAAGTTTATATTACTGATCTTAAGCTGCTGGTTACATATTTGTTCCTATATGATGCCACACCAGCAGAATTTGTCTCTTCATGGTGTGTATACTTAGAATCACGGTGTGACATCCTCACTTGGTAAATGTCAGACTGATCATACATACATATATATACACATACGCACATATATATATGTAAATGAAGTAATTGTGACTGTGTTTATCAAATTTCTGTTCTTCTTAATTACAAAGTAATCATCCATATTTTGCATAAACAGCTGCAATCACATTAATTTTTTTGAAAACAGTAAGGTCAATTAATTTTAATTAACCACAATAGGTTTTCCTGTTGTTATTTTCTTTTCCTAATAACCTCTTGTTCTTCCAGCTTTCTTTAGCCCTCAGGATTTTCTTTAGTTTTCTATTCAAATGTTGGTGAAACTTAACCCTGGTTAGTTTTCACATCTGACAAGATCATAACTCAATTCGTACTGTTATCCATTAAAAATCACTTACGGCAATTGCTGTTACCACTGTAACATGATAAACCTGACAATAGACTGTTAGTTTAAAAGAACCCAGTAATTTCATTTATTTCTTATTCTTCAAAACATCTGCAGTGATGTGAAAGAAATGTCAAGTTAAAAATAGCAATTCAGGGGTCGTGGTATCATCCGTGGTTTCATGACATTATGTCTTTGAGCAGATAAATTCTGCTCTGGCATTCAAACTTCAGGTGAGATGGTAAGTGAAGAAAAGCTTAATCTATTCCATTTTAAGATTATTGGTTATTCAAATACCTACAAAGAGTCTCCATTTTCCCCACGTTTCTAAAATGACAAGAAGATGGTCTGCGCAATGGGGGCCAGGCAAATGCTGGTGGGCTCTGCTTGCAGTCTGAGACTGCAGGGTCTGCATTAACCCAGAGCAGGACACTGGCAGCCCGTGGTTAGTGTGGTGCTGAAGGTGGCTAGCCAGCTAGCTGAGGAAGCTGGGACATTCTCAGGAACGTGGCTTCCTGCATTTTGCATGGGAATCTTGTTGCAACCTGCAGACAAACCCTGCCCCTGCCTGCTTGCACTCTCCTGTGGTGGCATGCCGGAGCCATGGGACAACTGCTGTTTAAAAGAAAGATTTTCCAGGTCCCTTCTAAACACCTTGTTCCCTATGCTGAAAGTCAATTATTACAAAGCACCTACCTTATCACTTAGAAAAATTAACATATGAATACAAATTGCAAGAGTTGGCAATATGACAAAGACCCGGCAGAGGAAAGTAGAGGTAACAGCTTACCTGTTCTATGCATTTATGGCAGTTGCATTACAGTATCTAGGACTGACAGGACCTGGTAAGCTCACGTTCTGCTCTGAGACCTGTGTTAAGAAAGTGAAGTTTTATCCTTATTTCAGAACTAGATTGCTTTAAATTAGCAAACCTTCAGGGCTGGAGTTACTTTTAGGAAACAAAAACTTCTTAGGACTAAGAGAGGCAGACAAAGCTGAAATCTAGCAGAAGAACTGATATTTCAGGATATCCCTTGCTTTTAGCTATCTGCAAGAAAAATGAAGCTTAAATACAAGAGTGATATAGGCACTTTAGAAATCCCTGTACTAAAAGAGACAGACACTCAGAGATACAGACCAATATAGGTGCCCATTTCAGCATGTACCCACCTAATGTCACTGCCCAGCATTTGGGAAGAATGGATCTCATATATAAGAATGACACAGGTGATAAATTTTAAAACATTCCCAAGCAGAGAAAATCCATTGACGAAGAAACATTTCACCAGGGCTATTTTTTTTTTCCTGAAAGCATCATGTCTGCAGCTAGTGGTTGAGCGCATGCACAAATTAAGTTTACAGATTTCACAAAGCAATTCATTCTGCTTGAATGTAATAGCAGTAATTTTTCATGTAAGTCAGCAAAATACAATCCATAAAGGAAAAATGCTGCCATTATTTTAAAGTCTATTGTTCTTATTCAATCCAAATGTGAACTGAAGCTAAATAATTTGCTGTGTAAATTTCATTTTTAATTTTATGCTATTCCAAAAGAAAAGAGAGTAAACGAGAGAGAGAAAAGCTTCAGAGCTTTAAATCCTTGTATTCTAGTGTCTCAACAGTAGAATAATCTAAAGAGTGTGCTTCAGCAAAAATGATTGCTGGAATCTATAATAGGATTGTTATAACTCAATAGTGTTCTATAAATTTTTGATTCACTTGGAGTCTTTGACAGCTTGCCAAGTTCCAGTTTTCATCTGATCATCTTTGCATTAATAATACATTACAATAAGTTTCTCTGAAAAGTGGCCACTTTTTTCTCACTGAATGCTTTACTTTTGCCAGCAAAATATTGACTTGGGTTTATAATCAATTCATGTTTGGCTTGATCATGCTTAGCATGAAACTAAAATATTTGCTGCTAGACAGCTGCCAATACAAATGTCATCATTGTTCTACTCTAACGAATTCCATCAGTTGCTAAATGATCTGCCTTGCAGGTTGCAATACGTAACAGACTGAAATCCAGAGCTTCAAAGACACTAGGATGTGAGTATTTGTACTTAAGTGAGAGTCCCGTCCCACTGCTTCAGAAGCATTTCCTCCCTGCAACAGCATCCATTTCCATACGGTCAGCCTCTGAGTCACCTGTGGCTTCCTCACTGACTTCAATCAAGGTAAAAATACTGAATAAAAGAAAAAATGTGAAAAAATATTTTAGTCACCCTCCCCCACTTTCTCAGATGTGAATGAAAATTGATTTTCAAGCAAAAAAACCCAAACAACAAAACCAAAAAACACTAGAAAAAGGAACTTGTTTCTCAAGAAATATTTCAGAAAAAAGTTTTCAGATAAGTGGAATTAATGTATCCTTATCTTCCTACATAATTATAATATTTATGTAGAGATTAATTATACTCGATTAGTATCAGGAAACAAAATAGTTTGAGAAATACTGATGTATAACCTAACTCAGTCAACTTACTTCTCAGCATGACCCAGCAATGTGTGCTTGCAGCCCAGAAAGCCAACTGTGTCCTGGGCTGCATCAAGAGATGTGTGACCAGCAGGTCCAGGGAGGTGATTCTCCCCCTCTGCTCTGCTCTGCTCTCATAAGACCTCACCTGGAGTACTGTGTCCAGCTCTGGGGTCTCCAACATAAGAAGGGCATGGATCTGCTGGAGTGAGTTCAGAGAAGGGCCATGAAGATCTGTGGAAGGCTGGAGCACCTCCCATACAAGGACAGGCTGAGAGAATTGGGGTTATTTAGCCTGGAGAAGAGGAGGCTCTGGTGAGGCCTTATAGCAGCCTTCCTTTATTAGGGAGTAGAGTGATAGGATGAGGGGTAATGGTTTTAAGCTAAAAGAGGATAGATTTAGATTAGATACTAGGAAGAAATTATTTACTGTGAGGGTGGTGAGGCACCGGAACAGGTTGCCCAGAGAAGTTGTGGATGCCCCATCCCTGGAGGTGTTCAAGACCAAGCTGGATGAGGCTTTGAGCAACCTGGTCTAGTGGGGGATGTCCCTGCCCATGGCAGGGGGGTTGGAACTAGATGATCTTTAAGGTTCCTTCTAATCCAAACCATTCTATGATTCTGTGATTCTATGATTCTATAATTCTATGAATATAAACATTGGAGTCTGGCCTAAAAAAAGCTGTGTTGAGGTCTATCTGTCTGAAAGACAAAACAAGCATACAGAAGTGGCACAGGCACAGAAAAATTGCCAGACACCCTACCTGATCCTCACAGTGCCATCTTTCCTGCCATAGATCTCACTTTGACAAGGTTAAATGCTCTGATGCTCTGGCACCTTGTGTGTGTCTGCAGTTGATATCATGCATTGTTTAGTTCATGCCCAACTTAGATATCCAGAAAAAGTGCAGAAAAAAAAACCAGGCATGTGCAGGCACCATAAACTAAGAGATTTTGAATGTCAAGCGATGCCTTAGAATTTCATAGAGTCACTCCTGATGCCCAGCCCATTTTTTGTAATTAATTATTACCTTCAGGGTGTCCCCTTCAAAAAAAAAAAAAAAAAGATAACATGAAAATATGAGTCTGCATTTAAACACAATTACACATTATATATATTGCTTGATATAGTAAATTTCTCCTCTGCCCCAGACAACAGACAACTGCTCTGAGAAATACAATATATGTGAGCTGCTAAACTATGCAGGCCCTTTAAAGCATTGCATGTATCTATAGTGTCCCAGTAGCAATGTCATTGCAATTGTAACACAACTATATGCCCTTTATGAAAGTCATCCTCCTAGATCTGGTCATTACACAGGTACTTTCAGAAATATTTTTCCAAAACTTTCAGAAAAACATATGAAATTTTGTCTCTGAAAACTGTAAGGCTTATCTACGGCAGTCCTGTGGCACATGAGAGAACAGTGCCCTAACTCTCAGTGTTAGTGATCTCAGAGAATAAAATCCCTCTATATAGTTTCATATCACTTGGGGCAAACAAGGAAGACAAGAATGTGAGTTTGCTGCAGCTGATATTTCCTGCCTGGAAGTGGCTGTCAATCAGCTTGAAAGGAAAGGAAGATTCATCCCTCTTACAGCAAGACACAAAAAACTGAATGCAATGGGAGCCCACTAAGTCAAGATGGCAAAAAGCATCATTTAGAATTAAAACTGGAAACTGCTGGGCACTGACCATCTTCGATGTCTGTGATTAATCAACACATCTATGATTAATCAATTAATAGTTGATAGCTGGTATACCTATTATGAAAGTCAAACAACAGAAACAACATTCGGTTGAAACAAATAAGTCTGCATGTATACATCAGTAAAAAAATGTTCTGGAATGCTGTAAAGCCAGTGTTCATTATTTTTAATGTATGTTTTCCATTTGCTAGAGGTGGGCTCCCCTGTCCTCAGGTTGGGTGAAGGTGGCAGATGGATGGTGCTGCAGAGAATGCTCAACACACATGAATGACACATTGGACTGAGTTAAAAATTACCTTTTGTCTCAACAAACAATAAAATGATGACAGTTTCAGATTCACTCACATCAGTGTCTTTTTGCAAATCCACAACAACAACTCCATCACTGGTACAGCATATAATGTTCCCCATTCCAACACAGGCAAGCACAACCTACATGGCAGCAAAGGAAGTCTGAGCAAGAAATGCCATCCTGATTTCCCTTTTGACAATATAATTTGTATTTCTTAGATTTGAAGGAGTCAGTGAATTCACTGAGAAAATGGATGGGAAAGAAAAAAATAAATCTCTCTCTCACCGTCTTGGACATACAAAAGAAGAAATATCAACCCAATACAATCAGGAACATGGGATAATTTTATTGTTTATACAATAAAAGTAAATAAGTAACTTCATACAGCCCTGGCTTTCCAAACTCTGATTTGTTATACTTTCTTGCAATAGGAAGGATTATTTGGTTTTGGTTTTACTTTCCATTGAAATATCAAAAAATGCAGGTGAACAGTGTCCCTTTGTCTGTGAACTCTCACCATGACTTGAGCTGAGCTAGAAGGTTGGTTCTTCGCATTTTGTTGCACAGAGGTATCCTTTTGGTTTCACCACAGTGAAGAAAAATGACCAGAAATACCACCATGCTGCACAAATGCACCAAATATCATCCAGAAATACGTAAGCAGGAGTCACTAATAAGAAGAACAACACTGGTAATTCATCACTTTTTTGCCAGAAGAGAAAGCTTTTTTATGTTTTGAGGGCTGTTTCTATTTCCCCCTGCTGAAACAATCCTTCTTCCCTTAATGTACACTGGGCATGACATTGTTGGTTTGTTCATATAATTTCCTAAGACAGTGGATGTCTGTGAGGCTTTGTCCAAGCATCTTGACACCTCATTTTCTTTGACAGCAATCATTCCTACCACAAATGCCAGTGGAGAATGCTACAATGGAAAAAAGTGAAATTCAACGCTTTCATAAGCACGTGTCATTGTTACAGTGATTGAAGGTCAAGCATCAGGAGTACATAGGGTTTTGTGTGGCTGCAGCAACAATAACAGTGAGAGGCTGATGCCCAGGAAATAATCTTTTATTGTTTCCTTTTGTGTTACACAGATCCTTGTGTTTTACTGTAAACTGACTTGACCTGTAGTGAGGTATGTGCCATCTGAAAATCAATATCATGGTCTTTTCCCCTTTCTCTGTACCTCAAGCCAAACAAAAGGAGGGTATATTTTATTCTTTTTTTTATTTTGTTTTGTTTTGTTTGAGAGTTCATTTCAAGTACTCTAGTAGGCATCAAAGAAACTCAAAAGGAAGCTGGTTCCATGAGGAGGAACAGTATTCAGAAACATGATGAGTTTTTCATCTACTAAGTGCGGAGCTGACTCACAGCACTTGAGGAGGGGACAAAATCCCAAGTACTTTTCATAAGAATGTTCCTAGTTCTCCTCTTTGGCCTGAAGCAACCTGGGGATTTCATTACATCAGTGTATGTCATGGCATTTTGTTTATAACAACACTGTCATATCTCAAGATGATCCCTGCTTGGTTGTAAATCACACCTCCTCCAGCTTCTGACTCAGACAGCAAACTCTGAGCACACAAGAGCAACAGACAGAAACCAAAGTAGTTCTGAGCCACATAAATTTGTGTTTTTAGTTGCAGATATTGGACAAAGACTCAGTTTGTTTTCTAATTGAGCCAAACCAGCTTGTCCTCTCCTGCTGCCAAGCTGCTCACATTTAGGTGAGTGGTGGTTGGTTTTCCATGTTCATAGTGTCTCGGGGAAAGAGGAGCATGCTAAATGTGTGATCCCTACTTTTGGCCAGAGGTGCTGGGAAACAGATGATTCTCTGAAAAGCTGCTGTCCTTATCTCCTCTGTGTTTCTTGCTCAGCTTCTTTGTTCTCGTTTCCTACCACTGACACGGCATTTCCACTTTAAATGGTGCTTTAACACAGATATTCCCCTATGTCTGCCATTCTTCCTTGGACTAACATTTGTATGGCAGATGGTGCAAATGGTCCAGCAAATATTTACTGGATCAGTGTTAGAAAAGAAAAGCAAGGCAAAACAAAAGAAAACAAAACAAAAACACCCAGCTGCCAGACTGATGACTTTCTGGCACAATATCATCTGCTACCAGTCACCGGGATGGGGAAAACACCACAGGAAGAAAATTGATGTTGAACTTTGGATTTTTCAGACTATCTTTTGAATCTTGTTGCTTGGAGCTTCCCCAGAGGGCAGGTACAAGGACAGGAACTTTTCCCCTTCCTTCTTAGAGTCTGCCTTTTTCTCATTGCTTAGGTAAAAAAGAAGTATTATGACAGATTAATATATTCCCCTTTCAAATGAAAAACAGCCATACCTTGTATCAGAATTGCATTAATTACAGAAAACAGATTGAGTCCCTTGCAAATGGAGTCTGCAGAAGCTCTTATGGCAAAGCCTGGGATAAGTACATTAAAGATTTAAACAGTGATAGTAGAGTGAGATGATCAATGTTAAGAATAACCTTACTGGTGGAGGCACTTACTTGCTAAAGCTTATCACAGGAAGAACTGAGCAGGGAAGTACCTGCCCAATTAAATTGCTTTTTAATTTCAGGTTCAATCACCATTTCTCTATTTTGTCATTTCCTTGGTAGCTGAACTAACTGGGTGTGAACATCTTTGACAGTGAAAGACAATGAAATACCAGGGAGTCTTAGGGAGCAAAAACCCTTTTCTCTATCACAATGATACTCTATTTTATATTTAATGGTAAAGAATCAGTGCAAATTATATTACTGTCCAAACTGAGGTTATTTTCTAACCAGGTTACATACCCCACAATTTAAAAAACAGTCTATTAAGATGTCAAGGGGAAAAAAAAAGGAAAACAGAAAAAATAAAAGCCAGAAATATCTGGGCTGCCTTTCTGAAAAGTAGTTTAGCAGATGGTCAAAGAAAGATTTGTAAGGAATGGGACACAACAGAAGAAGATAGAGCACATCTGAAATCTTGTTACAACTGGTCCGAACCACGTGAAAATCAAATGACACATATTCTACAGTTATTTTTAATTGTAATTACAGTCTAATAAATTTTTAATAAAGTCTTTGAAGATACTTTTTTTTCTAAGGAAAACACATTTTCTTTCTCCCACCAGACCCTCAGGAAAGCTTCGGTTTCTTTTTAAGCCTAAAAGCAGGAAATAGAGAACAAATATCAGGCAAGAGAAGAAAGGAAATTCAGTCTCTTGTAATTGTATTTTGCCCATTTATCTTGCACTGTAAACTGTGAACTAAACAAGAATATGCCATGAACTGGAAAAGGGAAAAACAACACAGTCCTGATTAATCTAGTTCACCCAAAGTTCTCTCCTTGATCTCATGGCATTTCAGAAGACAGTGTTCATTAGTTGACAGAGCTACAAAAATGTCATTGTATCCTCAGTGCCTCAGTGCCAAAAGAGAAGAGGAGAGATCCTCCACTGTAAAACCAAAGTGACTTCAAAATCCTTGCACAAAGGCCATGGAGGGTAGGGCTGTTTTGGGGTCCTCTGGGAATGCTTTTATGACTTTCAAGCAAATCTTGATTTCCAAAACTTACATGCCCTAACCCAAAACCTGGGAACATCTGAATTCACATCTAAACTGTGAGATACTCAAAACCCCAGCATCAGATATGGGCATTCATGGACAGTGAAAAAGTTCAGCTACAAACATTATTCCATAACCCAGGGGATCCTCCTCTCCTACTAGGTAGATTCATATAGTCTAGAAAAAGAATATATCATACAGAAGATGAAGTTCAGAAAACCATAAACAAGAATATTCAGTTTAAAGGCGTAGATTCACAGACTGGCATGATGAGTGCAAAGAAGATGGGTAAGGGTATTCAAAGTGCTTGAAGGCTCTGACCAGCCAAAAGGGAACCCCCCCCCCAAAAAAAAAAAAAATTAAAAAGGAAAAATGGTGAAAAGCAGTTGGGTTTGAATTTCATGCCTGTCTACCTTCTTATTAAAAAAGCTGATCACCTCCATCTGGACATTCAGGGGTTCTCATCCTGCAGGCCAGTAGTAATCTCAATTTGGCTGAGTTTTCTGCTAAACTTTAGCAAACATATTCAGCTAAAAATTTGTACAATTTACCCAACTGGCCTGTACTGATTTCTATAAAAGAAAGTAAAAAAAAAATCAGTGCTTACGTAATTTGTCAATGTTTTAATCTTCTTCCAGCTGCACACCAAAGAGATTATTTCTGCTATCATTTTTACCATTTCCTCTCAGTGATTCCTAAACAGAGGCTAATCTCTCTGAAGCACCTGCAAACTGCCACCTTCTTAAGCCAAAAAAATCCACCAGAGGATATTGGATATTGAATTTCACTGGCCCAGGGTAGAATATCACCAGGTCTTTATTTTAACTCACTGTTTTTATGTTGTAAACAGAAGAGGTCAAGCAAGGAAAGGGAAGATCCCATTTTTGTGCCCAGTTTCCTTTTCTTTTTAGACAATGGTGGTTTAAAACTACCCATGTTACTAGAAATGGGCACACTACAGATTACTTTAGAGTGCAATATGCAGGCAAAGAGTCCAGGCTTTAAAGTAAATGTAATTCATGAGGTTTAGGGTTTTGTAAGCAGATCTGTCCATTATGCCATTACGGAAGCTGCCATGAAGTCACTGAGCAGCTCCTCAGCTGCAGGGACTTGGCAAAGCTGTGTTGAAGCCCAGGGAAGCGTTGCTTGGGGAAGGGTTTAGCCTTCTTTCTGTATATACTCCATTTTCTGTACATAGAACTTTCCATATGTATCCCTACGCATGAAGGTCTGCATGTCACATACATCTTGTGCAGAGGTACGTAAATTCCCACCTATATCAATACTACAGGAAAGGATAGTCACAGCTTCTGTAACTGAGAGTGACACCTGTCAGTCATGTCTTGCAGAGACAGCGCTGTGTTTCTGCAGAGCTTATTGCTCTGTCAAAGGGACCGAAGTTTTCTGTGTGGGATTGCCGCCTCAAATTGCACTGTTCCTTGAAATTTTCAGCCACAACATTCAGCAAACAAGAGGTTGCCCATCTTGAAAAAAAGGGTTTCTCTTGAAAGGAGAGAGGATAAAGCAATTCAAATGAATATTAACACCAAGGATAAGTGGAAACATTGCAGGTCCCTAACAATAAAAGGGGGTCAGCTGCCCCTGCTCTTCCTAGGGTATTGTAAAGATTCATTAAAGTTCGTAATGTGTTCACATAGAGTGAGAAGGACTGCAGAACAGTCGAGTAGAAAATGAATAATTCTGTCTTTAGAGCTATGCCTGATCTGTGTGCAGTAAATAAGGCCTGGGGCCAAACGCCAAGCAATGAGGATAAAAGAACATATTGAATAGCTGCTCATTAAGTGAGCACCATCCATCCTGTGCCCTGCTGAAGCAGGTGTCCTGGGGAAAAGTAATAGTATGCAACCTTGTAATTAAAACTGTATCATAATGCATATTCACCAGGAAGCAAAATTAGGGATGCCCTGAGAAATTCAATCTGACATTGTCTAACTTTTCAGTGCTGGATTTTGCAACTTTTATGTTCCTTTTGCCTTATACGTATAACGTTTTTGGGTTTGTTTTTTGTTTTTTTTCATTTTTTTTTTACTTCTTTCTGTATTTCAAGAAATGGAGACATATGATAGGAGGATAGCAGAATGTAGTCTTTCTGGCCACACATCCAAACAAGAATAAGAATAACTTCAAGCCAATGGACTGAAACTAAATTACCTCTGTCCCCATGCACAGATGGGGCTAAAGACCCCAGTCAGGACTGTTCCCTCGTCATGCTGGAAGGGAGGTGACCCAGCCACAAGACCTGCTGCCAATGGGGACTTGACCCTCAGGCAACCACCCCGCAAGTATGAGGATCAAGAAAATATGTTTTTAACCAAAGACTAAATTCAGCCTCCTCAGCCTTTACTCTACAGGCCCATGCTCTCTTTTCTGCAGATGTCAGACTTTGCAGACAAAACTAATTACTTTCTCATGAGCTTCTGCTCATGGGAATTGTCTGGGTGTTCAAATGAAAATACTTGGGTTTGGTTCTTTTTCTGTCAGCAGTAACAAAAGGGGAACTTTCTGTATTTCAAGGGGAGGAATCTGTTGTCTGTAACTCACTCAGAGAAAAGAGCTGCCTAGCAACTTTCTGGCAGGGCGCAAAGTTTAATTTATCCTGAACTATCTCCAACCCACCTTGGGTTTTTTTCTGACTACTTTCTCAACTCCAGCCCTAACTAAGGAACCTCTTGTTTCCAGTCCCACTTTCTACACTGAAACATCATTCTTTGGTAATATATTTTGTATTCAGCACATATTTTATAGATTAGAGGTTTCAGCAATCTTTTGAATCGCTTTTTAAGTACACTGTTTCCCTACCTACTTATTTATAAACCAAGAGGTGTTTTCATACTCCAAATGCCATTTTATAGGCCTTGAGGGAAGACAGAACTTACGGAAGTTACCAGAGTGATTTTTTTGTATATAATAATTCAATAAATTTCACTTCTAATATCTAATTCTGATGTTTCTTCAGCCCCTTTGAGGGTTTCTCTCTTCCTAAGAAGATGCTGCTTGAGGTTAAATCACAAGAGCTTTTGACTTTCAGCCTCTAATACAGTTATAGTTTCTAACAAAATATTGCACACGCTGGGGCTTGCAGCTAGCGCAATGTGGAGGTAAAATCATATGAGTTTGAAGAAAGAAGGAAGGAAACAGTGTTGTGCTTTTATTCCTTCAGAGAAACATTTCTGAACAGCAGAACTAATGAAGATGAGTTTCCTACGTACTTGTGTCTTCGGCTTGGTCTGCTTGGTCTGCCTGGTGGCTATCAAAGCGCAAGCTGCAAGTGAAGCTTTCCCTGCATCTGGGAGGTGTCATGCATCCATGGCATGCCGTGAGGACATGTGCCTAAGTCTCACCTACACAGATTTGCTGAAGTCTAGCACAGGATGGGCTCATGCCACAGCCTTCCCTCCAGTGTAGCCACTCCAGAAGTCTCAGTTCTTTCCTGTTCCTCCTGTTTGCATAACACTTGAAGGATTTTTAAGATTTCTTTTTTTTCCTCTCTGGAGTATGAAACCAAAGCACTCCATGCTCTCTGCTGCAAGTGTGCCATGCACCAGGGCAACACCTGGGCTTGGGAATGAAATTTGTACAGAGGGAGAAAAGGTGAATTCATGTTCTTGTGTGAGGATCACAAGCCAGGCTGTACCATGCATGGACAGGAAGGTGTGAATTTGTCTGTGAGTGTGTTCTTTTATCCCTGTGTCTCAATGGCAGATCTGATTGATACTGACCAACTGCTTCATAAGTCATAAAACACAGAAACTTGCAGATAGCATCACAGAAACTTGTTTCTGGAGAAAATCAGGCTCTAGATATCATTAGCCTAGAGCATCTTTGGGATACATTTAAAGTCTTGGGAAGGAGACAGTTTAGTGCTCTAGATACAAATCTCATAGTCAACGTGTGTCCCATGGTCTTCTTCAGGTATTGGTCACAGCAGCATCACCAAGAGCTTTTAAGACTAAATGCCAGAAAAGCTGAAAGAAACCACTATGAAATTGCAGCACTACCTTCCCAGAGGTCCAAGCACAGTCAGACATCACTCCAGGTTGTGGATCTCCAGGTTAGCTCAGGCAGCTTGAAATTAAAAAAAAAAAAAAAAAGGAAAAATTAAGCATGCCCAGCAGCTACCCCTGAAAACACTACCAACAGTTTAGCGTTGAAATGCAGAAACCTCACCTGAGACCCATGATCCCTCACAGACAACAGGCCTGTGACTCCACGTGATAGCTCAGGGCCTGATGGCTGCAGTGGCTGGTGCCGTAGCAGCAGAGTACACCAAGAAATTTAGGTGATTTAAATTTCTTAGAGCTAGACATCTTGGAAAAAAAAAAAGGTACAGTGAGATGACAGAGAGAGCCTGTAAGTTACTAGGGGACATTGCTCTCTAGACTGATCTGTTTGACATGGGAAATTACAGTTCCAGATCTCTGGACTTCCCCCAGCCTGACACCAAGGAGCAGTTGCCCACTGGGGTCTTTCCCCCAACTCTGCTGAACTCATTGCAAATAGCAACTGTAGAGGTTCAGCAGAACTTCTTGCATTTGACAGCCACTTGCTAGTTATCAGGCGGGTGCTCAGAGATGCATTAGTGTCTTTCCAAGCAAAACTACAGTCAGGATTTGAGTGCTGTGTGGAGATCCACAGATTTAGCAGGGAAAGGAGGAGAACATGAGGACAGCTTGAGCAGAGCAAACACAACACAGCAGAGGTAGAGCGAAAGGAGCAGCTGAGCTTTACCCTATGCCGCTGTGCCATTGAGGGTCACACACATGCTTCGCTGTGCCCACTGAGGACCCAGTTCTTTGAGCAGCCGCTGCTGAAGAACCAAAGAGGGAAAGAAACAGAGAGTCTGCTGCTGAGGGACTTGTCTCTTCTCTGGCTTTATAAAGCCTGCAGGCAGAAGAGAATGAAGCAATGTCAGTGATCAAACCCGAGGGAGAGAAACAGTGCAAGAGTACCTGGCTGGCTCCTCTGTTTTGCATCCCAACCACCCCTGCCTGTGTTTAGAACTAGAAGAGGCGTTTTTCAACAAAGCTGTAGAGAAAAACGTTTTCTTGCATCTTGCTTCACCTGATGACAGGTGTAGAGCGGTGCTCTTCTCAGATACCAGCCAAAATTTCTGCTGACAGTTCTGGAAAGTCACAGAGACAACAGGAAAAATGAAGGAAGAGTGGAATGGTGGAAAGCTTAGTAATAATAATAATAACAACATTAATAAAATACCCAGCACCCTTGTTTATGTTTAACATGAACAAGCAACACAAAACACAAAACTTTCTGCATTAATGCAGAGAAGAGAGCTCTAACCTGGCAGGGTAACAAGTGGCTACAGGTCACCCTGGCTGTGCAGGTCCTCAGACATACCTGTGCTCTGAAGATGTATACATCTCTGGTCTGCCACATCCAGAGAAACCAAGATGGGTTTAGCCATTTTTTTTTTTAAGTACAATAAGATGGCAATTGTGTTGCTTCTTTTCAAGATCAAAGGGGTGAAAGGACAAAGGGAGGACTGTGAAAAAACAGTTCAGAAAGTTCAGTCACTTGTTCTTACTTATTTCTTCTTCACAGGAAACCTCTCCAAGAAGGCTCCTTTTGTGAAAATTATCTTTATAGTAACAAATTCCACTTAGAGCATATTGTGGTTCCAGTGTAACACAGCTTCTGCATACCTTCTTAATGCTTAATGCATTAATTTAAATCTCATCCTTAGTCAGCAAAGGATTCAAAACCCTTATGAGCCTCAAGAACTTGAAATTACTTTTCAGACTGGAGAGTAACACATCAATGTAGGAAACAGATACCTTGAAAAACAGCGATGTGACAAATGGAATCAGAACCAAGCCTGAAAAGTGCATTTTTAAATATCAACAATAATAAAAAGTTATGCATAGTATATGAGAAGAACAGTCTCAGCACTGAATACTTAGCTGTTATCATTCTTCTAACATGTTAATAGTATCCTTGTCATCTGGACAAGACATACTACAGCTCTATATTTGTATTTTAGCTCCAAGCAACTGGCCCATATGGAAGCAGTCTAAAGCATGTTGTGGGTGCTGTAGGCCAAATTGTCCCCACCAGGATGTTCATCTACATAGCTGGAAAAGAGCTTCACAAATGTGGACTTGGCATTTGCCCCATGGTAATGAAAATTCACAGTTTGGTGTCAGAAAACGCAGCAAGTGCGGAACACATCCTACAGACCTCATTAGCATTCTGAAGGTTTGTCATTTCACTGCGTTTGAGGCAAAAAAACAGAAGTGTCACAGATGATTTTCACTGACTGTCCACCCTGTTCCAGGGTATGAAATGGAGCTACTTGTTCAGCATTACAGCATTTTAGTTTAGGTATCAGACACTTCATGAGAGCCTGTTGTGTATTTACTTATGCAAATGTGGAGCTGTGGACTTTATCACATCAGAAAATAAAAAGAAGAGCAATATCTGAATCATATCTTAGCTTTTCTGTGTATTTTAAAGACTGGTTTATGTATTAAAATAAACCTGAATACTGGAAATAAGCAAATAAGTTACTAAAATGACATATAGTCACAAGCTGATGAACAGTTGCTTTGCCTCTCAGTTAATTTGTCTCTCTTACATGAGAAATAAGTTAGTTTATAAATCAATTTCTGTTTTGAAAAAAATAAAAAGAATTAAATCACAAGTCCTACACCAATGGAAAAAGCTAACAGAAATTTTAATGAAAGTACAAACTACATAGGGTTTGAACTCAATATCCTTGAAATATAAGGCATCTATCCCCTAGGCTAAACAGCTTTTTGTACCATCTACAAACAAGATGCATGATTTCCACAGGCTCTCCTGAAGAACAGAGTTATTATCATACATTAGATTTTGCTTCTTGATTAAAAAATTATATTAATTAAATGCAATTAAATGAAATTAAATTAAATTAAATTAAGAGTTGAAGATGCAGCAATCCATTTATTATTATTTTCTCACAGTGTGGGACACATTCTAATAGAGTGATCACTCTCCCTCCCAGCCTCCCAGTCATGATTACACAACATCCCTGGAGCACTTGCAGTAGCTGTGTGCACAGAAGAGACATGTTACGGAAGTATTTACAGATTTTAAGACACTTTAGTGAGATTTTTGCAGTGAGCGGGCAATCCTCATGTGGGAGAACTAGTGAGAGCCTGAGCAGCTGCCCCTACAAAACTAAAACCAGAGTCTTCAGCGATGAATGCACAGACATGCCACAAAATTACACCACAGCCATTTTATGTGTATAATACAATGTGGAATTATTTTCTGCTGTTGTGCTCTCCTTCCCTCCACCAAGCTGGCACTGCCATCCCACCTTTTCTGAAATGCCTGTTACTCTCAGGAGCATTCACCCCCCTCCACACTCCCACCATCTGTGAGAAACTTCTTCCGGTATCATCTGTCTCACCCATTTTCTATCTCACTTCAATTCACTGCTGGCAACATGTTCTCTCCCTTGCCCTTCTTAATTCCTTTTCCTTTCTCTCAGCAATATCATTTTATATGTTAATATTGTTAGTTAGTGTTGTCTCAGGTTCCTGGATCCAGGTTATACTGAAGTAGCTTGCTGCATTGCATTTGCCACAGTATGTTTATACACTATGTTTTTATCTCACATGGCAGATTTGTTTCAAGGACATTATGAAAATGAGTCTGTTCATGATTATATACTGCTGATTCAAGACACAATTTTGTTTTCCTTTTGGAAAAACGTGTTGGCTAAATGTCTGTCTTTTTGATATCTCTGGACAGCTGCTGCATTGGGTTCCCTTATGACAGTTTGTTTCAGAAACAAATTAAACTACACTGCAAAATAATCTCTTTATACTATCCAATTCACAGCGAATACTACCAGAGACTGCACTGAAAGGAAGATGCATTCTGTAAGTAGAATGAGTCCATAACAGTTTTTCCTCCAATATTTATATAGTCAGAAACATGGGTTTAGAATTTATTCTCCAGCCCATAGCCTCTTCAGATCTTCAACTTGCTTAACTGTGCTATTACTCAGGGACATGCCAGCCTGTGAGTCAGAGAAAGAAGCATCCAGAAGGGCTAAGCCACTGCTTTGCAGATGGATAGATATGTACCATGTACGCTTACAGTCATCCTGTCCACTTCAGTCCTGAGCTGCAAAGACAATTTCTGAACCAAGGTGAACTGGCCAGGCGCTTCACCCTGACCTGCTCCTCAGTCTTTTGCAGTTCATTTAATCACTGAACATGCAGGTTAAGCCTGGCCTTTTACTCATTATCACATTTAAATATAGTTTTAAGGGTTTATTTGTAAGGTTTATTTGTAACATATTTTAACACATGAAGAAAAAAAAAGCTTGCCAGGTTTCCATTAGTTTTCAAAGAAAACCCTATCCAAACTAATCTCCTGAGTCTGAGAAATCAAATTCTAAGCCTTTCAGGAAAATTGCACTATAAAGTAGACCACCATGAAAATATAATTAAAGTGGTTAGTAGTTTTCACTGTAGGAGCCCTGTTCTCTCTGAAACACCAGCCATCGCTCCATTCACATGAAATTAGATCAAATCTGCCATACAACTGCTCCTTAGTGACAGTTCTTGAGCGCATAAAAACATGCTCTTCTCTCTGTTCATCCATTAGACCTTTTCCTTCCTGCTGTTCAAGAACCCAGCAAGTACTTTCAAAGCAGAGGTTTTTCACCCTAGAGGGCTTCCCATCAACCTAAACCCATACCAAACTAGCGTTTATTCATAGACCTTTAAAAGACAAAAGAAATAATATTTATTTATTGAGGTAAAATGCTTAACCAAGAGATTATTCAGTTTTCCATGACAACAGTTGCTATGCATAGTCAAAATTTCCCCCCCAAAAGAGACAAGATCTATATTATGTCCTAAAAAGTCTGTTTGTCTGTTTTCTAATGGAGGATGGCAGAAGGACTGGTAGTAAACCTCTAAAATTATAACACGCAGTACATAAAATTGATTCACTATATTAAAAAAATATACAAAGGCAGCAGATCCACTAAGGGATATCACAGCTTTCCTAAATAAAGAGAGTGGGATATTGGGAAAGGAAGGAGAGGAGGGTGGATTTAAAGGAAAGGCTGGTTTTCTCCAGAGACACCCTTTTTCATTTCTAAAGCTTTTGCCCTGGAGGTCCATTTATCAGCTTGTTTAAACACTGTGTATACATCACTCAAAACAATAACTGTTTAAAGATATAAAAGGCTGTGTATGATTCCCCTGAAATCTTTTCACACTATTTTCTAAAACCAAAGAATTCTGCATTCACATTTTAAAGTATTAAATAGAAAGATGTCCTGGTTTGTATTGATCAATGAACCAGGGAACCATCTGCAGATTCTTTTTTTTTTTGTATGATTTCCCTGACGGATACATTCAGGATGCCATGGTCAGGAGCTACTAAAACAACCTGTGGGAAGAGGTCAAAAATTATGCTGCCAGAATCATAGAATCATAGAATGGTTTGGGTTGGAAAGGACCTTAAAGATCATAAAGTTCCAACCCCCCTGCCAAGGGGAGGGACACCTCCCACTAGACCAGGTTGCTCAAAGCCTCATCCAGCCTGGCCTTGAACACCTCCAGGGATGGGGCATCCACAAGCTCCCTGGGCAACCTGTTCCAGTGTCTTACCACCCTCATAGTGAAAAATTTCTTCCTAATGTCTAGTCTAAATCTACCCTCTTTCAGCTTATACCTGTTACCCCTTGTCCTCTCACTACACTCCCTGACAAAGAGTCCCTCCCCATCTCTCCTGTAGGCCCCCTTCAGGTACTGGAAGGCTGCTATTAAGTCTCCTCGGATCCTTCTTTTCTCCAGGCTGAACAACCCCAACTCTTTCAGCCTGTCCTCATAGGGGAGGTGCTCCAGCCCTCAGGCACAGAAAATGAAAAAAAAACCCAACCCAAAACAGATAAGGAATGTGAAGCCAGGGTCACCACTAACACGATCATTTTAGCTTCTCTTATTTAAATCTCCTTTAATCCTTCATCTACAATTAATAAGATTTGTTATTTTTAAAAAGTTCAGAGGGTTCCACATTTATTGCTGAAACATAAAAGAAATATTCTGGCCTTTCATCATCTAAAATATACATAAAACTCTGCAAATCAAAAGTCCCTTTCAAACATCTCTGAGGGTGACAAGTTTAAAAACTGCCAAAAGTGAACAGTTTATTGTCGAAATCCCACCGCAGAGTAGTGAAGATATGAGCCAAGATGATACTTGGTGGTATACTGAGCTGGCATCAAAGAGAGTGAGCATTCCATTTATTTTGGAAAATAATTTTTAGTTTAAAATATAAGGCAACACAGTAAAGGTGCAAAGATTATCTTTCTCGTACCTAACAGTTTCAGGCAAACTGGGTACATGGAAGGATGGAAGCAGTAAGTACAGGGAAATTACTCCGAATTAATGTTAAATGTGGACTTTCATAACAGCAATGACAGCAGTAGCAAGATAAAAAAGGCACTGTGTATACACATATTTAGTGTTCTGTTAGACCCGGATGAGATATTTGCACACACAACTCACACCAAAGGGCTCTTTTTACAGCCCTGGATTGCTAAACAAAGTCTTATTTAATATCCAAAGATCAGCCTGATGTGGTATGTAAGGAAGGGGAGAGACTATATGCCTTCCCTTTATGAGCCTGCCACAGACCTGTGCTGGGTTCAGCTTGAGTACTGGGAGCCAAGGGAATGCAGCCAGACCTAGCAGGGGATCCTCTGCAGCCTCTCTTTTCCTTCCAAACTGGCTGCCAGGTGAGGTGATGCGCCGTGGGACAAGCCCTGCCTGGATATCATAGAATCATAGAATCATTAAGGTTGGAAAAGACCTCAAGGATCATCAAGTCCAACCCAACACCACCTAACTCACTAAACCATGTCTCTAAGCACCACATCTACACGTTTCTTGAACACCTCCAGGGATGGTGACTCCACAATCTCCCTGGGCTGCCTGTTCCAATGCCTGATCACTCTTTCAGTGAAGAAATTTTTCCTAATATCCAGCCTAAACCTTCGCTGGTGTAACTTGAGTCCATTTCCTCTTGTCTTACCACTTGCTACTTTAGAGAAGAGGCCAGCACCCACCTCACTACAACCTCCTTTCAGGCAGTTGTAGAGAGTGATAAGGTCTCCTCTCAGCCTCCTCTTCTCTAGACTAAACAACCCCAGCTCCCTCAGCCGCTCCTCATAACACCTATGCTCCAGACCCTTCACCAGCTTCGTTGCCCTTCTCTGGACTCACTCCAGCACCTCAATGTCCTTCTTGTGGTGAGGGGCCCAAAACTGAACATAGGATTCAAGATGCGGCCTCACCAGTGCCAAGTACAGGGGCACAATCACTTCCCTAGTCCTGCTGCCCACACTATTTCTGATACAGGCCAGGATGCCGTTGGCCTTCTTGGCCACCTGGGCACACTGCTGGCTCATGTTCAGCCGGCTGTCAACCAACACCCCTAGGTCCCTCTCTGCTGGGCAGCTTTCCAGCCACTCACCCCCAAGCCTGTAGCATTGTAGGGGGTTGTTGTGACCAAAGTGCAGGACCCAGCACTTGGCTTTATTGAACCTCATACAATTGGCCTCAGCCCATTGATCTAGCGTGTCCAGATCCCTCTGCAAAGCCTCCCTACCCTCAAGGAGGTCAACACACCCGCTCAGTTTGGTGTCATCAGCAAACTTACTGAGGGAGCACTCAATCCCCTCATCCAGGTCATCGATAAAGATGTTAAACAGGACAGACCCCAGAACTGATCCCTGGGGAACACCACTGGTGACCGGCTGCCACCTGGACTTGACTCCATTCACCATGACCCTCTGGGCTCGGCCATCCAGCCAGTTTTTTATCCAGCAAAGAGTGTTCCTGTCTAAGCCATGAGCCACTAGCTTTTCTAGGAGAATACTGTGGGACATGGTGTCGAAGGCCTTGCTGAAGTCCAAGTAGACAACGTCCATGGCCTTTCCCTCATCCACTAAATGGGTCACCTGGTCGTAGAAGGCGATCAGGTTGGTGAAGCACAACCTTCCTTTCATGAACCCATGCTGGCTGGGCTTGATCCCCTGGTTGTCCTGTACATGCCATGTGAGCACACTCGAGGTGAGCTGTTCCATAATCTTCCCTGGTACCGAGGTCAGGCTGACAGGCCTGTAGTTCCCTGGGTCTTCCTTACGGCCCTTCTTGTAGATGGACGTCACATCGGCAAGTTTCCAGTCTTCTGGGACCTCCCCTGTTAGCCAGGACTGTTGATAAATGATGGAGAGGGGCTTGGCAAGCTCCCCTGCCAGCTCCCTCAGTACTCTCTGGTGGATCCCATCTGGCCCCATGGACTTGTGTGTGTTCAGGTGGCATAAAAGGTCATTAACTGCTTCTTCCTGGATTGTGGGAAGGCTGTCCTGGTCTTTGTCCCTGCCTGTCAGTTCAGGGAGTAGAATATCCTGAGGATAGCTAGTCTGACTATTGAAGACTGAGGCAAAGAAGGCATATGCAGCCATAGCAGCATATCTCCAGCTACTGAAGACCTCTGCCCAGGGATGGGAAGGAGCCAGTGGGTGAGTAAGCACTGCCACCCTTGGGGAGCACAGAGACCACTCTGTTGAACAGCCCACCTGAGAAACTGTAATACTGAAGGGAAGCAGGGCAGGGAAGAGCCAAAAGGGTTACAAATTGTAGTCCCACTTCTGACCAAAGCCAGAGGCTAACAAGAGGATACTAGTGTGCTGCAGGCACCATGGACCAGCTCCAGAGCTACCCCACCATAGAAAAAAACATCTTTTTCATTCTTCTCTACATATTTGCTTTCATCTGTTGTTTTTTCATCTGTTGTGTAACCAGGACTACCTCTCCCACCTTTGAATGTCTTCTTGTATAGTAAGAGTTTCTGGAGGAAAAAAAAAAAATCCATCCCAAACAGCTTAGTAACAACAATAGGTGTAAAAGAGACCATTTCCTGATTCTGTTTCACAACCAGAAAAGAACCTGTACATCTAAAAGTTTGTTCTTTTTTCCCCTCCATAAAAGCTATTTCTTCTAAACTTGTTGCCATCAGAATGACCTACAGAGTGAGCAGTAATGCTGCCTTGAGAGGTTTAGGACATGACATTGTTTTAACATGAGAGGAGACGTCATTACTCTTCATCGTTTCTGTTGTTCTTATTGTATATATAGATATAAATGTAACGCACCCAGGAAAATAAATTAATCTACTCTGGATCAGTCTACTCAGTCGAGCACCTGCCATCCCTCTGAAATTGAACCAGGAAGTTTCTGTTTGCGTTTTGGGAGGTTTTCTCCTGTAGCTTTGAAAACAGATAAAACGCTACCTGGATGCAAGCAAAAAACCTCTTTGGTGCCTGTCTCTGCTCCTTAGTTTCCAGCCTCATCCTCCCAAAGCACAGCATCAGAATGAGGTAGAGTTAGTGAATGGGAGTGGAGGCTTGCTCCTGCTGAGAACTGCTTGCACAGAGAGGAACCCTGGTAGGGGTCTCCCTTGACACCATTAGACAAGCCAAAGATCCTTTAGTGATGATATTGCAGCTATGGAAGTTGACCGGCATGAGCAAGCTGTTTTTCAGTGGAGCGCCTGAATAGGCATATATATCTCTTGTTTCTATCACTGCAATACAGGTGTACATTCTGTGTGTCCCTTGTAAGTGATGTACCTTTATATACAAGGACAAAGAGCAAAACACAGTGTATGTGCATACCGCATGTTGTATATGCATGCCGAAGACTCTCAACAGATAATTGTTTCTGTTGTAATTTAAATAGACCTTACTGGCACAGTTAGCTTTCAGAGATGTCCTAATGTGATCTCCCCTCGTGAGCTAGCAGAGCCAGACTGGGTTTCACAAACAGGTAGTTTGAAACAATGCTACTATTTCAGAGGAAACATGTAAAAATGACATTATTAGCATTTCTAAGATAACAGATGCCATATTGCTCCAACACACAAAAATCTCTAAAATCCAAATTTCAACTGGCAAAACCCATCTTGTTCATCAGCATGCTTTTAGTCCTATCAGAGATTAGGCTGCCATCATGCCCTGAAGAAACAGTTGAAAACTACTCCGTGATCAAATTGTAGAGGTACCTCGAACTAAACTGCTCGCTGTGACATTTAAAACACTCAGGCTGCTGCAAGGCAGTATAAACATAACAAAGGGAGGTTTCATACCATCAAAAAAATACATTTATTACACAATAAATATAATTCAGATCAATGAGTTGAATGGCAACTTCCAGAAGAAAAGCCTGTGAATCCCCTCCCACTCCCTAGATGTGCATCCAAGGAAAAACAATAGTTCATATCTTCCACTAAAATATATATTTAATAACTCTACATGGCTGTAATGACACTTTGAGATTTTTCAAACAATAAAAAAGCATTTCCAAATGCATTTCAAGGAGTAAAGGCTACTAGCAAATTCCCTGCCAAAACAATTTAAATTACCATGCCACTTTTCCATGTGTCTTCAAAAGCAAAATGGAGATGAATATGAAACACCAAGTCTAAGATGTATTTTTCAAAGTGTTGAAGCCAACACATGAAAGTGAAATATTTCTTAGTCTCCCTAACTATAGATCCACCGCATTAATGCAAGACAATGACTTGAAGCTATACCAAAGCATTTAAAGGCTGAAAAAGAAGCAATCTGGTTTTCTCAAGGAGGGCATAATAAATTAGCTGTAGAAGAAACAAAAGTGTTCAGAATTCTAAGGCAACTAAAAAACTGCCTGTTAGACACCGAGGAATACCTAAGTGTGGAATTTCAAAACCTGAAATATCTAATTTACTTCTATTTTTAAAATGCCTGTTCCTCTTAGGAATATGAAATAAGGTACATGCACAATAACCTGAAAAACCCCAAGAAGATGCAGAGACAGATGGAAATGTAAACAAGTTTGAAGGATTTCTGCCAAAAGTCTGCTCTAATCCACTGTCCAATCATAAAGAATAAACACCACACAAACCCTTTTGTTTTGAGTGAATTACAACCTGGAATTACTTGGCAAATACACAATGCAAAACACCAAGGAAATAAAGAAATGGAATCTAGCATAGAGGGACATATTTGCAAGTCATCTCCTGATGTGCAAGATCACAAAAAGGTAAAAAATATGTCTTTAGGACTCTGTTGGCTGAGGGTATAGAAAAAAACTTTTCACTTTTTGCTCCATGGCTCTGGCAGCAGCAGGCTGGAGGCACTGCAAGCTTCAGGCTCCATGGGAAATTGGGCTGTCTTACAAAAGTTGCCTCGGAGCTACCCTTTGGGACCTGACTTTCTGTCCAAGCAGGCAGTGAGCCTCCAGGGAGGCTAGTACATCCCAGGGCAACTAGCCAGTGGGGCAGTTGGCTCTCCAAAAGGGACCTGAGGAGCAGCTTGTTGCAGCTGCAGGTGGGGCAGATGTGAGGTTGGCATCCTTGTCGCTGCATCTCAAATGTTGCATCTTCATAAGGTATGTGATAAAGAGACTAACTTTAATTCTTCCCCAGATCTAGTCCTTTGATAGTTTAGTTGGACAATTTCCCTGCTGTGATTTACATCTCTCACAGTAAAATACCTCTTGTTTTAGGAAGAGAGAATATCGGTAGCGATTTCCTATTCACTCCTCTCTCTCTCGCGACAGCATGCTTCTTAAATTAAGGGTTATCACTTAAGGTGACCAGCATGGAGATCATATTTCATAAAAAGAAGCTATAGATGCTTACAACATAGAGAACTAGACTTGCAATGAGGCCATCAGTGTCCAGTTCCTCTCTGACTAGTTTTATGCTCTCAGAGGTCCCCTTAATTTGGTGGCGTCAGCAACACCTACCAGGAGTTGTCTGTCCAGACAGGAAAATGGACACATTGCTTTTCATTACATGACTCATTAGCTAATGAAATTAAGTTTGATCAACAAAGAAATTCTATGTTCTATTTCCCTTATAGATTAGACTGACTAGATTCACATAGGTAACACCCTTTCACTTTCAAAATATTCAATATCTGCAACAGTATCCCAGATACTCCCAATCCACATATTGTAGCGACTACGGAAGAATGATTTTTTTGCTGACAACAGGCACAGAAAAGGACAAGATGTCCCTCTCATTGATGCCAGCATAGATTGGAAGTAATTCTATTAAGGTCAGTGTGGACCTGTCAGACATTGTAAATCCATATTTCCTAGGGAGAGAAGAAAGCAGAAGTTGGAGGCAGGAATTTGGTAGGACAGTAGTAAGCAATTGTATTATGAAAACATGGCATGGTGGGGTATAAAACTCTGGTTATATTTATATATGCACACTGAGCAAGAAAATGGACTCTCATTCATCTGGTGGGGAGATCTGATAAGGATGCACTAGTATAGACCTGTTCTTCTTTGTCTAGGCTCATCCTAGTTGGTTTCCTTTTTTTCCAAGGAACTTCACCCCCAAATTAGGCAAATATTAGGGTCCTCTTTCTGTAATTAGTTATACTTTACACTTTCTTTGTTTGAAAGAAGTGATTATGCCCAGATGAAAAGACTGCTTCCCATTCGTTTCCCACTGGTCTTTTGTACCTCGCAGGCAAATTTCTGTGAAGAGCCGCTGCCTGTGCTCACTGATGCAATGGCAATCATGCTTTTATTTACCAAAGAGAGATGGTACATATATGATAGCACAAATACAATCCTGTCCTTAGGCAATTGGCAGGGAAGATCCAAATCCAAAGGGGTCTCTGGAAGAGACAGGTGTGAAAGAGGGTGATTAGGGAAGAAGTAAGCAAGGTTCTTAAGACACCCAATTTTAAATTTCCAAGGTCTATTCATTTTCAATGCAGGAAATAAGGTAAGACATCTAAAATGTCCTCCTCCCCACACACGTATCCCAAAAGCAGGTGCTGGAGTGGCTGATACAAAGAGGCGTGGTGCAAGGAGAGCCAGTTCAGATATATACAGCTCACACCTCTCTTGTCAGCCTCCTTCCCACATCTCCTTCCCTTCATCTTGGAAAATTTTTTCCTTTCAGTTGCTATTTCTGTAAAAGCAAAACTTTTACAGAGTTTGGCAGTTGTTTCACGTGACATCTTTGCACATCATAATTGGGAAATGTGTTGAATCAGCTGTTAGCTTCAGTAATTGGAACACACTGAGTGGGGCCCATGAGGTGTGGAGTCCTCCAGCTGAGACTAGCAACAGCCTCTGAGCTGGAAGCAGAAGCTGGAAGAGCAAGGAGGGCAGGGAAGGAAGGTGGCTGGAAACAGAGAGAAAGGCTCGGTGGGGGATTCAGAGAACCTGGTGCAGGGACCCCATAGTGCCTAACATGGTGTGAAACATAGCACAGAGCCAATTGCAGCTGCCCCCTCCCAAGCAGCAAACAGAGACGTAATTGTACCCATTAGTTTTGCTGCAGAATAGCGATAAGTGAACTTCTAAGTTTGGCGGTCATTTCACTATGTGGCCTGGGTGATTAGCTGAGCCCCTTGGGCCTTCAAGACCAACCTTAAATCTCATGTAAACAAGCTTAACTATGAGATGGTGAAGGTTTTTACTATCCTTTCCCAGACAGTGCAGAATGGCTTGAAAAGGCAATGATGATTTGAAAAATTCATAGAAATGAACTTTTCAAACCTGAGAAAGCCTTTGCTTCATTTTCACTTGCAGATGAGAGCTCGTAACATTTCCTATTTCATCAGACATATTGGGTACACACACACACAGATAAGTGCAGTATTCGCTAAGCCTTACAGGCCCTCATTTGGGATGGTTATATTATAGCACTTGGTATATGTGTCCATGTATTAAGGAAAATTGATTTACAGCATTTCTCTCTGTATGTTCAGCAGATCCAATCTAGTGTCACCCCTCTCAGACACAGCCACCCAATCTCACTGGCATTAATAAAAACATTAAGATGAGGACAGCCTCATATTTGTTATCCAAGAAACAATCCTGATAGCTTAAATCTTAAGTCTTTTATTCTGCTTGAATTAGTTGTTGACAGTGACCTTGCTTTCATATATACTTTTCTGAGTAAAATTTGAGAACAAGGAATCTGTAACACACTTATATTTTCACCTAAATCACTACTACATGGGCTTTTCTGCCCAGCTACACATACTTTGCCCAAACGTTCAACACCTCCTTACTCCACGCTCTGCTGAACTCCCCCAGGTTGCTCTCTACTGAATTGCACCGCTGAATACAACCTGAGAACATTAGCATCTTACCTTGTTTTCTGGCTGTCAGCCCTGTGCATGCAGATGCTTCCACCAGTCTGTAAACCTTTCAAAATTGTGTAACCCTGCCATTGAAATCTGGTGGAGTCTGCAGCCGCATAAGATTTGTGTATGGGGGGAATACTTCCACCACCTAGCAGGGCAGAAACTGTGCACAATTACCCTGATTCTTAAGGCTTCACAGATTTCATAGGCACCGGTGTGCTGAAATGGGAGATGCTCTTTCATTCACTTTAAAAGCCTTGGCAGTAAGGTCTCATGAGAGAGTAGTTTCCTGGCTTTTAATTGATACATCCCTGGGACTGATAAGGAACAGAGGCAGTACTCCCACCTGCTGCAGCAGCACACAGTGGGGTGTCTGGTGGTTCCGTCAGTGCAGCTGGGTGCAGCATTGCACATTGCCCAGAAACACATAGTCAGTTAAGTCTTTCTTTTATGGCACATATCATCACCAGAGGGAACTTTCCAACCCCTTCCCAAACCACATCCCCAGGTGCTGATCTCTGGCCTGCCGGGATCAGTATGGCGAGCTGAAACACACCCAACACACTCCGGTTTGCTGAAGGGGAAGCATTGCTGAGAGCAAATGCTACTGTTCTGTATGTAAGCTCCCAATTTATTACCAAGGATTACATCATCTCAGTTTTGTTTTTGCTTTCTATTGACCTTCAGGTTCTGTCTGCATGGTGTTTTGAACCTGCTTCTTCTCACTCTTGCAGTAGGGGTTTTTTGCAGTGCTGCCTCCTTGTCTACAATCATTCTCTAACCTGAAGGTCAGTTTACATTATTGCTAACCACCAGTTCTTTATTCCCACACCCAGGACTAGGTTGGGAATGAGCCCTAGCAGGGCAGTCTCCGTTGGCTATCCCAAGGAGAGCTTGTGCTTGTCCTCGCACTGTGGTGACAAGAGCAAGGCTTGACCAAGAAAAAGACCCTCCACTGCATGCGGAAATAATGTAGTTAAGCCTAGAAATCCTAGTTGTAGAGAGAAACTCTTAGCCTGCAAAACCAGAGATCATCTCCAGCAGGCGAATTTGATTTTTGACTTAAGACCAGAAGTGCATTCCCTCATCAGGGAGGTGACTTGGTGAATCCCATTAACTGCTCATCTCTCCCGGCTATCTGCAGGTACTATCAATACACCTTCCACCACCTCTCCTGGGATAGCTGAGACACTTGGCAATTAATTTGCAGGATCTCAAGCAGAAAATTATCTCTCTGTAAAATGAGCAAACCCTGACTGGTCTCTATTTTAAGACAGATAGTACAGAAATGGCTGCTATTCCCATGAAATCCTGAGCATGCACCCCCCTCTCCCACTTATCCCTTCTTACTCCTTCTGGGATTTATGCAGGTGATAAAGGACAGTGCTGTTGTACAGAAAAATCTCAGCCTGAGCACGGTCAGAACTGCATCCAAAACTGAGCAACAGCTCTTACAGAGCCATCTGATTGTCGCCGCCTGCATCTGTGTGAAAATGCTGGTTCCAGGCGGCGTTTTGGAGCAGGCTCAAATAGCTGGGGATGCAGAAAATGTTTTCTTCTTCTTTATTTTCACCATGGAAAACAGCACCTTTAATACCTAAGAATCAGGAGCTTCATGCTGCAGACGAGAGACAGAAATTCTATTTTCTACATGCAGAGAAAGTGTTGAAGCAAATATGTTTTACTGATTATTTTGATTGTTGATCTGGAGAACAGGATCTATTCCAAGTGACATCTGCCATTTAAAACTTTAGCGACACGATAATTAAATAAAAGTCAGTTAACTTTTATTTTTTTTCTAGCAATTCATTTTCCAGAACCACTAAACTGTGTTCCAAACTAGATACTGCCCTCCTCAGAATTTAACGTACATCATATTAAAGTTCTTTATAGATACTTGGAATTTCCTTGTGAAATTTAAATCTGTTGGTATGAATACTCATGTTCAAGATAAGTAACTATGCCTCTTACCATGCAAATCAAGAAGAAAAATTAATTCTAACTGAAAAAAAGTTGTTTTTTTTTTAACAACTTCGCATGGATATCAAAAATAGTAATAAAATGGTGATATAAAAATGTATACAAACTGAAATGTTAAATGTTATACTTTCTACCTATTATTCACCTAAAATAAAAATCCTAGCTTTCTGTGAATACTGATATCTGCTTTCAGTTACTATAAATCTGATAACACTTATTTGAAGAGGAATTTTCTTTGTGGCATGGGAACTTTGAATATTAAACAGTCAGATCAGTGCAAATCTGGTGCTACAGATTCATTTTACCCCCTTCCAGGTGAGTTAGTTAGCAGCAGCTCAGCAGCTTCAGACTTACATTTTTAATGAAATCGTGAACACTTAATGAAATCGTGAACATTTCTTTAAAGTTACCATTAAAGTGGTTAATTCATAATCAGGGCATAGCAGTAAATTTCTTTTCTCTCACTTAACATTAAAGTAACTTTAATTACTCAACATTAATTAAAGTAATGTTAACTATTTTACCAAAGGAGCTTTATTCTCCTGAGTTCCCACTCAATTAAAGCCTCACTCTTACTTTGAACAAATAGACCCTAAAAATGAACCAAAACAAATCCCAGGACCCCTAGAAGTACTCTCCTGTCTGGGAATGTCCGGGTAAAATCTGTCTGTCTATCCATCTGAGATACTGAAACTGCCTGCAACAGCAGGCTTCCCAAGTACCTCTCTGGACTAAACACATTTACCTCCCAGCCTCTCTATGCCATTATCCTATGAGTCAGAGAAGCAAAGCACACTGTTTGTCTGCCCTAATTTGAGTAGCTAAAGTTAGATGTCACCCCAGGCTCATCTGCTGATTAACCCTCTGGAAACATCCCCATCTCTACCTCTGCTGCCAGGGCAGTACGAAGTCATCATCTCAAACTTAGACATCTTAATATTAGATCAGAGTCAGATGAGATGTGGCCCAGCCTAAGTGAGTTCCCTGAAGTGCAATACTGGGAAAAATATCTCACCCTTCAAGCCCAACTAGCTACTAGACTATTCTTTCTCTTCCCCAGTTCAAAATGGAGCAACAGCCATTGTTTCAAGTAGTACTTATATGATTTACATTTTTTTAATGCTTTAGCATTGCTGTCCGGTTGACCAGACAATGATTTCCTCATATGGAAAAGTTAGAGAGCATTTCACAGAAAAAAAACCCTAATTTATACAATGTACAGTATCTTTCAAAATTAGGTAAGATTTATACTCATTTATATACAAGTGGGTGTTCATAATTCCATTATTACCACAGAATTATTTGGGGTGAACCTCAGGGGGGTTCAGTGCATCCCATTTTTATATACAAATTGGAAGAGATTACCAGAGAATTTGGTGAGTCAGTGTACTTGATGTATGAGCATAAACTGTCCCACATGTTTATGAGGTAAAGAAAAAGGTGGCTACAAAGTACAAATGGTCATGAGGACATAAACAGAAGCAACATAATTAATCTGTCAGGAAGTATGCTGTAACATTTGGTTAACCACTAGGTTAAAAAAATAATCTTTTATAATCTGTTTATAAATAAAGCCTCTTTGCAAAGTCTCACCTTAAAAATCTTGAAGGATTTAAAGAGACATCATGTCAAAAATATCCTCTAGCTACTTTGAGAATGCTGTCCCTGATGTTCCCAGCCCAAAAGATGGACCTCATCTGGCCGAACTAAAACTAAGTAGCAGCCATGTGCTTGTATTGACAATAGATACCAAAAGGGCTGTATTTAACCCAGAAATCATGTACTTCTCGTGTTACAAGCATGCACTTTCAGACTGCAAAGCAAAACAAAAACAGCTCTATTAAAAAAAACCTAAAAATTACTCAAGTTTGGCAAATTGGTAGTCTTGTAGGATTACACCTTCAGAGCATAGGTGCTAAAACCTTATTTCACAGAGTTTACAATTTTTTTTGAAAACTGTAACAGGAGAGTGAAATTGCTCTTGCTTTATAATTTACAACATAAGGTGGATCTGAACTGGGGGTTTCATGTCAGGAAGATGTTTGACTGATTTTAAAATAGAATTTTCAGTGTTTTATACAGGTGTTTTTCATACACCAATTGAAGTAAAAAGTCAACTCTGATTGTGGAATTGCCTGCTAAGAAGAAAAAGAACACAGAGGTTTTTTGCAGACATTTATTTCTAGTTCTTACGAGTCCCCTGGTATGTCATTATAAACTGGGGAAAACATGAACCAGAGATATTAATGGCTTTGTTCTCATTTTCTTGTCTTAAAAAAAGATAAGACAAAATGAACCGAATTCAAACCTGGTGTGAGCCTCATGAATTTACATCCAAACTGATGGTAAAAATAAATAAAATGACATGCTTCTGCTTTAATGAGCTACACTATTCATCTTGGATAGAACTGTCTTCTATATCCTCCTGGATATTATTTTTTGTGAATTCCTGTGTTAGGCTGTTTATTAAACTTTTTCATCGGTAACTGTTAAGGTAAGAAAACATAAATATTTTATCTGATATGTGAGCAAGAGCACACTGTAAACAAGATACAAACTTTAAAAATCTTCCTTGGAGAGTTTCAAAATCCAGCAATGAAGCACTGAGTCTTTTATTTCCTTCATTTAAAAGCTCATTTAGAATATATCACTTTCCATTTCCAGCGACAAATAGCCTCCTAAAATAATTTTGATTTAAAGAGTCATATTGCCAACCATAATGGCCATACTGAGTATGTCTGATAAAGTCTCCACTGAGATGTGGCTTCTGATATGCAGAGATCATAGCTTGTTTAAATATAGTGGAAATCCCTGTTCAGGGTCTGGCTCACGCCAGAGGCATGTTTTTTTCTGGTGACTTGCTAAGATGGTTCTGCTCTCAGAAAACTCTGTCTAGTTTTTCCCAGAAAAAGCGCCAAGAAACATATTCTTGATTACCCAAAAATAAGTAGGGGAACGACACTAATAACCCCAACTTTGATTTGATAGAGCCTTCCTCGATGATGAGCCAAAACACAGTGGCTGGAACTTCTTCCTAACTGCATTAACCTCAGTCTATTTTATCGAGATTTGGACTAACCCACTTCACCTTCCAGTTCAGCCAGGCTCGCCCTGAACACAGGGGCAATTAGGGCAGGTCCTCTGACAGGTGGCAACACATTACACTGCCAGTACTTAACCTCTGATGGTCACTTGCTGGTCTCATCTCCAGCCAAAGCTTAATTCTTCTGTATGATAGATTATTTTTACTGTATATGGTCTTAAATCATCCTGACAAAACATGCCTGCTTTTCATTTTTAAACAACACATTATGCTGTTTTTTTTAACAATAGTACAACTGCATAGCATAAATAGGAAATAAAATGTATTGTTAATATATATTTTTGTTATTATTACACTAATTTTGCTTTCGTTATTACTATTATTATTTTATACTAACCATAATTTTATTTTAAATAAGATTTATTTAATATATAATTTTATTATATACTATGTATTTATATTATTAGTATGCATTATAGCTCTCATAGGCATACTTTTCACTCACGTGTTCAGCACCACATTTAATACCTGCCATTTGTGGTCTATTCCCTCTCTGCTCTCCTCTGCAGTGGCAGAGCAGGGAGTGCACTGGAGTGCTCAGTTTTGTCAGGCCTTTGGTTTCGTTCTGTATTTAAATATACATGTTGCTCCATGTTTGTGTCAGGGGCCAAGAGGTCCAAGAGGCACTTCTTGCCCTGGAGCAGCAGGTGAGGAGGTGGTTGGTGCTCCTGTGGGAGGGTATTTGCTCCCCACCTCCCAGCCTGGCACCCCAGAAACCCTCAGACCTCTGCACAGATGTATCTTGTAAGTTAAATCTATGGATTCACATGTCAAAAGGAAACTGGTTTCCAACGCAAAAACACGACATAAACATTCAAGGAAGCTTTCTATTATAAAGAAGTAGTTGATATATCATGATTGAATGTGCTAACACACTTGAAACTGAAATAGTTTCACTGAGCTATTTTCTCTGTAATGGTCAGAAAAGGCACTTTGGCAGCAGAGTGGGAGGAAGTTGGTTCTGTCACCCCACCAGTCCCTCTCGAGAACAAGCAGACAATAGGGAATGGGAGCATAAAACAGGCACCTCCAAGTAGAATGCCCTCTGCCACCAACATGATGAGTTAATTTTGGCAAGCTGACATTGCTGCTTGTTTCACTGGGAACCGATATTTCCTGTTTCTGGAAATTAACTTTCAGATTTCCAGTGAGGACGGGGACAGATTTTACTTGTCACCCATAGGCTGCAAAGACAGATCTTGTGACAAGAACTAAAAATCTGGAACTCATTTTGAAGCTATATCTGACATAACACTAGCCATTGGAATACTTCCAATTTATAAGAGTGGAAAACTTTAAATTAGGTCAAACTTCAGCTCCAAATTAAAATGAAAGCATTCAAGGGCTTAATGCATACCAGCAAGACATGTCATGTTGCACCTGCTTTCACACTGGCTACTTGAAGACTAAACTGGTATTAAGATTGTTAAATAAGTGGATTTCTTTTTACTCAAGAGTTGGTGTTTTCTTTGCTCATCACTTTGTGCTAGAGGGCCATGAAACTATCTCAGCAAAACTGTCAGTGCTTGCAGTCTTTGTAGCCTACTCCCCAGTGAAGCTGAGCTACTTATTTAGCTGTAAAAATGTTTCAGTAGTTGGAGTTTCTAAAATTACACAAGGAAACAAGAAAAAGTTTTGATAAATCTCTCCTGAACATAATGGCTAACCTTAAGAAAATTACCTTTAAAAATTTTATTTACCAGAGACAATTCAGCTTAGATGAAATATTTGCTTTTCTACAAGGTTTTGCTTTTCGACAATTTAACAGCAAGGTTGACTGCTGAAAAGAAAAGCTGGTGAATTGCCACAAGCCACGTAATGAAATGGTGGTTTTGTTTACATCAGATGCTAGAACTCTGCTGACTCCCAGATTTTCAACCCTCACGAGTAGACTATTCCGATATCCTACTGGGACTGATAGGATCCCAATAGGAGCCATACTGGATCTTTTCTTCTTCCAACTTAGAGAGTGATAGTGGAATGCACAGAGAAGTGGTGATGTGCCCTGCTCTCTGTACTAGGCCGCTGGACATGGCTCTGAAATGAGACAGTAAGAAATAATAAAATAAAATAAAATAAAATAAAATAAAATAAAATAAAATAAAATAAAATAAAATAAAATAAAATAAAATAAAATAAAATAAAATAACATGGTCAGGAAAAGAGACCCAGTTAATGGGAAAATAATTTCTATTTGGGTTATGCATGAAATCTGCAGGCTTTGCAGTAAAACAAAACCTTCCCTAAGCCTAAAGAGTAAGCAGCTTACATTCCTGTTGTTTCTTTTAAAATTCCCATTTTATGACAGTAAGACTAGTGAACTCTCTACTGTGAAGCCACTTCTCAAACACATTTCATCAAAGTAACAAGGTTACCTACTGGAAATTGAGCATCAAAGATATGGTGCTGTCACACAGGGCAGGGGCAAAAAGTACAGGCAATGCACTGTTTCCAACTTAACTGCAGATAGCAAGGAGGAAGTTCAGTGATTATCTTTACAGGGTTTTTTCCATGTGTGTGTGTGAAGGCAATTACACCAGGAAATAAAAAATAGCCAACTCAAAACCAAACCAAAAGGAACACAAATCACAACCCACATCATCCCTATGATATCCCCTGCTTATCACTGCACCTGTAATATATATCTGTATCTTTTCCCTTCACCCATTTTGAGAGATGAAATAGGCTGCAAATACTAGACATCATTTTTGGATAGTACAATAGAGAATTGCTCAAATTAATTAATGCAAACTATTTTTCACTCAGCCCAGGGATGTAAAAAACAAATGTAACTAACAGATGGGCAAAATAATAAATATTCTGTTTTATTTTGACTTTTAATCACTCTTCCCATGTTGTATTAAAAAGAACATAGACAAACAGCCCCTTTTTAATATGAGCATGCTAAATATAAACTATTCCTTAAAACTGCAACAGGCAAAAATAAATGGTTTACTTAGAAATTGAGCTACCAGCTTGTTGAAGATGGGATAGAAATAGATGCAGATAGAAAATATACTCAGAAGTTTGGGATTTTGTTTTATTGATTTTTACATCACAGACAATTGTGATTAGGAATGTGGTTTAAAAAAAGAAGAAGAAAAAAACCCAAACAAACATGAAGCAACTATTAATAAAAAAGGAAACAGGCAACAGCGCTGTTGGGGTTGGGGTATCTCTATAGCTGTGACCCTGCAGCCTCTGCTCAGTATTACACTTATGTCCCACTGCCTGCAGGATGTCATTCCTCTCCCTGGTGCCATCAGCTGTGGCTGCGTCCATGCCATAGAGAAGGCACCTGCCAGGGCAGGGTGTCACCCCCCAAAGCCATCCTGCCCAGAGGTAAGAGACAGGGCTCAGTGCCCTAGTCTGGGGACACAGACCCCTGGGGCAGGAAGGTCACCCCAGAGGCCACTCTGGGCTGGGGCTGGCTATGGTCCATCCTTCCTCTGCATGAAAATCCAAATTTCTTTTACTTTCTCTCTCATATAAGGATGTTTTGGGGGCTTTTCACTTGAACACCAGACCAGTGTTTCAGAGGTGTGCTGTGCTTCCTCAGAGGCAATGCACTGCAGTGGCTGAAACCCATCACCCCACCATGTCTCTGCCCCCATCACCTTGCTCTTTGAGATCTGCATCCTGCTCCCTGTAAAAGACAGTGCAACACCTGTTCATCATCTCTTACCTTCAGGGTTGTTTTATTCCCTGGTTTTCTTTTCAAGTGGTAGTTTATTCAACACTGTGCTTGTGAGTCTTTGATGGCGTGAGGGAGGAAATCATCGCACGAGGAGTGTAACTCCCGGCAATCTGAACTCTGCTTTTAACACAAAACAACATTAGCTTTATCAAAAGATATATTGTTTCTACCTGCAGTTTAGAACCTTTTTGTTTTCCTTTTGCTGAGCCGTTCCTTATGTTTCTTTCATCAATGGCCTTTCAAGAGAGGAAAGAATATAGCTTTCTTCCTTCAGAAGCAGGCTGCCCAGACAAATCCCCTTTGCCCCAGAAATCCCTATTTAGGGTCAAATTTCTTTCTTGGATACCTGATTAGGGACTTTCAGAAAAATCAATGGGAGTTGCTTTCAGGCCTTTAAAGTCTGGCCCTGCTGAAGATAAGGAAATATAAAATTCCAACAGAAGAATCCACCTTTTCAGAAGAAATCCTTTCAAACATTTAAGTTAACTAGAAGCTTGTTTTCCCATTCACTTTCAAAGAAACAGAGCAGTATACTTAAGTATAGCAGCCTAACTCTTCTCTCAAACAAATAAACAAATAAGAAAATAAATATTGTCTTGAGCCCTTAGTTTTAAAAAAAAATGTTTCAACAGTAGCTGCATGAGAAAAAGAAATATGGGCTGTATTTTCTTTGGGGAAAATACGGCAATCTTTCACCAGGATGAAATATATACACAGATATGTGGTCATCAATTTGGGAAATTTACATAGTTGAAATAAATACCAGCATAGTCAAATACGTTGTTAAAAAGAAAGTGAGTCTTTTACATGCTATAAACATAGCAGTCCTATTATCCAAGTGCAACTTTCAGATGCATTTAACGACAAATAATCAAAAGCTTTGAAAAATTAGTGTGCAGTTAGATCTAAAATGGCCAGGGTAATGAACAATTCTGCTACAGTATCATCTTTGCGCCACTCAGAATGTCTACTCCTTGCACATAAAATAAACAAGCACAAATACAGTGAGGGAGGAATAGATTTTAAAGTGGATTTCAATATAAATTTGGTAATATGTCCATGAAGAAAATACCGTTCTGATGTGTGAATTGTTCATTTAGAGACAAAACCATCACCTTAAACAAAACAATTGTCCAATAAAGATTCAAAGTTTTATAGGATTGTAGTCACAAGGGAAAAAAAAACTTAAAAGCACATGTATTCTGTATGTTCTGAAGTCTGCACAGATCCAAGGCCCAGTCAAGTAAACCAATTTGAGTCATTCTTTTCACTAGTCACATGCCAACATGCATTGCTAAATTAGCAAGAGAGCATGCAAAACTTTCAAAATTAATGGCCAGGATTTCTTTGACTGCTGTAGGGTCAGGATTTCAAGTTGCTTTACTATATATATTTTAAACATTTTTACCAAGACTAGTACTGCAAAGCTATTGCAGAGCTTTGGAGCAATGGTCTAAATCCTCTTCTGCCTTTTGCATTGTTAGCAAAGGTGCTGGCAAGCATTCCCAGAGCACACTCTTTGCAGTACATAAAATTTTAAGTAGCAGAAAAAAGTCCAGATCCATCTTAAGATATTAGACCTTAAGATGCTCAGTGTTCAGTCTCCTAAATTGAACATACTTTATGTAAAAGATAGTGAGAGGTATGTTGCATGAGAATTTTAGGAGGGTATAGTAAAGGATTATTTTTAAGCATACTTATTTTTTAAGGATAAAATACACGTTTTCATACTTAATTTTTTTAAAAAAATAAGTCTATAAATAGCTGATGTTTCATTCCCGTAGTTATGAATTTTGAGACAATCTATTTAAAAAATGGGATTTCAGAATTTAAACTAATTATCTTGGGTCCTCTCTGAAGCTTTCAAATAAAGAATATTGAAAATGTTTCAAGAAACTGGACAAATGAATTTAAAAGTTTGCTCTTCCCTTCATTTGTAAAGAAAAATGATCATGTTATGCTCTTGTCCATGCTGCTGTGTGAATACGTACATATAAAAAAAAAAAAAGACAGAACAATAGTAAAGCAATACCTTGCACAACCTTGCACAAGAGCAAGGCACAAATAACAGCAGTGAAAACTGAACAGCCTTGGAAGCTACCATAAAATAAACAAGTATTGTAAAATTTACAAAAATAGGCAACCATCATCGACATGCAGGGACACATACCAGAAGATGTTTGACTGACGGAAAAAGCATATCTTTGAAAGAATTAATGCACAAAATCTATAGGACCAGTGTTGGACGGTGTATGGGTATGGTGCAGGATTCTCTTAGCACTCTGCTCAACTCAGTGCCTTCACTTAACCACATCCTATACTTGGAGGATGTCACATCTTTTCAGGATGGTGGAAAAGCTAGGGATGGTACTGGAATTTAATTTACCGATATTTTGAATGTGCGAAGATCAATGTGCCAGAGTGAGATGCAGGTGAGGGAACTGGTTACAGATCAGGAAATGGATGTTCTTTACCTCTGTCTCAGCAAAGGAAGAAATATGAGATGTATTACTTTTGTGACTTTAGGTTTTGAAGACACACTTGGAAGTGAGCACCTCTGAGTAAACAGCATTTGTGTTTACAAAAATTAATGCTTCCAAAAGTGAGAGATGACCTTGTATTACAAAAGTTTTTGCATGCAACACAGGTCACTGTGGTTTAGACCTCATTGTGACAGACTGGATCGCACCTCTGGGAGCAGACAGTTGCCCTGGGGCAACTGAGAGGGGAGGTTGCATCAGTCAATATCTACTCTCTTCCTCAAATGTGGGAGGAAGTTCTAATAAGTCATATTTTGAGGACTCTCAAGTTCAAAATTAACATTTCTTTCATTGTCCCAGAGTAGAGCAGGCGGCTATGAGGATATGGTTAAATCTGAACCATTGTGCATGCTTCAGCTTCTGCAAGATAATATAGAAACAAGGAACCCAAATGGGACTTTAAACAGCAGCAGAGAATGGGCAGGTGAGGTTAGGAAGGCAGGCAGAAAAGGGTGCTGCTGGACATGGAGATAAAAAAAATTGGCAATGAGGGAAAGTACATGCTGGGGTTCAAATCAAGCAGGTGGGGGAAGGCAAAAAGGAGACTTATTTCCTATTTTACTTGATGTAATTTGGGAGCAAAGCCCTCTAAAATAATCCCACCAATTCCTCTTATGTAGAAGCACCAATAGCAAAGCAGATATTAGATACTGTGGTGGGTTGGCCCTTGGCTGGGGACCAAACCACACACACCCGCTCACACAGTCCCTGCCCCCACCCAATTATAGGGGACAGAATTAAAGAGGTAAATGGCAAAGAGGACTCGTGGGTTGAGATAAGGACAATTTAATAACTAAACTACAATAATATTGGAAATAATACTATTTACAAAGATGCAATGTGATACACAGTGATACCGCCCCTCCCCACTTGATGACCAAAGGCCCAACCCACTCCCAGCCAATGACCCCAAAGGAGGGAGAGAATAGGTGATACATAATGATGCTGCCCCCCCTCCCGAAAAGGCTCGGCCTGTTGCCAGCTAATAATCCCCAGAAACCGCACAGACGATTCCCCCAGAAAAGGGGGGGGAAAGGGGGAAAGGGGGTGCACCGCTCCCGGAGGCACTCCCGGAACGGAGATAACAGCCCAAGCGTCCCAGCCCGAGAGCTGACCGAAGCAGGGAAAAAAAACAGCTAACGATCCTCCGGGAGAGGGAGGATGCCAAAACTCACGGAACGGAGATAAACGAGTGTCCCGGGCCGAGAGCTAACGGCGACCATGGGGGGAGGGGGGGGAAAGGCCTTGGGAGAGCGAACACAGGCTCCCAAAGCGAGATGAATCCGGAAGTGAAAAGACAGCTCTCCTAGAAGAGTCCTCTCCTAAATACTGGGTATGACGTGCATGGGATGGAATAATTGGTCAGTCTGCTTCTCAATCTTGACTTAAAAGCAAATCCCAAGCTAGAAGCCGGGCTCTCTCTCTGTCTATTGAGAGGAGAGAGGCTGAATGTATCTCGTCCTTGAGAACAAATAGCAACATCCTAGCAATAACTATAAATGTTCTTCTCTTATCAATCTCTCCTGAGCAGGAATCCATAACATAGCTTCTTGCTAGCTATTTATGAATTAAAGGGAAAAGGAAAAAAAAATAATTAACTCTGCTCTGCTTAACCCACGACAGATACCTTGAGACCAACCACCAGCTCAATGATGTGCTGAAGAATTTTTCTCATTGATGGATGCCAGTTTCTTCAAGAATACTTCATAACGTGGCCATCTTTGTACTAACTTAGGCACACTGTGTGGGAAGCAGCTTTCACAAGCATCCTTTGTTTCTGTTGGCTATCTGGAGAAAACCAGATTCACGCAGGTGTCCTGTCTTCATGGTGATCGCATGGCCTGATGCAATGCCTTCTTCCCCCTCATGTCTGAGCAGGGCACCTGGCTGGGTGGCACCCTATAGTGAGTGGCACTCTATGGGAGATACAGAAGGATAATGACAAAGAAATGCTATTGAGATGACTCTGAGTCTGTAAGACTGTATTGTTTATTTCTTTACAGGTTCCCCATAGCTACTGTTTCCACACATGGAATTGTGCTAGTCAGGCACTGTAAAAACCAAAAAAAACCCCAAAACCCCAAAAAACCCCAAACCAAAACCAAAACACAAAAGAACAGATTAAAGAAATAAAGAAAAAAATAGCTGATGCTAGTAATCCGAACACTTTATTATGAATAATAAATATTGCTGGGGTCAGAAAGCAAAAGGTTGGATTTCTCTCTCTTAGGATATTTATTACAGAAATTAAATCACTGGGGAAGGCACTTGCAGAAAAGGTGAGTTCACTTCTTTTGCTGTCTGCCATCATGATAATGTCTTCTTTCATTTTGCTGCTAGAGTATTACTTTTCTTGTGATTACAACTGCGTCAAAGTGTCCTTTCTTTAAGCGCGCAGAAGCAGCATAATATCTTTCTATGAAATGAGAGAAATTCAGAAGCTATTTAAATTGTGTGATCCATTTTAATGTAATATCTGGCCTGATGTCATGGTTTAGTAGCTAGCTTCCTCTACAGTCTGAAATTTTTGCAAATACTTACCCCTGTGACACAGTTTCAGGTCCTGTAGTGCACCAGTGGTGAACTCAGTCATTTAGATCTTAGTAATCAGAATTCTAAGGGCATATTTTATTTCCCATTTCTGCCATTTATTCTTTTCTACAGTGTGTCATTAAGAAATTTTTCAAGTGTATTACTTTAAAAATATTTAGAAATTTCAAAAACCCCACTGTGTATTCTGAATGTTCTAGTGCAAATACTCATACAAAATTAAGAGTGACAGTATTAGAGCTTTTAAAGAGCAATTAAAGATAAAGAGGCAAAATTTTGGATCTATTCACTTTAATGGCAAAATTCACAGTGGAATTCCCAATGGTTCTCCCTACAGGACATGTACAGTTTCTGTGGTTTTATCTCATACTTTTCAACACTTGCAGAGGAATGAACAACTGTGGATTTCTAGATTCAAGAGCTGATGATAGCAGCTTAGCCAAACCTGTGCAGACGAGACAGATGTCACGGTATTGGACTGAGGGAAGAAACCAGACATATTATAAAGATATTTTCTGCAATTGAAGTCTACAGACTCGGAGCTGCTTTATATCTGAGCTCTTTTTAAGACATGAAAAAGCCTCAGAAACCCCAAAGTCTTTCCTGATTCACAGCTCTGATGTTAGCACTCTGACAGAGACCCAACTCTCACTGCCAGGCAAATGCAGTGATAATGAGTGGTGGCTGGGAATGACTGTAGGCATTGATCAGCAACGTGAACCAGAAGATGACATATACTGGCCTCTGATGGACTTCCAGGCACTGCTCTAAATATGCTGTTAAAGGCTTCAAATTATACCAGATCATTCAAATGTCTGAGTGGCCTCTACCAAAGTTATCGCACACCAACTCACTCCATCTACAGCAGCTTCTGGGTGCCAGAGCCTGAGAAATTCCTTAACCAGGTATATTGCGTTTTGGTCAGATAGAATCCTTTGCCATTTGTTTGGCACTTCCTTCTTTGGAATTAAATTTATTTAGCAGTTTGGGGACAATAAATACCATATAGGTAATATTTAGATCTCCTAATGTTTTATTTTCCATTTTGAAGATATCTAGAATTCAAGCCAGGTCTCAGAATTGTAACAAAAAAACCCAAACCAAACCAAAACAAAAACCCAAGTAAAAACAACACTGGTGAGGTGTAATTCTCCAGTTGAATCACATCAAGTATATATCATATCCACTTTATGATAATATATTAATATAACATAACATAATATAATACAATAAACACACTTAGGACTGCACATGTATGCAGTTTAAGCCCAACCTTAACTGCATCCTGACCTTAAGTTAATGTAATAATACAGGTTTTAGGTGACCTGACATTAAAAGAATGAAAAAAATATATCCCTTTGCAAGCATGAATTGCATTCAAAAATGAAACTATATGGGATGAGCTAAAATAATTTTAACTTGCAGTAACAGATGTTTTACAGAAAAGGAACTTTGTTTTTAAAAATAAAAACAAGAAGTATTATTCCGGTTGTTGATTAGTGGCATGCAGAAATTACAGCTAATGGGAAGTATCCTAGTTATCCATTCTAATTAAAATTTAAATTGAAAACTGGGCTCTAATGAAGAGGAGCTTAGTGCTGGTCTTGCGGGATCTCCTGTCAGTGGGCAAAGGAGAAAAGTGCACAAAGGCAAAAGAGATTTCACTCAGGCATTCACTTGGTGGATGCTGCACTCTAGTATAAAAAGAAGTGCAGGCTGCCCTGCTACTGAAAAAGAACCAATGCAGGCGCAGTTGCTCTTCATGGTACTCCAATCTAGTGAGAAAAATCTTTCTGAAGTCTAGCAGAGGAGCAAACAGCAATAAGGAAGAAATGATTCTACAATTTTGTCCACCCTACCAAAGCTGCTATACTGTTGTTCCTTTTGGATTGTTTGACAGGTCCACTCTGCCAGCCCACCCAAATTGCTGATAATAAAACATAGTGGGGGGTGAGTCTTGACATGTGACATGTCTTCCTACACCTGCATCTGCTCCGACCTGGTGTCCGAAGGGTCAACATTTGCTGAACAGCTACAAAAAGCACTGAAGGGATATGCAAAGCAAGCTCTTCGACACACTTTTGGTATTAAAACACCGGTACATTTATTTTTAAATTTTAAAATGATGTTTTAATGTGCTAGTAAATGTAATAAAACCAACAATACATCACACCCTTAAGCTAATAAATTGCTCAATGTATTGGAAAATTCCCTATGCATCAATTGATAATCTGTTAAATGAATGAAAATGCTAAAGCCATAGCATCTTCCAGAAATAGCTATATATTTCTAATGGTCTAATATAAGATAACGGAAAAAAACAGCAAGCATATTGTATTTTTAAAGCCTGTTTCTGTGTTCCCTCAGAAGCAGAAATTTAAATGAATTGTTATAACCTTGTACAATGTCAGTACCTTCTACCAAGGGTTGCCAGTAGTTGTGATTAAAAAAAAAAAAAAAAAAAGAAATGTAGGAACTATAAAAGTTCAGCCAGATTACCTCAGTTTATACAACAAAATAGGTTATGCAGTATTTCTCTACATGGACATTTAATTATGCTTTATGCAAGTGTAATAAATTACCTTCTTAAATACCATACAGAATAATGAAAAAAACCAAACTCAGAGCTCTCGTTTGTTGCCAATCCTTCTTTGCAGGGTTGCTTTTTGTTGTCCCCCCTCCCCATGGAGGTAATAAATGTGGTATTAAAGCAGCCTCTCTTCCTGGCTTTGAGCTTTCTGTAGATGAAAGTTAACTCCTGTCTTACAAAATGCTATGAGTGGCAGGTTGCATACCAGTGTGGAAGAGAAATCTTGCCACTAATCTATCATGAACAAAATACAATGTCTCCCCAGAAACCTCCCTCTGTCACTGTGCTCAGATGGTTGCAACAGCAATATTCCTGCGGCTTCATTTACAGTAGAGAATGCAGAAACCATAAAATAATCACAAGGACAGATTTGGCATAGACAACTGGTTGAGTTTGATTAAAACGTACTAAAATTCTAAATACTAAATGTATTCTTTTTTTCACTTAACAGTAAGCTTCAGTCAATGTTGTTTAATGTTAGTACTGTTAATGAAGTTGTCAAGCTTGTCACTTTCATTGAATACCAACTTTGCTAAGAAACTGGTACTACAATTACCTCCAGCTCTATACGATTAAATTCATAAAAGCACACCAAGGCTCCAGATTGTGCCAGACCTTTGAAGAATTTCCCCATGGCTTTGTAATCTTGTCCATCAGAACAGTTCAACACAATGCACTGCCAAAAGAAAAGAGCTTATAAAGATCATTTTTTGTTATTTAAAATGTATAGGATTTGGCAACATTTACTTTTACTGCCTGTAATTCAGCATCAGCCCCCCTTCCCTTCACTCCCCAGCCCTGGAATTTCCCCATATTTATCCAATCTAAGTCTGTAATACAAAAGCAGCTCATGTGGTTCTTAACTATCTTGATCTTTCACAGTAGCATGTGAATGCATTTACACACAATTTTAAAAATAAATCGCTAACAGCAGGAAGATAAAGTTAAAAGAGGAGCAGCAGCAGTTTCATGTCCACCCAGCTCCAGCACTTGAATATGCTTCTAAGCATCCCTCTATGAAATTTAAATTCTTTTAAAAAAAGTACGCAACTTCCAGGGGAAACAAAACCAAAAAAAAGTTGCAAACCTCCTTCAAAACCTATAAGCAGGTGAGGGAGGAATGCTCCTTGGTTGAAAAAGACAATGGGAGAGAAGATTCCTGGATTCCTCTCTCAGCTGACATAAGGAAACTCCCGAGGTTGAGGTGCCTGCTCTCACCACGAGGCACTTGGGTGAGAGCTACCCTCCTCCATGCCCACATCTTCCTCTCCCACCAGGCTGTCCAGGTAGCCTGAGAAGGACAAAGTGTCCCAAGAGAAGCCCAATTCCAGCTGTGCAGCCCAGGGGCAGGTACCTCTTTGAGCACATCCTGAGCTGGGCCCTTCTCCTTAGCAGCCTGGAGAGGGGACACCAGCAATACAACAGCCCAGGTGTTCCCTGAATTTTTCAGGTCATTGGTTTTGTTCCATGTTCTTTATACCATCCTGGAAATGAATATTCACAATCTCCTGAAGACAAAGCAGGAGAAAATACTGCCCACAGATGCGGTTTTGCGAAAATCAAAATATCTGTGAAAACAATAAGGCATGAAAAAAAAAATCTAAAAATAAGCATGCTGATTTACACTGTGCTGGATGCACACTTGTTGTGCTGCTGTAGCTGGGTTGAAAAGTGCAGAAGGTGAAAAGGTGAATGTTGTACCAGTGGTGTCAAAGCTAATTTGACAGCATTCAGTGTAGTCTAGAGTAAAGCACAGTGCTTCCTTGGGTTACATATACTGCCCAGAATAAAATTCTCAAATATATCCACAGAAAAGGGACATTAAGAGGAAAATGAAGTTCTGAGTCAATATTGCAAGTTCAAGACCATGTTTTGATTTCCAGACAGCTGCTCACAAGCTCTTCCACAAGTAATCACCACTTTTGATTTGGTGAATGGGTAACGAAGAAGGACATCCAATGCAGCTGTCGAGAAGTTATTTCCTCCTGGCTTCCTACTTGCTGCACTTTCCTTCCCAGACTGTGCTTATAAACAAAACACACAGAAAACTCTCAGGTTTGTACTTCAAGACAAATGAAGTAGAGAGACTTTGACAGATAGATCACCTGTGGACCACCAGGCTCCAGCTCATACAGAGGCAGAAAGCACCAAGTAGGGTCTCCCCTGCCACTCTCAGAAACCTCAGTTCTGAAACATATAGAAGTGTATAAGACACAGGAACAGCCCAAATGGGCCACCCCAGTAGCCCCTCTAATCCACCATAGGCCAGTCTTTGCACATGAGCCAGCAAAGCCTACACCAGCCTCTTCAGGATCAAAAGGGAGAGGTGACAAAGCAAGCAAGCCACCATGGACATGTATTAGCAGGAGCCATCTGATCATTTTGTGAGGAGGAATGAAAAAGTAAGGATGTGATATTTCAGATCCTAAGGACATATTTGTTGTTCTGAGATCCCAGAATGCAGAGGGCTTTTAAGCAGCTGAAGAGCTCTTAAGTACTGATTAAAGGGAAATACATGTGGTGGGTGGTGGGTAATCTATTAAGGTTCATCAAAACAGGATGATCTGGTGGAAGAGGCTTTTATAAGCAATAAGCAAAACCATTTAAATGAAAGGACTTTGTGACACTCAAGCATTGCAGCTACTCAGGCAGCTAATGGAAACTGGACATACTGGGACACAGAATCCTATTTTCCTTCAGGTGCTCTGGCAACAGCTACTCAATACAGATGGCAGAGAAACCTCCAGAAACAGTGTCTTTCTGTATTTGATTCTAACTAATGGCATGAGTCATTTGAAAACTTGAATATAGAAAACAGATGAGATAAGCATCCCTATGCAAAAAGAAAAGCAAAACAGAAGCCAATGAACTTCAAGATATTGATAACCTCAAAAAATTGACTGCTCAGCTCTCCAGGAACTAAGCTGAAAGAGAAAAATAGTCAAGGAGAAATGGCAGTTCCTCAGCATGACTGTACTAAGGACACAAGCACAAACTATAGTAAGGAGAAATTAACAGAGAGAGTTCAGTAAACAATAATCTTTTCACTTACCAGGAATATTCAAAGATATACAGGAGGCAAAATTTACGTCAGCTTACAGGCAGGCTTACAGAGACAGCAAAAGATGATGGAGATCGATGCACAAAGCATGAAATGAGATATAACTATGAAGTCACATTGTGCATAACTAGAAATCATTCAAGAACATTATCAATACTGAGAGATGAAAAATATGTTAGAACACAAATTAAATAGGAAAAATTATCAACAGGCAGTGATGAGAAGACCAAAGCTTACTGCTTTTTTTGTACGTCTTTACTACAGAGGCCAGCTACAATATGGTAGCCAGCAGTACCAATGACAATGGGGTAATACCTCAGGTTAATGTAGGCAGCTAAGAGGTTAAGAAGCAATTAGCTCAATTATTGTATTTAAAGATCTGGCTGAAGCAGTGTCAGAATCATTACCCACTATCTTTGAGGATTCATGGATGACCAGTGAGATATTAGAAAACTGAGAAGGGCTAAACAGATATCTAATATTTATACAGGAGAAGCCAGATAATTACCAGTTCAATTTCAAATCCACAAAAAGCAGTAGAAGAAACAATTAAACACAGGACTTTTCATAAGCCCTGAAAAAGAAAACAAGTTTGAGTTGATTTGTCATGAACAATCCCATCAAAACAATCTCATTTCTTCCTGTGACAGAAGAATGACTAGTGGATACGGAAGCTATAGTAGATGACAAACAGCTTCTCTTCAGTAAGGCTTTTGACACTGTCTCACGAGAAAGCTAAGAAAAACTGTTCTGTGGGAAATTATTTCAGACTGGGTATAACTGCTGGAAAAACATAGTTTAAATGTAGCTACCAGTGGTTGATTATCAAACAGAGGACTATATCAAGCAGGGCTCTGCAGTGCATTGCACCTGAGTCTGCGGTTCTCTGATATTTCCATTAGCCACCTGCATGAAGAAACAGAGTGTAAAACTTAAAAAGCATACCACCTTACTTGCATGAATAACCAAAGTCCTGTTGTTTCACAAATGCTGTCTTGAGAAGTCAAGAAGCATAGAGAGATGCTCACAAAATAACAATCCAGCACTGAAGAATCTCCAGCTGTGCTGTGCTGAATTTTGAAGAAACTCAGGAAAACTGTACACTGTTGAAGAGCATCTGGAAAGAGAAATGGGAATACTCTGCAATGGAAGACAGAGTTGCTTGGGAACAGTGTGGAGTTGGAGGGAGAACGGAATCTCTCCAAATCATGGCATTGTTGATGTTTTCTGTATTGCTCTCTACCCAGTACCCTACATAACCAGTTTGGCTGGGTGGCTTCTTAATCAACAGCTTCATATTTATATATTAAGTAGAGGTTTATGGTGACCTGTCCACAGTGATATACTGGTCTTTTTCCTTAGTGGTTACAGCTGATTTCAAGGCAACAATGTGCATGTATACCTCAGATTATTCTCTCTGAAGTCCATTAGCCTGTCTTCACCTGCTATGTTTTCATTTGCCACTGCTTCCTGGTGTTTTCATTTTGGTCTGCCTGAATTTCCTGCTTTGCTCTACCAGGGCACAAGGCTGGAGGCCAGTGGGGAATGTCAGAGGCACACAAATCTCCCAAGAGAGGGGGTCAAACACCAATTTCTTAACTCTAAGGAAAGGCCAGGACACCACCTTGACTTCTCTAGACCTACGACTCTACTTCTGTAGAACTAGGTATGCCTCGCTCTCTGAGTGTAACACACACGCCTGCTCTGGTAAAGTCACTTTCAAATTTCTACTGAATTGGTGGAGTTAGACCAAGTGAGGGAGCTAGCCCAGCATGTGTTACCAGCTGTTCTGAGCTTTTCATATCCCTCAACTATAATTTCTTTGCATTGCATTTTCCTTTTTGTTCATTCTCCTGCTTCCTTCTATTGCTGTGTGAGAACAGAGGTGTGGGTAATCCATTTTGTCATTTTTTTCTACAAAGTCTCAATTATTCTTCCTAAACTGCTTTCCTTCCCTATCAGCATTCCCTCTTGCTCTTAACCTTTTGTTTTCTTCCTTCTCCTATCTGCCAAAGACTGATTTAAATAAATCCATGAGAAAGTAATTTGAATGTGACTTTGCCTGCAAAGACTAAAAGCAAGTGACTTGCTCCACCGGTGTGGCATTTCTATACCATATACGCTGCAGAAAGCTATGTTCACATGGTCAGAAAGAGTTCATAGATCTGGAGACAGGGAGGAAAGCTGACTAGAGATTTTCACCCCTCGCAGAAGCAGCAGCCCCAACCATACTCATGCAAGGGGTTCAAATGACCCCTTGGAAATGTCTCAGCCAACAAAAGCATTTAATCTTGAGCATCACATGATACATGAAATGTGAAAATACCCATTTCAGCCTCTTAGATTTTCTCGTGAAGTGACTTTCCTTGCAATGTTCATGTGACTGCATCTTCTGAACCAGCAATGTCTCTCTAAAACCTCTTCCAGTGTATGCTTTGTCTCTCTCCCTCCCCCTCCCATGTTTTTCTCCCCACATTGTGAACACTTCTCTGTCTTCTTAGCTTTTCCCTTTATCTAAATCTTCTAGTCTCTTTTCAACTCGAGAAGATTGAAGAGTTGTGCCATTTTGCACTGCTTGACAATTGACATCCTCTGAGATGTTAACACTGTGCTGTTGAGCAAGGAGTGCTGAACAGTTGAAGTATATTTGCCAGGAAATGGAAGAGCAAGTTGCTGAGCCCAGGCATTCCTATTTTTCAGTAACAGCTTTTAGGTCTTACTTGTGACCACGGATCTGTGACTCTCCTCACACTTCTCCATGAAGTATAGGCTGAGAGCAACAGCAGAGCATCATAGACAAGTCAGGAAGCTTCTTTCCTTGAGATGCCAGCACTGGTCTGAATGGGTAAACAATGACTCAGCCATTTCAGTAGCTGGTTTGGGACACTGCGCCAGTGGTTAGCCTGATAGCAGTTTTTTTTTAACCAATAGAAATAAATATGTTCTTGAAGCACATACTAATGAGTTAAAATTAGATAGAAATTAGAAACCAGCCATGGGGTGTTTTGCTATTACAGATATGTCTATGTTGGGACCTGTTTCTTTTCATTTGCATGTGTTTATGTACTTAAGAGATATTAACAAGCAAATCCTCCCTCTCCTACACATTTCTTTTCTTAATGAAAATATACTGCACTTTTTTGCTTTGGAAGCACTGGACTTTTATCTGTCAGATACAAGAATTTTAGATCATTTCCTTTTGTTCTTATTTCTGGTTTTCCTTCAGCGTTTGTGTTATGATTTAAAAAGAAGATGAGAAACTATCAACAAAAGATATCTAAGTGCCATCTGAATGCATTATTATAAAAGGAAGAAAAGCTCCCAGACACATTACTATATGTTCCCAGAAAATACTAATAACTATTTGTATGCATAATAAAAATATATATGTATAAAACATTGTATATAGAGTGATAAAGTGAAGAAAAATATCCCTCTGGGACTTAAACTGTTATTGTCTCAATGAAATTCAGATCCTCTCTTCTCCTCTAATTTAGCAGCACACAAAACCAGAATCCTTCCAGACCCACACTGTGCCTCAGAAATGCCTGTGTACACAGACTGTGTTTCTTTAATCAGTGTAAATTCACCCTGCAATTTTCTCTCCCCACTGCTACCCCCTTGAGCAACAGCTTAATAAATAAATAAATAAATAAATAAATAAATAAATAAAAGCTGTTTAGGTACTCCTCAAGTTGAGTGCAGCCAGACATGCTCTCTAGGTCTTTAGGTAGATGAGCAACCGTGCTGACTCCAGTGACTCACATACTTGTAATTATGTGCACACAGGGAATCTACATCCTTAATTTGTTTTTTGCCTCCTGTGGTGTTTAAATCATGAGGCTTTTTTTTTTTTTTTAACCTGCTTGTTCTAGTTGGGTTTTAGCAAGTTTCTCTTCTCCTTGCTCTAGCTGGCTTTTCAGGTGCTCCAACAAAATATGAGGCTCCCACCAGTCCTTAAAGAAGAAAGATTTCCAGGGTGAGTATACTATATTAATAAATGAAACCCAACCTTTTAAAAATTACACTGTCAGAAAAACCCATTAGGCTGTAAAAGAGTTGAAGTAAACATTAGATTTTAATATCTACTGCTGCTTAGATTTTTCTGAACTGAAAATCCCCAGTGAGCACTTAAAACTTCATTACTACGCTGAAAGGTTGTGAAAGGCTATTTAAAGGTTTTCAATTTTGCTGAAGTCTAGAGGTTATTACAGCTTGAAAGAATACAAACCCTAATATTACATGGAATGAAAGGAATCAAATTTATGTTCTCATCTCCCCTGTAGTTTAATCCAGTTCTATTAGATTCAATGGAGAAAATTAGGGCAGGTTGAAACTTTTTAGAGGGCTGATGAAAAATAATATTTGGTCATTGTAGAAAACATTTCTGTCTATTACTCACACTCTAAAGGATATTCCTGTCTCTCAGTCCCACAGTCACAACTTATAGTGTTATCAGCCTCCTGCTCAGAAACCCATGGGCTATGACCTGTGTCAGACTCACACCAAAATGTCCAGAATTACACAAGAAAAATGAGGATATCTGACTCCATCTCAGAACTGAAGTTATCTAGTTATCAACTGAAGTTGATATGCAGGCTTTCATTATAAATATTTTAAGCTCCTTTCCTCCTTTACTTAATTTGGGAAGGAATATTGGGTGACTCAAATGTTATGGGCTATCTATCATATTAGGAGACAGCTATAATGGAAGTTGACCAAACAGTGCAGTGAAAATTATTATAAAGAAGCACTTTTGTACTCATCTACTGAGCAGTCCTTCAGACTCCAGGTTTGGTCAGTCCCAAGTGCTAAATGAAGAAAAGCATGTGCCCAGTGTAGAGCTCTAGCTGTGTGAAGAGTTGTTCATTTCCAGCCCTACTGGGACTGGAGAGATTGGCAGACCATTTCTTTTCATTTTGGTGCTCTAGCCATCTAAATTTCTCACAACTGAAAAAGATAGGGACCCAACATAGATATTCTCCCCCTCTACTCAGCTCTTGTGAGATCCCACTTGGAGTACTGTGTTCTGATGTAGGGCACCCAAAATAAAAAAGACCTGGACCTGTTGGAGCGAGTCCAGAGGAGAGCCACGAAAATGGTCAGAGGGCTGGAGCACCTCCTGTACAAGGACAGGCTGAGGGAGTTGGGGTTGTTCAGCCTGGAGAAAAGAAGGCAAGAAGGCTCCAAGGAGACCTAATAGAAGCTATCAGTACCTGAAGGGGGCCTACAGGAGAGATGGGGAAACACTCTTTATCAGGGAGTGTAGTGATAGGACAAGGGGTAACTGTTATAAGCTGAAAGACGGTAGATTTAGGTTAGATATTAGGAAGAGATTTTTCACTGTGAGGGTGGTGAGACATAGGAACAGGTTGCCCAGGGAAGCTGTGGATGCCCCATCCCTGGAGGTGTTCAAGGCCAGGTTGGATGAGGCTTTGAGCAACCTGGAAGGTGCCACTGACTGTGGAACCCAGTGTTCTTTAAGGTCCTTTCCAACCCAAGCCATTCTATGATTCTATGATTCTATTTCCCTCAAATCTTATAATAAAATATTAAAAAAAATACTTTGATTTTTGCTTAGTACCACCTATACCTGAATGTCTCTATGCCAGCGTTTCTACCTTGAGCCAACAACATACTGCCATTTTCTTTAAAACATACCTGATGCTAATTGCTTAATTGCTTGTACATGGGTATAGCTGTGTTGACCTAAATCCTGGAGTGTAAAAAAAAAAAAAAATAAAGAAGAAAGAAAACAGCCAAACAGTACTCTGCACTAAAAAACAACCTTTAACATATCCGTACCTTCAAATAATACCCTAAGCAGAGACAGTGTCCCTGTAAGAGGAAATAAAATTACTAGGCCGCCTTTTAACAGCTGAAGCATATCACCCTCTTAGACATAGCAGTCACGGTGCAATTGAGAAGGGGAGAACAAATAAAAGTCTTTGTGATCTTTCTGCCTTCCTTTGCCTCCTGCTTTGGAACACATCAAGAAGCAGATCAGCCCACGAGGCAGCTAAGCAACATGCTGGTAATCTCACTCCTCAAAGGACTGCTTTTGGGTGTATGACATGCCAGAGCTCACCATTCTCCATTGGTGCTGTTTCACCGAGCTCCCAGTAGAACTGGTCCAGAAGACAAGCACTTCCCAATAGCAGCACCATCCTGAACAGAGCTTCACATATCCATTACACCTTTTACACAACACTGTTTTTCACTTTCTTGAAGAGATTTGGTTCCAGACTTTGGTCCTTGTTGTGGTTTAACCCCAGCCAGCTATAAGCACCATGCAGCTGCTTTCTCACTACCCCCAGTGGCATGTGGGAGAGAATCAGAAAGGTAAAAGTGAGAAAACTCATGGGTTGAGATAAAGACAGTTTAACAGGTAAAGAAAAATCTGAGCACACAAGCACATCAAAACAAGGAATTCATTCACTATTTCCCATCGCCAGGCAGGTGTTCAGCCATCTCCACGAAAGCTCCGTGACATGTAACGGTAACTTGGGAAGACAACCACCATCACTCTGAATGTGTGTGTCACCCCACTCCCTTCTTCTTCCCCTAGCTTTATATACTGAGCCTGATTTCCTGTGGTATGGAATATCCCTTTGGTCAGTTGGAAAAAGCTGGGACAGGTGTTTCCCCTCACAACTTCTTGTGCACCTCCACCTACTTGTTGGTGGGGTGGTGTGAGAAGCAGAAAAGGCCTGACTCTGTGTGAGCCCTGCTCAGCAATAACTAAAACATCGTAGAATTATTAACACTCTTTTCAGAACAAATCCAAAAGACAGGCCCATACTAGATACTATGAAGAAAATTAACACTATTTCAGCCAAAACCAGCACATTCTCCGCATTATTCCATACCATTTACATCATGCAACCTGGTGGGCTGAGGCAGGGACAGGGAGGGTTTCACTCACCACTTAGGGTCATGGGCAAGAAACCAACACGACTTGGGAAGAACCAAACTGAATTTATTAACTATTCACAACAAGAAGCACAATAATGAGATAGAGAAACTACATCTTAAAAAGGCACTTCTCCCCCGCCCCTCCCTTCTTCCCAAAGCCCACAGGCTTTGTTCTGTACCTTCCCCCCCCCTCAGTGGCGCAGGGGGGCAGGGAATGGGGGTGCAGCCAGTCCGCCGCTCCTTCCTCCTCAGGGGAGGGCTCCTCACAGTCCTGGCTGCAGCGTGGGGTCCCTTCTCACAGGAGAGTCCTTCTCAAAAACTGCTTCTTTTCCACACGGTGCCACAGTCCCCCCGACGACTGCTTGGCTTCGGCGTGGTTTTCTCCAAAAATCCAGTGTGGAGTCCTCCACAGCTGCATCTTCTTATGGGCTGCACCAAGGGACAAATCATGTGTCACCATGAATCTTCACCATGCTGCAGGGGAAATTCCACGGGTGCTTCCTTCCTCTTGCTTCTTTCCTCTGACTGGCGTGTCTGCATAGCCGACTATCTGAGATCCTGCTTCTCTCTCCACCACAGGTCTTTCATCGACTCCCGAGGAAACGGACTCTTGGGCAAGCCATGGTGGAGGCTTGGGCTATGGCAGGTCGGTTGGCAGAAGCCGAGCAGGCAGATGGACACCCAGGCCAGTCCGCCTGAGCTGGGCTCTGCCCGGGGCCGCACCACCCCCATTGTTCCGTGCCCCTCCTTAAATATGTCATTTGCAGAGGCACCGATTGGCTCAGCCCTGGCCTGGGGTGGGTCCAGCATGAAGCTGGGGAAACTTCCAGTTGTTTCTCACAGGGGCTAGATCAGTGGTACTCCTTCCCCCCCCCCCCCCCCCAGCTGCTAAAACCTTGGAGCTAGGGGTGGGGGTGAAGCCTTAGCAGTCACTTACAGGAGCCACCACTGCAGCCCCTCCCTTGCTGCCAGAACAGACTTGGAGCTGGGGGAACTCTCAGCAGTTACTTACAGGGTCCGCCACTGCAGCACCTCTCTTGTTGCCAGCAGAGCTGGACTTAGGGGAAATCTTTAGCAGCTCCTTGCAGGAGCCATTACTGTGGCCCCTCCCTGCTACCAAACAAAACCCACCACACAAAACTACAACATCCCACAAATAGGTTTACCCTTTCCTGTGGAAGGAATAACCCAGACTGCTTTTCCCAACAAGCTCCTTATATACAGGGATCTTACCTCCTTCCACAGTGCACAGGGGTTTTGATTGGGCAGGGCCAGGTTGACTGACAGATCCTCTAGTGTTAACTAGCCAAGTGGCTGCTGCTAAATTTGTATCCCAATGCTTGAATGTCCCAGAACCCATTGCTCTCAGTATGGTTTTTACCAGTCCATTGTATTGTTCAGTTTTCCCAGAGGCTGGTGCACAATAGGTGATGTAATACACCAAGTCAATGCCATCTTGGCCCAGGTGTTTATGAGGCTGTTTCAGAAATGAGTCCCGTTGTCTGATTCAATTTTTTCAGGGGTGCTGTGTCACCATAAAACTTGCTCTTCAAGGCCCAAGATAGTATTCTGAGCAGTGGCATGGGGCACAGGTTATGTTTCCAACCATCCAGTTGTTGCTTCCACCCTTGTAAGCACATGCTGCTTGCCTTGGGGGGTTTGTGGTAGTGTGATATAATCAGTCTGGCAGACTTCCCACATTGATACTTCAGCCATTGTCATCTATACTAAAAAGGCTTTAGCTGCTTAGCTTGTATGATTATGGTGCATGTTTGACATTCACGGATAACCTGTGCAATGGCATCAATAGCCAAGTCCACCCCTCGATCGCGAGCCCATTTGTACATTGCATTACTTCCTAAATGTCCTGATAGGCCCATCAAGCTATAAATAGCTCACTCTTATGTTCCCAGTTCAGATCCATCTGAGCCACTTCAACTCTAGCAGCCTACTCCACCTGTTACCTGTTTCGATGTTCTTCAGTGGCACAACTATTGGGTACGTGAGCATCTACGTGACCTACTTTTACAACCAGCTTCTCTACCAGAGCAGCAATATCTTACAATAATTCAGCAGCCCAGATGGGTTTACCTCTGCACTGCCAGTTGGTCTGCTTTCATTGCTGTAGCCACCCCCACAGAGCATTTGCCACCATCCATGAGCCAGTATAAAGTACTGGCCATTTTCTCATTCCGCAACATCTAAAGCCCGTTGGATGGTTTTCACCTCTGCAAACTAACTCAATTTACTGTGTCTTTCAACGGTTTCTGCAGCTTGTTGTATAGGACTTCCTGCAGCTGCCTTCCACCTCCAGTGCTTTCCTATGACACAACAGGACCCATCAGCGGACAGGGAATATTGCTTCTCATTTTCTGGTAGTTTATTATAATGGGGTCTCTTCATCTCACCTCACCTCCTCTGGTGACACTTTGAATTTCTGGCCCTCTGGCCAGTCCATGATCACTTCCAGGATTTCCAGGAGGTCGGGGTTTCCCATTTGAGCCTGTTGCATTATCAGTCTAACCCACTTACTCCATGTAGCATCAGCTGCATGATGCATAGAGGATGCCCACCGTTTGAACATCCATCTGAGCACAGGCAACCAAGGTGACAAAAGGAGCTGTGATTCAGTACCGACTACTTCTGAAGCAGCTTGAGTCCCTTCATATGCTGCTAATATTTCTTTTTTGTTAGAGTGTAATGGGCTTCAGACCCCCTATATCCACAACCCCAGAGGTCAACCTTGAGTCTTTACAGGTGCTTTCTGCCAGAGGCTGCAGGAACAGCCTTTATCCCTGGCTGAGGTTTAAAGAACATTTTTCACATTTTGTCCTGTCCGGACTGGCCCAAGTGCTACAGCATAACTAACTCCCTTTTAATTTGTTCAAAGCCTTGCTGCTGCTTAGGGCCCCATTCAAATTCGTTCTACTACTTCTTCTGGAATATGCATTCTCCAAAAACCCAGAACACCTAAGAAAGCCTGTGTTTCTTTTTTATTAGTTGGTGGAGATGTAGCTGTTACTTTATTGGTCACATCCGTTGGGATCTGACAATGCCCATCTTGCCATTTTATTCTTAAAAACTGAATTTCCTGTGCAGGTCCTTTGACCTTACTTTGTTTTATAGCAAAACTAGCTTTGAAAAAAATCTGGACTATTCTTCTCCCCTCCTCAAACCCTTCCTCTGGGTCGTTGGATGCCAGGTCATTATAGACCACCTCCAACACAACAAATTCCCTCAGATGCTGGATACCTCCCTCAATGTTGGTCCATTTGCTTTGGGAATTTGCAAGTCCTTCCTTGAAGGAATACCTGTCCTTCACACTTGACAGGGGTCACCACCAAAAACTGAAGACATCTGCTTTTTTTCCAATCCCTTTGTCAATGGCCTTATCCTTAGCAAGGGATCCTAGCTGCCAGGCTTCCTTGCCCTCTAATTCCTGACTACTGGCCCCAATACCCCAGTATCAGAGTAACCAGCTGAGAATTAGCTCACCTGGTCCAGCTAAAATATTTTCACATATCTCGCAGCTCACTTAGGGAGAGGGATCAAGTGGTTTATCTCTCATTTATTATTTCTGTCTCTTCTTCCTCCTGTTCTTGTGACTGCTATGCTGCAGAATAGGCTGCCTCTTCTGAATCTTTCCCTTGCTCGCTTTTAGAAGCTTCTTCATCTTACTAAACAAGCTGACTTCCACTTTCATTGTTTTTGTTTTAGTTATAGGGGCAACTGATACAGTGTCTAGTTTGGCCAGCAGTGAGCACTAGACTCTAATATGCAGTAAGACAAGCAAGCCCCATAGCAAGCACAGGAGCCTGATAATAAATGGCTAAACAGCAATAACTGCTATAAATTTGATCTAGCACGTTCCAGTAAAACCTGTTGTTATCATAGAATCATAGAATCATGGAATCATAGAATGGTTTGGGTTGGAAGTGACCTTAAAGATCATAAAGTTCCAACCCCCCTGCCATGGGCAGGGACACCCTCCACTAGACCAGGTTACTCAAAGCCTCATCCAGCCTGGCCTTGAACACCTCCAGGGATGGGGCATCCACAACCTCCCTGGGCAACCTGTTCCAGTGTCTCACCACCCTCATAGTGAAAAATTTCTTCCTAATGTCTAGTCTAAATTTACCCTCTTTTAGC
>WKFP01015421.1:151158-178911 GCA_011057875.1 Pterocles orientalis
GATAAAGAGTGCCTCCCCATCTCTCCTGTAGGCCCCCTTCAGGTACTGGAAGGCTGCTATTAAGTCTCCTCGGAGCCTTCTCTTCTCCAGGCTGAACAACCCCAACTCTTTCAGCCTGTCCTCATAGGGGAGGTGCTCTAGCCCTCTGATTAATTTTGTGGCTCTCCTCTGGACTCTCTCCAACAGGTCCAGGTCTTTTTTATGTTGGGGGCCCCACATATGAACACAGTACTGCAGGTGGGGTCTCACGAGAGTAGAGTAGAGGGGGAGAATCACCTCCCTTGACCTGCTGCTAATGCTTCTCTTGATGCAGCCCAGCACACGGTTGGTTTTCTGCACTGCAAGCGCACACTGCCAGCTCATGTTGAGCTTCTCGTCCACCAATACCCCCAAGTCCTTCTCCTCAGAGCTGCTATCCATTCTCTGCCCAGCCTGTATTTGTGCTTGGGATTGCCTCGACCCACGTGCAGGACCTTGCACTTGGCCTTGTTAAATTTCATGAGGTTTGCATGGGTCCACCTCTCCAGCCTGTCAAGGTCCCTCTGTCTGGCATCACTTCCCTCCAGCGTGTCCACCACACCACACAGCTTGGTGTCATCAGCAAACTTGCTGAGGGTGCACTCCATCCCACTGTCCATGTCTCCAACAAAGATGTTAAACAACACTGGTCCCAGTACTGACCCCTCTGGAACACCACTTGTCACTGGTCTCCACTTGGACATTGAACCATTGACCACCACTCTTTGAGTGCGGCCATCTAGCCAGTTCCTTATCCAATGAGTGGTCCTTCTGTCAAATCCATGTCCCTCCAACTTAGAGACAAGGATGTCATGTGGGACTGTCCAGGTAGATAATGTCTGTTGCCCTTCTTCTATCTAACAGTGCCATGGCTCTGTCGTAGAAGGCCACCAAATTATTAAGTTATCTTGATCTCCCAGAGCCCCATGTTGGGCATCAAAAAAGAGCGTCATGGTTTAAGCCCAGGCAGCAAAGCACCACAAAGCTTCTCACTCCCCCCCTCCCCCCCAGTGAGATGGGGGAGATAGTCAGAAGGGTAAAAGTGAGAAAACTCATGGGATGAGATAAGAGTTTATTCCAGCCAAAAGCATCACAGTCCTAACTAAAAAAGGGGGTACAGAGGTACTAGAGCTGTTGACAGCCCTAACCCTAACAAATCTGTGCCTTTGACATCTCCCCTTGCACCTCCTTTGCATCATCTATTAGCCCTTTAAATCCTTCAGAAATCACATGATTCTTAATGCAACATGGGCATGAACTGGCAAGGAAGCACAGTGTTTCAGGGACTCACAGGAAAAAGTAGCTGGAAAGGATCTGCAGACGTTCTCTGGTCCAGCCTCCCACTGAAAGGTGGTCCAGTGAAGGAAGGTTACTCAAGGCCTTCTACAGTGGAGTTTTAAATCTCTGACACAGAGGTACCACCGTCTCTGCAGGCCCTTGGGTGTAAAAGATTATTCATATATATTTTTATATAGGAGTATCTCGAGCTATAAAAACACAGAAAGACATACTACATTTCCAACAATTATTTCCCATCTTGAAACCCAGAAGGCATGCAAATAGGAAGAATGCTGCTATCAAAGGTGCTCAATGAGTTATAGTGGTTTTAAGATGCAAATTACTCTTGAACTTCAAATCTTCATTCACTTGGGACAGTCACAACTTGCACTTAATATGTGGACAGAAACTTTGACTGACATTTTTCTGAGAGCCTTGACTGTTAGAAAAATCACTTATTTAATGTATCATTTCAAAATATTCATCAACATTTCAGAGTTGATACATCTTCTACATCATCCTAATACATCTTTAAATTTTTATTAAGTAAGCATTATTTCTATCCTTTGCTGGTAAGAGAGTTAATCTTCATATTTTTGCCGTATAATAAGTGCCAGAGTACAGATCCTGCTCTTTCCTTTATGTTTGTTTAGAGATGAGATATGAAAAGGAATTAATTTCTTAAATATTGGCATGTGTGCAGTTTTCACCATTCCTGTAAAGGTCAGTGAGTATGTTGTCAGTGGAGGAGAAGCAAATAAGTGCTCCTTTGCCCAGGAAGGCAGGTGTTATTTGAATCATTCTTGCTAGGCAATTTTCATCTTCCTTTGAATTTATTACTTGTGTCAGCATCAGCGACAATAAATCAAGCACAAGTTGCCTGTCTGCATGGACACTGCTGTTGTCTCATAACGTGGGAAGCTAATGCGGAGGAGGAAATGACACTGTGTGGGTGATGGAAGTAAGCACGCTCCCTCGGGGAGGGTGTGAGGGCAGTGTTTGTTCCAGCGCTCACCTATTCCAGAGCAAGAGGCATGGTTTATGTGTTGCCTTGGGGCCATGGACTTCTCTGCCAAACAGCTTCTCAGCTGTGGAGTCCAGCTGAAGTTAGGATAAATCAAGATTTTAGGAATCTAACTTACAAACAGCACCTTGGGATCGTACAGGAATACAAATTTTATATAAGCATCTATAAAGTGCGTGTCCTGTACTACCACACAAGGATCTCGTTAATTTTCAGCCCTTAAAAGTACTCAGGTCTTTAGGGAAGCCACAGATTTACTCAGCTGGATCTGAGTCTAACCCAGTACTGCAGTGCTGGCAGTGGCTACCTAACCAGCAGCAAGTGTTTCTTTAGCCTGGCACCAGTTCAGGTCTCTGTTCTTTTCCTTAGAGCCTTAAGTGAGCAGGAATCAAGTTACGAGCTCAATGACCTCTGAGCCCTTGGTCCTCTGAAAGTAACTGTCTCTTGTGAAGGTGCAATGGCTGGTGAAATCCAGCCTTGAATCCAGTGGAGTTCACAGTGTTCAGGAAAAAGCAAATGAGTATATACAGATGCAACACACCAAACTGAGAAAAATGTAGAAGTCTTTAGGGCTTTTTATGCCTCCAGCAGGCTTACCTTCTTTTGCAAAAGAAAAAAAAAAAAAGAAAAGCAAGCAATATTTGTGCTGACACCCTGTAATCATTTGCAGGTAAGAAACTTTGTGGTTTATGCTCATATCTCCTGATTAAACTGAGTTGAAAGACACAGAGTTTCAGGCTATTTTACCTTTCACTTATGGTTCTTTCCAGAATATGGTCCCAAAATACACATTTCAGAATTAACAGAGGCTGAATGGCTAATAAATGCAAAATGCAGCTCAGCTTTACCCATGGACCACAGCAGATATCTGCATAGCTTTCTCAGAGAAAAGTGGTACATTTCCATAGTACTTCAAATATTTTTTCAAAGAGTTATAAAATCAGAAGTTAGTGTGTCCCCACCCCCTCCCAAGAAAAGGAAATGCAGTCAGCATTACTGGGCTAACTTGATAATACAAAAATCCATCCACATTAGCTTCATAGGTACCCTTTACTGGGGAATCAGCAGTTTCTTAACCCATCCAAATGCTTTGGAAAAGGAACTGTTTTTCCCATCAGTGCTCAAATAGTGCTTTCAGTAAATGCAGTGAGAGGTCTGAGAATGCATCCGTGAGGAGGCTTCAGCTCTGCTCTTGGACTGGAGCACAGATTTTGTTACTCAGGGTGTGTATTCTCTGTGCAATGCTGTCGCACAGGTTCCAGGGGTTGACTTTGAGGGGTGCAGCATTTAAGGGGTTAAACATATAATTATGACATACTGAAGTTCCTAATGCTAATGTTTAAATAGAATCTAGTTGATTAATGAGGTCTTTCATTTGCAGTCACTACAAAAATATTTTTTTTATCTTACTTGCACAGTCTACAGTACTTTCAAAGGCACTGGCTGCTCATTATGAATAATCACACAGTGTTCATGAAAGAAGAGTACACTGAAAATGACAAAATCCTCAAGTTATTAATGTGCAAATATTCAATGTAAAGTGAAAATTATTTATAAAAAGCACTCTGAAATGTTGTAATGTCATTTGTATAATTTCACAGTGGAAAAAAAAAGGGATGCAATCTTACTTTTTATCATTTTTCTACTATTTGCTATGCTCAGGGTTAATTTTCAAGCAAAACGTAAGTCTCCTTTTTAGACAGCTGCTGCTTTGAGACTTAAAAAATATTTAGAGAAAACAATTTGCTTTAAGAAAGTAAGAGTATAAACACCATACAAGTATCTGTTAATGACATTGTAAATCTGTTTCTTAAGAAATGTATGTAATTCCTGATTTTAGAAGTAATCATTAAATTTACATTAAAATATCTTCTACTATCTCTCAATTTCTGTTCTGACATTCAAAGGTGTCCTTTTTCTTCAGAAGCATATCAATACAGAGTCATTGGAAAAACCTGTTTTCTGAGCTTCTGTGTTTCAGGTATTAAAACAATAACAAAGAGAAAGAAAGCATAGGAATGTAATAACATCAAATTTAACAAATCCAAGGAGAAATCCTTTCCACATGATGAATAATCTAACTTATAGAAGACTTGAAAAATGAAAAGCGTCTTGGAGTCAAGGAATAGGCTTCAAGGTGGGAGTCAGCCTGCAGCTGTTGGAAGCAGGCAGGGAAATCATTAGGGCAGAATATCCCTTACCTACCTCAGGAAGGAATCCCTACCATTTCCCTCAGAGCAGTTAGTATCAATTAACCATGTGAAATTAGGTGTTTAAATATAGGCACCTGACTTTATACTGGTTATATTTCCAATTATAGTACATCTAAGGTATCCACTACCTCACAACACAATCCTCAAAACTATCTCCCATTTGAGATGCACTTTTCTTGGAGACAAAATAGAGAGACTAGGACTGTGAGCATGACATGCTGTGGCATGTTACACACAACAAAAAAAGAATCTGGCCTGGACATATCATGGCTGAAGTAATGTAAGTTACAGCCTTGAGAAAAAAAAATATTTGAAGCCCACAAAAAGAATGACTTTGCTTAATTTTCTTGCCATGGAGCTAATTACTGGCATTTGTTTGCTTATCTGGCAGTCAGATTTAGCATTTGACAATACTACTTGACAAGCCTAGTTCTAGGGCTGACATTTCTAGGAGAATTTTTTCTTCCCAGTCACAATAAGTACGTGCACCTATCCTGATGCAGATCTCCACTTTTCCACCCTGCACCGAAGTGATACCAAAAGAAAAGAGGGAGGAAGGGCTGTGATTTGAAAATCATAGAGTTTTGAAGGCTTTTGAAATGTGTTCTGAGTTTCATGTAACACCATTTCTTCAAAGTAATGAAAAGCTTAAATTAGTGTTGCTTGAGAACATTTCAAGACTGATTTTTCTGTAAATTAATTTCTTGTGCTATTTTCGCTGCTTTTGGCTTGCAGCAATTTAATCAGGGTCTGTAATCTTCTATCAGTTATCGTCCCACCCTATAATGTTCCTTTCCACTTGAATGGACCCTGACCACGCTTCCAGCCTATTGAGGGGACTCATCCTAGCTGCCGCTGGTCCCAAACTTCACTTTTCAGTGTCTGAGAAGCACAGATATAATTAAAATAGGTCAATGTCAACTTTAAATACTCTATTTTTCTCATTATGTGCACTGAGGATAACTTACCCTCTTGAAGTCATTGTAAGTCCTATTGTCTACTGACAGTTGTTTCATGTCTCAACAGAGATTGTTTTTAAAATATGGAGATTCCTTAGATGGGCGTATATGAAATATCCTAAAAGAGAAAAAAAAATCATGATTTTACAGGCCAATTGCACAAAAATAATTGTTTCTGGCTGCAATTTTTATTTATTGTATATGGCAATTTACAGTGGGCTTTTGCTACAAATCACAGGCAAAATCTATCAATCTTTCTGCCATAAAGTAAAACAATGCTTCAGTCCCTTTGTGTGACCCTGCTGCTGTAAGACTTTTCTAATTAAAATCACTATAAAATTAATTTTTCCTCTACTTCCTCCTCCACATTCCACTCCCTATTTTCTCTCAGAATAAGAACACTACCATTTCTGCCTACTACCAGCATAAATCAATTCATAACAAATAGCCTAGTGTGATATCTATTAACTTGTCACCAGGGACAAAATTTATTTAAAAGTTAAGAAGTGTTTTGCAATATAAAATGCTACCCAGTGCTGCAGTAAATAGTATATGCTCCCTTAATAAAGCACTTTTTCAGGCACTATTTTTAGAAACACAGTCTACTGATACTGGAAGACTGAATGGAATTCATATACCATGAATATCTTTAGTGATTTGTGTCTCAAGAGTAACTCCTACTTTTCTGGACAGCTTGCCTTGTGTTATGTCAACAAGATTTTCCATTGGTTTACTGTCCCTTCCTTTTTTCTTGTTTTATCACACAAGCAAGTAGCTCACCTATTTTGGATAGGGACCTAAGAAAAGGACAAAGCAGATGGATAGTCTAAATAATTTTCTGACAGAAATAATGACATGGAATCCACCTAATTGCATTTTTCTTTTCTATAGGTTTTATGGTAATCTGACTTCAGTTGTACAGATATGAATGCATTTGTTAAGCAACTCTGACATGTCCAAAACTGTGTAAGAAATTTTCTCACATTTTCCAAGCCGATTTGAAAAACTCTTTCTGGAGGAAATCACCTCACTTGATATATGAATAAAATAAAGTGGGGTAAAATATGCACTACAGCATTTGTTTGCCTAGTCACATCACTTGTAATTTTCCATTTTCCTCTGATTATTAATATCTAACGAGAAAGAAGAGAGAAAAAAAGACAGAAATCATAGGAAAAAGAAAACAAATGACAATAAACCAGTATTTCAGCAGATTACATGCAAAAAAAAGAAGAGAATTCATCTCCAAAGGCATACATGAATCTTTTTAAAGATAATAAGCATAAAGAAAATAGTTGATACTGCATGTTAAAGTTCTCCTCAAAATGCCATTCATTTGTAAAGGAGAAAACATTGCTGTATTTTTCCAGTTCCATGTACCACCCTGTGTTAACTTCTCCTCAGAGATATGTTGGATAGGTCATTTAGCAATTTTGCATAAATTGGAATGTTTCAGATTTCCCTTATCTAAGGATGATTCATTTAGCCACTAAAATTGCTATTGAAACCCATTTCACATCATTAGCTGGTATTACTAAATCATTCAGCATGCTCAGAAAACACAACCATGGGAAAACATATGTTCATGTGAAGCACTTTTGATAAGCTGTTATAAAGAGAGTTCCAGTACATAAACCCATAACTTCTGCCTATAAAATGAAATGTGCAACAAGTAGGCCAAATCTTGATTATATCTCTGATATTAAAGCTGCTATTTTGGTTTATTTTGCCATATGGTGATTACGCCATCTGTGAATGACCCCTTTAAACTCCTCTGCAGTCTGCTGTACAAAGTGGGAAAGAGACACTTTTATGGTTTGCTTTCATTTAGCATTTAGTTTTTGTTTTAGACAATCCCAGTTCATGATTTCTGGCTTAGCCTGGGAATAAGGACATCTCAGGTTTTCTTCACAGCCTTCTGTCCTGACCTCTGCCCAGCAGCTGTAACACAGCGCTGGGACGAGGGGACACTCCCTGGAGCACTGGGGGGACCAGAACAGGAGCCTGTCTGCAACTCCAGAGAATTTCCCAATTAACAGACTGTGGTGGATACATCTCCTCCTTACTTGTAATAGTCAAGTAAGGCAAGAACCAATTCTTTCTTATTCATCGTAGTCAAGAAAGGCAAGAACCACATGAAACATTTTTACAAGCAACCAGTTGCCACAGGGTTTTAATTTTTCTTTGAAAATCCACCGCAACCATATTGATTCCTTGCTGGAAAAATATACAGGACAGTCAAATCTATGTGTATGTGCCCCTTTAACTGTATGATCAAAGTTCTTTAAAACACAATTGAGGCTACTTTCCAGAAATTCAGTTAGTGAATTGGCTGGCATAATTTCTACCTTGCAGGTTTTTTCTACATTAAATCAAAAGACAGAGCATTGCCATGATACTGCCTGGACTGAAGCTGTGGTCTGGCATTTGGTGGCAGATCTGCTCCGGCCAGCCATTGCCCTACCCAGCTGTCCTTTCCCATGGCTTGCTCCTGGCCATGGGTCATTGTGTCCCTGCTGCTGCACTTGTGTCCATGTGGTCAGGCAAGCTGGAGAAACCTAGTCCTGATGAAAAATAACCTCTGGAAGAAAATAAGCAAGAGTGTTTTACTTTCCAGCCTGCTTCACTGCCAGCCTGCAGAAAGAGCAGTGCCAGCATGGGACTGCAGAGTGAGGAGAAAGGTGTGAAACGCAGGGCAAGAGACAGCAGAAGGGGCAGCTGCTGCTTGCTCTAGTGTGGCCACCAAAACGCTGTTCAGCGTGCCGGTGCCCACAGTACCCTGCCTGTCACTTATTTGACTGTCATCATCCTCTCTCTAATTGAAGTTCTCTCTGTTTCCCTGTATTTCTCAGCAAGCAATTCCTTAGTGCACAAAGGCTTAAGCTCCACTTACTACTAATGCCTCTATTGCTCTGTGCAGACGGAGAAGCACCAGCACCCGCTTGGGCAGGTCAGCAGAAAGAGCAGTCCTTCTGTTTGGTCAACAGCATCAACGAGGTCTTAACTGCTGGCAAACATTTCTTCACTGACTTGATCTACCAGGAAGGCAAACTTCTCAAAAAATCCAGTTAAATATAGCAAACCCGCTGTTTGTCTCCCTCCCTGAGAGATATCACAAGGACATTTGAAAATTAATCTGAATGATCACTAAGCATCTTTCTGACACCAGGTAAAGATCAATCTCACCAGCAGGCAGCTCACACAGATTACCAATGAGATGCCCTTACAGAGGTAATGGAGGGGAGGTGCTGAAGTATCCAGGGAAGCAGTACTTCCCAAAGCCCTGTCCTTTGTTTTACATGGGTCCTCCACATCAGAAAGGAGCTTGCATGTCTTGATTCCTTCAGTGTGGACAGAGAGGACCCTTCCAGAAACATTTTGCAAGGCAAGTTGCATGCTCTAAGCAGTGCTCTAGCAGGCAGCCAACCATCAGTTTAGAAATATTACTAGCACAGAGAGATAATCTGAAACAGCTGTAAGCAGTGAGAAAATGCTTGGAAACACCAGTTTCTGCATTACCCAACTCTCAGGCACGCTGAGGAGGGGAAGTGAGCTGGAAGTGGGATAACCTGGGCCAGAAGAAGCTGCTGCCAAACCCTTTTGAGGGCTAAGATTACCCTTCCTCCATTTCTCCGGTCCCCACAGCACCAAGGCAAGACATAGACAACCCACGGCTGATGAAAAAATACAACACTGTTTTACCTAACCTCTGAGTCATCAAAACAACCTTATTCCCTGACTTCTGGTGAGGATAACTCCTAGACAAAGCCACCAATGGTATGCACACCATGTTTGCTAGAGACTATCACCTCTCAGTACTGGCACACAAAAAAGATGAGAGTTTTAAAAAAAATATTGAAATACCACCACTATATGAACCACCACAAAGCAAACTGAAAGATTTTCACCTTTCTAACAGCACAGTAGACTCACTTAGCACAGCTGCTTAGGTGCTATTTTTGTAGGATATCGCTCAAAACCATTGCATCTCACAGCGGAGAGGGGTGTTGGGAGGTAGGATGAAAGAGAAACAGCGATTCTGTCTGAGGAGACATTTTAAAAGCTCCATGAATTCAGTGTAGCACCACAGAGGAAGGATGTGTTGCTAGCTGACAGGATACTCTCTGCCATTAATTAAAGCCTGTTTACTTAGGGATCATATCTTGATGCAAAGGAAGAGAATTATTTTTAGAGAGATTTCACCTTTATTGCCATTGAATGAAATTAGCGTTAGCTGAATGGCTCACTTGGAAACATAAAAAGCAAAAGCATCTTAGAGTGCCAATTACAAGCGTAAGGTCTGGAATGACTCTCACCAGCAAGCAGCAGCTACCGGTCCTTGTGCAACAGCTCCACAATGCCCTCTCTCTCCCCCTCCCGCTGTTGAATTTGCTGGCTTGTGATCCTTCAGAACAGCTTGTTTTACTGCAGACAGACGCAAACACGATTAACCCACTGTCCAAGCTGACCAAAAGCTATCCACATTCATGGCAGTACAACTACAGCCCCAAACCCGCCCCTTTGAGTGAGATTATCACACAATATTTATTCTGAGCTGTTTGCCCAGTTTTGGACTGAATGTGTTGATGAGCTGGAGAGGCACCTTTCCCTGACGAAACCAGTCAGTTCACGGACAGCCTTGATCTTCGTGTATCTTCCATCTAGCGAAAGGATTTTGCAAGCAGTAACCTTGAAGGAAGTTGGCTTTCAGCCATGAGCAGGAAAAAGTAAATATTACACATCAGTTGATAATTTTATAGAGAATTTTGGGGGGAAAGACTTTGTTTTAACAGAAAGCAAATTTGGGAGAACGTAATTTTTTCTGTCATGTTTCAATTTCTGATGTGCAAAATGAAAATGAAACAGATTGGGTTAGGTTGGATTGATCCATGTGGAACTAATTTAGGTTGCTAAATACAATTAAAATATCTTGTCTCAGGACAGTTCAACATTAATCTTTCCTTGAACTGCCATAGCACTTCACAGGAGCTACAGTTTTATTCTCTTCTGAGGGACAGGTACCTGACAGACCACATGCCTCCTGGTCCACACAGTTTTAAAATGAGACCGGGCAAAATAAAGCTATAGCTTGGCTGAATTTCATTTTGATTTATTACCTTTGGCTAAATCCAAAAAACACAGTGAAAGTTTGATGAAGAATTTAGGAATCCACCAGCCTGGAAAGTTGAAAATTGTTTTTTACCAGGGTCTGCTAAGTCCAGAAGTAGATCACACCTGGCCCCGCATGCAGGTGGTGAACCTCCCAGCCCTTTGGAAAGGAAGAGCTTCTGTGGGTAACTTTGGAGAACCAGGACAGTGATGCATAAACAACAGCTCAGATCCCTCAAGGTGGACTAGGAAAACAAGCTTAAGGTCCATTGCCTAGACTTTTACATTGCAGCACTTCTGTGCAGAAATCATCCCTTGTGATTGCCAAAGGTGTGATTTTATTGCTCTAAAAGCTCCCTGAATTGTGCCATTCAACAATGCAAGAATAAAGGCAGTAGCTCTACCCTCCAAACGTCTTTGCACGGCTGGATACCTTGTCATCGAATACTTTCTCTCACTTTTTTTTTTTTTCTTTCCAGCACAGTTTCAAAATTGATCCCTTTTCTCTCAATAAGGTCAGGATTTTGAAGGGTTCAGCTGTAGCTGTAACAACCGGTTTTCAACACTGAAAATGCAAGGGTGGAAACATTACACACTTAAAAGTAGAGTTTCAACATTTTATTTTCACAGAAAGGCTATTTCTTTCTACGACACTAATGAGAAGCCTGTACAGGAAAAAAAAATATTGACATACGCAGGTGGCAAAGAAACTGCAGAAGAGTTTCACCCTTTAGTGAAGGTATATTAATGCCGGCCCGCTGTTACTCCAGGCTGCTGGCTGAGCCGAGACAGGTCGCTCCAATCACTCCCACTGGAGTCATCTCTCTTGGGGAGACCAGGAGAGTAATTCACGTGAGGGAGTCATCTGCAGCTGGGCCCTGGGAGCTGAAAACTTCCAATTGATCTTTCCATTGATCTTCTACCATGGGGATTTAGAAAGTTTTTTGCAGAAAGGGGGGTGTTAAAATTTTATAAAAATCTTCTCTGGTTTATGGTAGTTTCATTATTCCAGTGATAACTTCGAATCTACACAGACACACCCCCAGCATATTGTTCATAAGATAAGAAGTTTAGAGATAAACAATTGCCTTCTTTTCACTTCAGCTGTATCACAAGCAAAGACAAATACATAAAGCTGTAAATCCCCGAGCAGTACAGTCAGTGGAGGACACTGATTTACACCAGCTGAGGACCAAGTGAGTGAGCACTCGATTTCTTTTTTCTTGACGGGGAAGATTCCTTGTTTGCTTCCTAGGACTTTTCCCATAAGCTACGTGGATCACTAGAAATCAACTACTTATACAGAATGTTTTAAAGATATTTTATTTAACTAGTGACGCAATTCTAATTTAATCAATACTACATGACAGGCCATACATTACACTAGATGGAATTAGGTGTTTGGTATGAATCAATAAATAGCATTTCCCTTGCCTAGCACGTCTACTTACTAGCATCTAACTGCAGGTGTCTTTCCTAACTTCCAGAATGTACCAACTTCCTAAATTTTGTTGAGGGACTCAATATCAGAATTCAGTTAAAGATTAAAGTTAACCTTTTACTTACGAGTTTGTGTCCCAGTTTCAAAGAAATTTATCCTATCCTTAGGTCTCACCAAAAGTCTGTTGTAAGACAGACTTTAAGTGCTCATTGTATTGAAAAGTAGATTTAGATGATTCTCAATACCTTACCTACTGCCCAATGCAAAATGAATGCTAGCAGTGAACAAACTATTATGTCAACATTATTGTAATGATATTATTTGTAGGGCTTCATCTGGTCAGAGCTTAATGTTCTGTGTAAGTTCAGCTTCATCTGCACTTATTGATTCAAAGTGTCATTCTAAAATAACTCATTAATACATATATTTTCCTGTCAGTCTCACTTAGTCACTGCAATCACAAGAATCACAAAAATACAACAAAGAATAATGACAAGGCTCAAAGAGATTACTTTTAGGGGTATAAACTTCAAATCGTGATTACCGATTGATGATTGCAAAGGCATTCTATATTTTCATTACTAATATTTATGGGCTTCTGCTGGTGATAAAAGTACTGTGCTATAAATAGTACCTTTCTAAAGAAGCATACTAGCAGACAGCACAGTGGGCACGACTGATTTCTCTTGTGTAAATATTGCATTTTATCCTGCTGTGATTGACATCTGTGTGCTGATATTCTCTACTTCTAAATTTATTTCACCATTTTCACTGCATTATCCTTTACTTTACCTGCTTTAATTTGCCTTCTAATTATTTTTTATAATATGTAGGCTAGGGAAATGGGAGCTCTTTCTCTCCTTGTACCTGCAGTTTTCAGAAATCCCTCCTGCCCAGACCTGAGAAAGCATTACCTCCCAATAAAGATACCTGTGCACGTGCAGGTCCAGGCAAAGTTTTACACTTGTGCTGAGAAAGCAAAGGGGATAAGCACCTGAGAAAGATGGGATTTTTCTCTGTTTGAATGTTTTAAAAGCTATGGATGTTCTACGTACAAGCGGTCCCCACCCCTCACAGCCTCTTTCACATTCTCAGATATGGCCCTTGAAATCACACAGGTAAGGAAAAAATGTTATGTTTGATAGAAAATTTGAAACACCTTCCCCAAACTGTCAACCCAAGCCTGAATGAGCTGGAGAGGAGATAGGATGTTGTCCTGGCTGCTCTCTCTACTTCAGGGGGCAAGGACAAGAGAATAAACCTGGCTGCTCCATGAATGTACAATTTTGTTTCAGTTTTTGAAGAGACTACAAGTAAGAAAACAAAAGATACTGGAAGAAAAGGACTCAGAGGAATGGGGAAAAAAGAGAGAGGAGGTATCTGAAACTGACATTAGTGCCTCTGTTCTAGATCAATCTGCTCATGAGGAGCATTCTGGCTTTCTTTTCCATACACAGTATTCCCTGAACCAGAGGGAAAGCCTGAATACAAATATTATTGACTAGGATGTGGGAGACCCCATCTTAATTTCTGGCTGAACAAAGCAGGCTATGTGTCTTTTTAAACACAAAGATATCACCTTTGCTGAAGGAAACCCCCAGCCTCTTGGAAGCTCAGGAAGTACAGGCTATCTGTTTAGCTTTCTGTTGATGCTCTGCTAGCCATTGATAGAGACAGACTATTGGATTTGGGGTAATTTGGTCTCACCCGTTGTGTCCTTTTCTGTGCTCTTAGAGGGTCAGGGTTAGACCACAAGCTCCATCCTGGACCAGAGAAACATCTCTCTAAAAAAAAAAAAAAACAAACAAAAAACCAAAAAGGCAAATCTTGTCTAGTCATGCAGAAAAAAATCCCATTTAATGAAATCTGCATTTTACAATAAAAAAGTGCTTTCCCTAAGAGTCCTGACCGGACCTAATGCCCACATTCTTGCCAGCTGGGGTATCATCAAGAGGGGCTGGACTGGATTTTTCTCAACCCTGATGAACTCTTAGAAACAGCACCCTCTTTCCACAGCCAGGACTGTCTAAGGGAAGGGAAAGTAAGGAAAAACTGATACCACTGGGTTTTCTTCCTGAATCACACTTTCTGTAGGATCACTGAAGGCAGCTGCACCAGCAGCAAGTGACCACAACAGGAGTGGAAATGGTACCTGGGAAATGGAGGCTTTGCCAGGGTGCCCACCTCGTAGCCCCCATCTGCTGAAGAGCTCCTCATGCTCCAGTACTTTCAGAAGCAGTCTACAATGGGCTTTATTGGGTTTTTTTTGTTCTACACTGCCCCAGTGCTGCAAGCTGAATGCAGGGAGCAAAGGCGCGGCTGACTGCCGCCCAAGATATTTATGAACTATTGCTCTGGAAGCTTGTGATAAACATAAAAAATGGTCAAACTGATACTCAGCAACATTTTCTTCCCAACATTTTCATTGTTGTGGAAGGTAGGCATGACCAGACTGAACATCTGCTTGGCCCCTCTGGCCTTGTATCCTGCTTTGGTCAGTACCTCAGAGGTGCAACCCTGCACCGCAGAAACTCTTGTAGGTGCCAAAGTACACTGCATTTCTGATACCTGAGATTACAATTACTTTCATACATACATTTTGTACACTGCTGAAGTAAAACAGCTGGAAATCCAATCTATTAAGTAAGGTTATCAGGTAAGACTATGATTCTGTGAAAACATTTGTATTTCATCTTTGTAACTATAGAAGCAATCGGAAGTGAATGAGCTACAGTGTGACACAGTTTACTTCTGTTGCATTCCAGAAATTGAAAGGTCAGGTACTGTGAAGGATCATAACAAGCTTGGGAAGAGAGAATAGCCCTCCACTATCACCCTCCATAATCAGAGAAAGACAACCAGCATATACAGCTAGTGCATTTTATCATTAAGCAGAATCTTTCAAATGCCAAACTTATTTACTGAACTTACAGTTCTATTTTATCTCTTACAAGCAATGCAAATAAGTAATATGCTTCCTATAGATTAATTCTTGTAATTCTGCACTGCTTACTCGCAGAGATAACTCTCACTCACTTTGTCTTCTCATTATCTAAACAGACATGCCTTTCCTTAAGTCATCAACAGAGGTCATCACACAAATGCCCTTGTGGAATATTCATTAATCAAACAACCAATTTGAAATAGATCTTCAAAGCATTATTCATTCCCCATCATTCTTCATACATCAATTTAAATGCTTTATGTGTATAATGATTAGGTTGATGTTTAATTAATTGTGAAAATGTGAATTAAAGCTAAATTACAAGACAAATTATTCCACAGCACACAAAAAGCTTAATTCTCTGCTGTTAAATTTCAAAATCTCGGCAAGTTTCCACGAACACCTTTCTCAGCTTTGCACTGTGAGCTTATAGCAGTTCAGTCGGTTACACTGTTTAATAAAGGTTATTGTCTCAGTGCCACTAATTTACTTCCTCCAGTGGCAGAATAAACAAAGGTTAATGTAAACACACATCACCTATTTGTAATTAAGAACAAGTAGGTTATTTATTATTTGAGAGGCAACTCAGAGGGCTCAAGACAGAAGGAGATATACTAGAGATGTTCTACTTCAGTTTGAGAATTTATCTAAACTCATAAAGCCCTTGGATCTATCAATTAATTTCTCAGAGATCACCAAAGATGACCCACCATCTATAGAGTATGAAGCAGGTGGCACACTATGTGACATACATGTCTCAGTCATGATGAAAGTTTGTTGGTTTCATGACAGAGTAGCATGTAAATTGCAGCACATTATTTACATGTGTCCTACTTACAAACCAACTAAGTTTCAACTGGATGAACCATTATTTATGTTCTTTCCTACAGGTTTTCACACATTGTTGCTCTTGCAGAATGGATACTGCTTCTAAATGCCAGGAGGGCATTTCATAAATGGATGGCTGAACTCAGTACGCTGCAGCCCAAAGTACATTGGTACACCTTCTGCTGAAATATATAAAGTAACGATACAGCTGATTTACAGAAAGAACTTCCCAAATTTACACATGAAAAATAGTCAAATATTTTTTGTAACAAAAACTAGAACTTAAAAATTTCTGTTTCAGTATATTTGAAATACATATATATATATATGTACATAAATGTGACTAAAGAGCCTATGTATGGCTGAAGAAATCCATGGCATGATGAATGATTAAAAAATAATGATGGTAGGTAAGGATCACATCTAATTTTTATTACAAAAGTAAATATAACTTCTAAACAGATTTATTTTCATCTGGGCATTTAATGGAGGTAGGACAAAAAAAGGCCACTCAGATTAAAAGTTTTTCTTCTGCTCACAAAATGAATATGACAAAATCTGTGCTAAAGGCATCATACTGAATTCAAACAAAATCAGGCCAGGGAATGCATTTTACAGGACCAGGTGACAGCAATTGGTCCCAGTGTGTCAAGGCAGTAAGCACAGGCATTTGTCAGCACTGCTCTGAGCTTTACTTGTGTAGAGTTCACATGTCCTCCAGCAGCAAGATCTAAAACCACATCCTTTGACCTATCCATATGCAGTATTGCACCAAAGTAAGAATTACGGTTCCATTAGATGTGCACTTAAATATAGCATATGATGAGGCTACATTATTGAATGGACGACGCCTGAAGGATAAGCAGAAAGATTTGAATGGAGCTGCTAAGAATGAAGGAATTTTTCATTCTCCTTTGTCTGCATGAGCTAGTGTGAGGCACCTCCTTACTTGTTTGGCTCAGTAATGAGAAATGCTAGACATCTACAGCTCTCTCTGACTCTGAATCAGATGCACATCCAGTAATAGACCAGTTCTCTTAGATTTACTTTCTGTAAGCAACCAAGGAAAAACACTGACTTTTACAGAACACTGCTATTTCAGCAGCAAATCCTTGAGTGCATAGACCTAGGCCACCAAAGCAATATGAATATTAAGGATGTTGACTATTTGTCAAGATGAAATTTCAGATCAAATTAATGTCAAAATACAATGCAGAAAAAGCCAAATAGTCAAGCAGCATTTAATTTATTTTCCTGTTTGGGTAAAGTTCAGTAGAGGTTTTCAGATGAACCAAGAGTTTTCAATTTACTCATCTGTCTTGAATAATAAGTACCTTTTTTTCCCCTTTATTTTTTTTTCTTATTCCCTGCCCACCCCCCTAGCCCTGGCTGGGATAATAGCTTTATGGTCTACAATCCACACATGCTAAGAAGCAGCAATGTCGAAATTCAGCTTCAGCACATCACAGCCCTTAGCAACTGATAAAGCAACATTAATAAACCTGGTCTCATCCAAGTCAAAGCAGATATCATTCAGAAGATGTAAAATACAGCAAAAGGGATTGAAGTATATGTCTAGTTTTCAGTGATTTATTTATTGAATTCCTAAGGGACATAACCACACAAAGGTCTCAAAGCTGTGGTCTGTGGTAAATAGTATGTCATAACATATTTAACAAATGATAATTCAAACCACAGAAAACTATACAGGGAAAGGTTCAAAAAATGTTTCCTAGCTGGGAAGTTACTGAACACTTGGTTTTAACAGTTTTATTATAGCTTAGAGGTAAAGTCACTGCAAATAAATCATTCTGCCTCTCTGTAGTAGCAAAGTTTTTTCTCACATTAAGATTGTTTGAATCCTAGAAAATTTACAGATCAAGATGTAGAAGTTTCCATTAAAATGTCCCTGTGGATCATCAGACACTAATGAAGGAACACTTTCACATATGGCAGTAAGCTTTCAGAGGTTATTCAGAACCAATAACAATAAAATACGAGCAAAAGAAAATTGATTTAGCATCAGAGAAAACCTCAGGTGGTATGTCATCCCAGCTCTCACAGTTAATCATTGAAAAACAAAGGGAAATATTGTACAGAAGTCTGTACTAAATTCTGTAGTGCCAAGTGCCTATAACTGTAAATGGCCCTTGCAGCAGTGATCCTATGCTTCTCAAAAGGTCATTCCCTCACCTGGTATGGCTGCTAGAATCAGCATTTACAAAGACTCAGACAGAATTTCCCAGCCCCCTATTCCATAGCATTACTGCCCTTTTTTAATGCCATAAGAAACTGTCTCCTCTTTATACTAGGATATATCAAGTATTGTATGGGACATACCATTATCAATCTTTTTCGACACCTCTCATAGCATATCTCTCTTGTCCATCAGCCTGCTGCGTAACACAGCTGATTTACTCCTTACCACACTGCTGACAGCCTGCAGCCCTTTTCCCAGGAGTTTAGCTACATCTCCTTCCAGTGTCTTGTGCTACATTTTATAGGATATTTACTTATAGGATGTATGTTTTCACTGCTGGCTGCTTTTACTAAGGGAACTTAGCAGAAGAATCACTACGTTTCCATTTTTACAAATACTTAAATAATGTTTAACATTGGAAAAAAATTGCAGGAATTTAGTTCAGTTTTGGCTGGCATATCCTACTATGCCAGCAAAAGCTTTGGGCTGAAAAGTCTGTCCTGCTGTGCCTGATCTCCGTCTACATGCTCAGGCAGGAATTGTGTGTGTGAAGAAACCTTAAACTATGGATTTGTGTCAGAGGAAACCTCTGTGAGTCTGCCTTTGATTATTGCAAAAGCCCCATGCCAGCATCCATTAGGGCACTGCTCAGGTTCTCTCTTCAATAGTTGGATTCTGACTTCCCTTTCCTTCTTGGTCATTTCTTCCTTCTATTATTTCAACTAACTGTTTCTGTAAAAAGCAAAACAAAACAAAAAAACAAACACAAAAGCCATACACAGTCTCATGACATCTGGATACAAATTTAATCATATGCAATGATGGGAACTGTGCAGAAACATAATTCTTCACATGCAAGGAAGATGCTTCAAAATCTCAGCCATGTCTCTGCCTGTTTCCCAGGAGATCATCCTATAACTTGTCATATTCACATTAGTTAATTCAGAGCTTGCTTGTTTTGTCCCAGACTTTTTTTTCTTCTTTTTCTTCTTCTTTTTTAAGGAAAGGCTACCGGATGGTCACAATGAAAAGGGCAAAAGTCACATAGATAGAGTCTTCTGAAAGGTCAAGCCACTAAGAATCTGCTTATGTCCTTCACTGTGTCTGCACTTTTGCTACTGATATCCAAAAGCTGAATCCCAGAGCCAAGCAGGAGAGTCAAACCTCCCAGTCCCAGAGGACCCCGCATCGGCCTCCATTCATCTGCTATCTGTAACTTGGCTCCACTCAAGGTTCTCACTGAAATTACCTCCCAGTGTTTACTGTCACAGCCCTTTCCACTTTGTGTAAACAGTTCAAAATACCAGAAGCCCTTACTGCTTCCCTTAAAACATTGCATCCTTGGGATCCATGGCTACTGTGACAGTGAAGAAAAATGCAGATTTAACAACATATTATTAAATCTCTCAAAATTACTACAGTGAGGGAGAAGGGTATACTTCCCACCAGTCTTCCAGCCATTTTGATTGTCTGATCTAAGACTTTTCCTTATTCTTTTTGTTGATTTAAGAGTAAAATGCTTGAGAACATCTATATTCCTGCTACACACAGATTATTGTTGAGTAAAGAAAACCATCATCAAAGGAAAATAAAAGTCCAATTTATTCTCATTTGCCCCTTGAAAATTACCTGCTCAGTCAAGAGAAAAATCAGGAACAAGAGATGATGAAATAAAACTCTTTTAGAAGAAAACATTTTTTACCAGCAAGGAAAATAGCCTATTCAGTTAGCATTTACTGTTCAGTTCTGTTAGAAGTGGTCTTGCCCGCAGACTATTTCCTCCAGGATCTCCAGAAAGATAATTCCAGCTGATGGCTTGTGGAGCTTCTGGTTCCCACCTTTTATTCTTGAGTAGGCAGTAGAGAGAAACATCTTTAATAGATTAAAGCTTCAGTTCCTTTACTAGCACTATTACTTGTTTTTAAAATGTATTTTCCATCACTCATTCAACATCATTTCACAGTGTTGGTGCAATACAATAGAGAAGCCTATGGTTTAGCAGTACATTTCACATTCTTTCTACTTAAAATTATTGGTACCAAGATCTATTGTATCTCAGCAATAACCCCACAGAAAATGTGCAATTAGTTGTCAAAGTAATTATTTGCAAGGACCTTCATTCCATAAAACAATGGAAAGTGTTTCTTTCTTTCTGTCTCTCCATGAGTTTTTGAGATAAATAAATTTCAAAAACAAGATAAACTTGCAACAGAGCTATGTATTTTAGTTAATTGCAATCAGTAAATTGTCCTGAAGTCACTGGATTTTCAAATAGTTTACTTTTTTTAAAAGATGATGGGGATATTTAATAGCTTTTGATAGTATCATGATGATGGTTTGGGGGTACCTACAATTGTAACTTACCCAAGCTAGCAGGAACATTGCTTTGACACCTCCATATAACCCCACTCCTGCTGTTTTCCCCTCCAGAATATCCTTCACTGATTTTAGTTTCAATTTCTGCAACTCTGAAAACAGTATGAAATACAAATCTTTTTGATGTTAATCATGCAGCCTCTGAGGTCTCTCATTTTCCTTTGGTGAGACGAAATGTTAGGGTCTCCAAATCTTAAAAACATCTCAGGACAGTCTTAAGTGTGACGCCTTTCAAATCTGCAAGCACAGTACCGAGCCAGCAGTGTCTCCAGGCTGTGGATTGCAAACCAGTGGTGGTGCAGATACCAGCTATAGGTAATTTGCAGCTGCTCAGTAGAAATGTCTAACCCCTCTGTAGAAGGCTACAGAAACCTTGGAAAATGAGGGTTCCTGGGGTTCTGTGGTGAATTGTGAGGAATGGCAATGGTCCTTGAGCCAAGAACATCCCTTGGGCTCTTCTCTGTGACATCCAGTGACAGGACAAGGGGCAATGGGTTCAAGCTGGAACATAGGATGTTCCACTTGAATATGAGAAAAAACTTCTTTACAGTGAGGGTGACAGAGCACTGGAACAGGCTGCCCAGAGAGGTTGTGGAGTCTCCTTCTCTGGGGACATTCAAAGCCCGCCTGGATGTGTTCCTGTGTGATCTGATCTAGGTGTTCCTGCTCCGGCAGGGGGATTGGACTAGATGATCTTTCGAGGTCCCTTCCAATTTCTAACATTCTGTGATTCTGTGTGATTCAGGGCATCTATTGCAGTTGTGTTTACAACTGTTGTGCTTCTAACACGCCTGGAGTGGTCATCTTGGGGCATGGCATCAATATTACAATTGCATCTTCCTTACCAGTCACAGCTGACTTGGGTCTTAGATTTAGCACTAGGCTCACTCTGAAAACAGCATCCCCAGCAGATATCACCAATGCCTTTTGCCACTGGGACTCTTCTTTTCACCATAAATGGTTAATGCTGTTTCCCAGCAGTGCGAGGCAACCTGACGGTCATTTCGGGATAAAAGGATAAAGCCCTGACGTGTATGGTCTTAATACTCCAGGGTCAAAACTGGTCATGAACGCAGAAAATGCTTTTATCAGCAAAAGTGATTTTGGTTTTAGCTCCCACAGGGTAATACACTGTGTTGGAAGAATGTAGTGTGCAGGTCTAATGGTATTGATGCTTAGAGTTACAGCTCTGGGAGAAAAAAAGCTCACACCCATATCAGACAGAGTTATGGTAATTAAAAAACTGCAGTCAAGTGGAAGCCTAGAACAACATAAGCAATACGCATGCACAAAAGCTGATGATGTTTTGCTTTTGTGGACCTCAGGCCAGCTGGGAATGCACAAGGGAGAATCACTGGTGCCAACACCCTGAAACAAAGTCACAGCTCTCCTGGCCACCTCCCAACTTAATCACACATGCACATTTCAGCGTCATCAGCATGGCTGCTTCTGCACACAGAAAAACAGCCTGGGGGTTATATGTTTGAAATATTAACCCAGAAAGTGAAGAGGAAAATAATGTTGTGGGGTCTTTTGCCTCAACGCGCAGAGCTGTCACATGCAAGCAGTGGAGCTGGCACTGCTGGACTGGAGGGCACTCCCTTTCAGGGGCATTATCCTCTTTTGTTAGAAAAGGTTTTCCACCACAAAGCTGCAAGCTGTGATGTTGCTTTGTCCCCATCATCGTTTTGATGCTTTATATAGATGTACTGCTAGTCTCTCTCTGGCCAGATGTGCACCCACTGCCATTTCCACACTAAGTCCGCCCTCCACCCCACTCCTCACACTTCCACACTAAGTCCGCCCCCCACCCCAAAAGAAAGCCTATATTTCAAGTTCTTTAGCACTATACAAACAGGTTTTCACCATCACAATCCATTTCACTGCTCTCTACCTGTTTTGGAAAGGGGACAGAATCTGTATGTCCCTTTTTATACATTTTCCCATTAGCTGTCTAGGTACAGCCTCAAGCACCTGGATGTGTGCCACAAAGCTCTTAGCACATCAGTCTGCAAAACCCGTATGTAGCTTCAGGCAATATCCACCCTTCTACTCCTCTGTTGCAGTCTAACCACAGTTTCATTTATCAAAATCACTACTACAGCAGGGACATAAGACATCAGTAATGTCCTTGATTCCCCCTGATTTCTTCCTATGTGCTACATAGGTAAATGAGAGATGGACTGTCTTATCTTGCTAGGGTGCCTTCCATAATTTTAAGTGCACTTCTCTCTCGAAGTGGAATTTGGCTGAAAAACTCCCTTTCCAGACCACAGACACCACCTTCAATTTGCTAACTATGGGAACATGGGTATCTAGCATTAGAATTGACCTGGACAGGAATTAGAAACCATTCAAACAATTACAAACTGCAATAACAAACCTATAAGACTTCCTAAGCAAGTGACAAGGAAATGCAGAAAAACAGGCTGCTCTTAGCTACACTGGGAATTGGTGACTCTCACTTCTCTTAGAGGCTCTGTTAAGAATTTAACAGTCACTGAGTCTGAATTTCAGTCTCAGCCACATCCATGAAGCCAGTGTTGCATCCTGCTGGTCTGGACTACAGCCATTATCTCAAATATTTGATAACAATTCTAACAGAATCATCTCAGAATTCCTCGATACGTCACACTATTGAAATCACTAGTTTTTATTTACTTTACCTGATCAGTGATTAAAGCAGCAAACCTCTGAAATTCAATGCCATATGAGAAAATACTTAATAATTAATAGTGGCAAAAGCCCATTTGAACAGTGCTGGCTCTACCTGCTGGGAGGAAGACTCTAAGTTCTGCAGTTAAATTTTGGAGAAAAAAAATAAAAAGGTGTTAGGATTATCTGTCCTGTCTCCCTTCAGCAGACAGCTAACTGTTATCTATGTAAGTCAAGTGGTACTGGTTATGTTGCAAGCTGTCATGCTTAAGACTAATGCATATTTTTGCTGTAAATTAAAAGATTAAAGAGTTAAATAAACCAAAGGACATCAGACCACCCAAGTGTAATAGCTGGGGTTAATGGAAAGATAACAGAAGTCTTGGGTACCAGGATATTTATAGTTTAAAGTACAGGTCTCTCATACCTTCCATTAACTTCAGTGAGAATTGCAGGGTCTTGGAACTTCTCATTTTAGAGACTGTAGTCAAAAGCTTTCTGCAGCACTGAAAATTTCACCTCATATATGAAAGGCACATGCAAAATTTTGTATCTCTTAGCAGGCAACAGGTTCAGATGCTACTTACCAAATACAGATTATGTCTCCTTGCAGTGTAGTCCACCAGCATCTTCACTCCTCAGACACCACCTGTGCCAGAAAGGAAGTCCTCTATAGGCTGAAGAATCTCTGAATTTAGACAGCAAATTCTTGATGGGTTCAGAAAACACATTTATTGGGAGTATTTCAGGATTTTAAAAGCACCAGACACTGCAGACACTCAGTGATAAGGAGGTTTGTGGTGACCACAAGTAAAGTTCGGAGTTGTGGGGAGAACTTAGGGGCTCCCATATTTTTTTCCCTGCAGTTATGAGATAAGGATTAAGTTTTTCCCCTTTGTGGAGTGAGTCAGTATCTCTTCTGAAACACTTGGTAAAGTCCTCGGTTAACCTTGCTGCTCCCTGCCATAAATTTTGGCCCACTCATAAAGATGAGTAACACTACACAAAAATCCAGAATCACCAATTTTGTCTCCCACTGTAGCTTGAAAAAGCTATCTCATTGCAGGTCTTTTTTTATTGAATCTTAAGGCATTGAAGGAAAGATCTAGGTGTCACTCCTTGAAAAGGATAGTGGACTGTGAAGAGCATGCAATTACAAGGTACATACCCAGATGTTGACTCAAGTGCTTGTTTCTGATATTTATGTAGGATATGACCTGGCTGGTTCCTGTCTGCTCCTGAGTAAAAGCTGCTGAATGAATGTGCAGTACAACAAAAATACCAAAACCAACAAAATCAAACCTAACCAAACCCATCCAACCAAACAAAAAAGTGCCTCACAATTTAAGTAGTCACTCGAAAGACTGGATAAAACCTGGGCATGGAACTTTTTCTTTCATCCACTGTTTTCTCTTACTGCAGTGAAGAGATACTACATTTAAGTATTCCACACAAACTCATTATTTCACTTAAGTAATAAATATCATGTTGGCTTGGCATGCTCAAGGAATATTTCACCACTGTCTTCGATTTTCCTGTTGAAAGAAACATCGAACACTAAAAATGAAAGTCTAGGAAAAAAGTGTTTCATAACCTTAAAGCAGGCTGTACCATACAGCAGGCAGAGCACACCTCTCCTATGCCTCTGGTTTCTGTAGCTCTGTACCAGAAGCAGTGGTGAGCATGGAGACTGGCACAGCTCCCTCTGCCACCTGGGAGACCTCAGCACCCAGTGCTCAAGTCAGCACTGAAGTTTGACACAGTTTTAAAGCAAAACAAACTCACCGAGCAAGACCAAAATTAATGTTAGTGAGATGGATAACAGGAAAAAATGTAACAGCACAGAAAACAAAAACTACAATGATAAAAAAGGCAAAATCTTTTTTTTTTTGAGGGGGTGGCAGACAGTTTTTAGGTATTCTAGCATTCTAGCATTCTCAAAAATGTGTATCTCATTCAGAAAAAATGTCTCAAGAAGTGTTCCCCTTGTTCCCAGACTTCTTTTCCTTTCTCATTCAAGGGAAAATCCACAATGCTATGAATAAACAGTAAGACAAACAATGTAGGAATACTAACACACTTTTCTTAACTTGAAGAAGCCTTAAGTCATACCTTCAGGCACCTGAGTGCTGAGTCATCTGGATTCAGAATTTTTTCTAAAACTATGGTTGAAGGTGAAGATGTCAAAAAAACAGACAAACTGAAATGCCAGATTTTACCCTCCCCAGAAGGCGCGTTTCTAATCAGGGTGCAGCCAACATCCCTCAGAGGCAGCAGCAGAGCATGAGTGAGTGCAAGGCATGTTTTGGTGAAGAGGTGAATGCCAAACCTCAAGTGGTTTCTATGTTGCTAACTTCTGCCTCCCTCTCTGCACTCCAGGAAAATCCTCTTGAAACACACTCTTGTGCAATCAGCTGGAGAAAACTCCTCCATGGAAAGTAGGAGGGCTGAGGAGGAAGCTGAGCAGCATTTGGTCAACAGCACCTGCTTGGAATATTTTGATTCTTAATAGGACAACTGTGCAACAGGACTGAAAACAGAAGCTAGGAAATGTCGGTCTCCCTTTCCTCCCAGCCCAGCCTTGTGCTAAGCGCCAGGGCTGGGCTGCAGCCAGCTCCGGAGTGGCTGCTCTAGGGATGTTGGACAAGGCAGTACCACGCAGCCAGGGACTAGCACACCATCAGCAGCAAAATAACTTGGAGATGTATTGCCCTTAAATGAAAAGGGACACTGATCCTACCTTTGGCAGCACAGGACCTGAACCATCACAATTTTAATTGTGCTCACCGTGCTGCAATTTAAAAATTTGAAGAGACAGATTTCCAATCTCTCTTTGCTGACCTTGAGGCCCTCCCTATTTCAGGTTCACTTTTGTACGTGTACCTTAGGTCAGACAGCTGCAGAACTCTCTCCCTCTCTGTGACCCTGCTGCTCACACAATTTAATTTGTGGATCTGTGCTGGCAGAATAAGAGGTCAGCTCCTGAACACCCAGCCTTAACATGTCCTGTTGACATCATCTCAGATATTGCCTATCTGCTACCCATATAACAGCGCCTGTATTCTCTCCTCATAACAGTAACAAACCTCCCTTCCTTCTCCAACCTGTCATCTTTTTGCCCTATGAATTTCCAATAAAGTCCTAAAAAACCAACAGAGGCTGAATGAAAAAGCTGAAGAAATACTGCAGCCGATGCTATGCCCCTGCATAATCCCCTAAACCATGGCATATATTAATATAAATCTATAATAAGAGTAAAGCCCTGGAACAAAACAGTACAGGTTTTCCCTTGTTTACTTGTTTGGGTTTCTCTTTGTCACTGCGTGTATGTTAATATTAAAAGACTGTAAGCAGTGGTACGCAACCAGTGCATTACTCTCAGCAAATGCATGCCTATGAGGCATTCCAGCTGCTCCTTCAACCTGAGCTGTTTTGTAATGCATGTGAACCTTGTTTTAGCTGGCATGATATATTATCTGGAAGAGCAATTTAATGCAATCTCTCATCTATTTCACTGATTGCAACCATTTAGTGCAATCTTAAAGAAAGATGATTAGAACTCACTGCTTCTTAATGTTTAATTTATTTACATTCATGTCTGCTAGAGAGCCATTTCATTCATCTCCTAAATGATAGCATAAAATCATTGAAAAATGATGTGCAATAAATATTATTATTATACTGCTGTCCTCACTAGCAGATAACAACTGCTGCCATTCGTAACACTGATTGACCTATATGGCACAGCTCTTTAAATCCTAGCCATAATAAAACACACTACAGGCATAACAGTTCTGTGTTGATGCCTGGCACAATAACGGGTTTTTAGTTAAAATAAAATCCGAGCAGGACTGGCATTTTTGTGCAGGTAGGTTGAAGCACAGCCACTCTTCGAAAGAAAAAGACCCAACACATAAAGTATTAGCTGAAAATAAAGGGTGAATTTTTGGAACCATGACTGCATCCTAATTGGCACTTCTGGTGTTGTTGCCTGGTGCAGAGGCATCCATATTAAGCTGAACAAATGCCACATTTGCATTTCCGATAAGTGCTAGCATTTTTCACATTTCTCATGCATCTCTTGTTTAAATAAGCATACCTGAAAAGTTACCTAAATTAGCCTGCCAAGATAGCTTACTATCTCATTCTCATTGGCAGAACTGTGGAATTTTTATAATAATAAACTTGATTCAAGTTAAAGAACCCTGCCAACAACATTTGGGGGATTAAAATAAGAGCAACATCGAAAGTTAAAGAGGCTGCAAGAGATATCTTATGACAAAGCAGCAGAGAACAACCTGTGACAACAAAAACGAAGTATTTAACAAAGGTTCCAGTAAATGAATGTATCCATGAGCGTAAAACTTTTTTTTAACATAATACAGATATTTTGTGATTGCAGTGTTAAAATGCTATTTCTTTTATTTGCCATAATATTAGTCGTATTATTACTTCTTTCAAAGGTACTATTATAAAATAATGTACACATTTTTCTTGACGGAATCAAGGTAATGAATAATTGAAAGTTACTCTTCATTGCAGCTGTGCATTGTGGCTTCTAAGTTCCTACTAAAAAATGGTATTAAAACTAAGTTTCTTCTGCAAAATGTATGGATATGTACATAGACAGGGAAGGAAGGAAGGAAGGAAGGAAGGAAGGAAGGAAGGAAGGAAGGAAGGAAGGAAGGAAGGAAGGAAGGAAGGAAGG
>WKFP01015421.1:178931-198023 GCA_011057875.1 Pterocles orientalis
CCCCCCCCCCCCCCGCCCTGAAATACAACACTGATAAGTTCTATCAAAGTGTTCCTCTAGTAAGGAACCTGGAATCAAAATGCATCTCTCATTTGGGAAATGGCTATGCAAAATGGACACTTTCCACTTATACAAACTAAAAAGGCATATTACTTTCCTTGAAATTGCAGCATTGACAGAGAGACAGACAGATGGAGGGATGGACGGACTCTCTTCTCTCCACATCACACCTCATTGCCATTTGAATTGCTTTCCAGGTTCCAGCCTGTCACACATGGGCAAACACTGGATGTCAGTGAGGTTGCCCAGGTGTCACCACCCTTTGCCAGACAAACTGGTGTTACCAGCGATGATTCAGGAAAACTGAGCCTAACTCCAACTCTAGGCTGAACTTCTGCAGCTGAAAAGCAAAGAAACAAATAATCTAATTTGATGCAGGCTGAAAATACTGCACACAAAATTAGTCAAGTAAAAAAAAACACAACCAAAAACCAACAAACAACCAGAACCTTCTGTAAGTCCCTTTTCGGAAAACTAATGGTAGTAAAATACAGATACTTGGGAATTCACAAAGGACTAAATCAGGTTTGGCAAGTAGTTCCCACCCCTATTTTTCACTATTGCTGTGTTTAAATATTTTCTTTCTATGTTTGTTCATATTATTTCTTTATATACCTGCACACATGCACACAGAAAGAGGTGAGGGAAGAGTTTGGAGAGAAGACTGGTGAGCTTCCAGATCATGACAGCCGTGACATGGGAGAGTGATGGCAGGGATCTCTTAGCACCAGTCTCAGCTCTGCAGAGCGATGGCTTTCTCGGGGGTACAGACCCTGTGAGCCCCTAAACAACCACTTCCATGCAGGAGGGAGAATGATCTTATAAAGCTGTACTCCCTGCTCTTCCATAACCAAAATTCCATGCACCCTCTATAAATTCCTTTTCCGTGGTATAACTCTTGAACATTCAGCCTCTCCAAGTGGAAACATAGCTACTTACACAACTTTAAGAAAACAACTCAAAAAAACCCCCCAAACAACCAATCATCTACTCCAAACACCAGAGTTTAAGTCCAGTCTCAATGATGTACAAATGGTATTGGCTTTTCCTTGTAACTTTTGTGTTTCTCTTACCAAATTTCATGGCTTCCTTTTAAAATGCTTGGTCTTCCCTGCTCTAAATAGCCCTTCCCGGGATTGCTGGAGTCAGAGGTTTAGAACAAAGGCTGTTCAGGACATGGTGCAGCTGCTTCCCTTTTCTAATTATTGAAACAAAACTCTTCAAGGTAAGCAACAGGGGGCTGCAGCACCTTTCAAAATTCATGCCCAACTTAGATTGCACTAGCTGAAAAAGAACAAAATAAGAAATGTTCCTCTGATGTCCTCCCAGTGTATCTAGATGCTATATGCTAGCCTGAAGTGTCTGGAGTGCTAGGGCTCTGGGGAATCTTTGGGATTTAGTTCTCTGAAGATTCTTTAAAAATTGGTAAAACTTGCTTGAAATGACCAGGCACACAATGACCTGTCTTGTTAAGTGCAGTAGAACAACCCCATCACTGCCTAAGGAATATTTGCTTTCTACTAGAAGTAAAGCTTCATCTGTTTCTAGTTAATTTTGAACAGCTTTCATTGCCTTGGCACTTTCCTCCACTTTGTCTGGTCAGAAGGAAGAGAGAGAAGAGCAGCTACCCCAGCTGTACTGTCTCTCCAGCGTGGTGTATGCACAGTCAGCAAGAACAGATTTCCACAGCCATATAGCTGTTCTTCCTGGAGAAACAAAGCTGTTCTAGATACTGAAAAAGTAGGAGTAGACAATGTTTGGTGTTTAAAAATCTATTTAATGGGTTTCCATTGGCCATTATCATTGCTGCCTGCACACAGCTAGATGAAAACAGCCTGACAGCTCCAACTGTGCTTGTTCCTGCTTCGTCACACTAGCACAAGGCAATGGAGAGGATTCAAAAGCTCTGGGACCCTGACTGTACAGATCAGCAAGGCTTTCCATTAATGCTGTGTGATTGCTACTACCCTGAGTACTACCCTGATTGTTACAACTGTGAAATGGACTATCTGATAAAAACAGGTTTTGGTGTCAGGTTAAAAAAACCCAAAACAATATAACAGGTTTAAAATGTGTCCACCAGAGATGGGGAAGCAGTGGTAGTGGCCCTTAGTCAAACAATGCGCTCCAAAGGGCAAAACCCAAACCAGGGATATGCAACTGTACCAGGCAAGTGGGACCATCTCTGCCTTCAGTCTTTCACAAGTGGTATTCATGCCTCTAGCTGCTCTTCCACCCTTCCTGACTACTGAGGATATAAACACATGAACAGGTTAACTTTTGGCATGCTACCTCAATTTTTAAAAGCTGTAAATGGCAACACAATTGTTAAAAGTACTGCAGGCTTACCTGAAGAGCAGCATAAAACACCAGCGGATGAGTCAGGGCAAATCATGTCACACTTCCAATCACGTACTTGCACAGTGTAATTTGCTCCAGGTTTATGACTTCAGTGTCAGCTCCTTGCTCAGGGGTGCCTAGTCTTACAAAGTCTGAGCTAGTCACACAGCACAAATCCTTGTTAAGTGTGTGCTGCGGATAGCACAGAAAGGAGCAGGAAAAAGGCAGCAACTACTCTCTTAAGCTCCTTTTGAAGCTTCTGGTATTTCATGGCTATCCGAGTGTCAATTAGGACTCTGATTTAAAGTTTCAGCAGTCCCCAAGGACAATAGCAGCCACAGCAGAAAAGTAAATACTTGAGTTTTGCTTTGCATTACACTGATCAAGAAAACACTAACACCAATACATTTTCCCATTTCTCTGTGACTATTATATGCAACCAGAAAATAACTTCCAGCCAAAAGAGTAGAGAGAGTAAGGCAGAATGGTGAATTGGGCCCAGTATGTTTTTGTTCTCAGGAAACAAATGAAATAATTATGCTGTGCCAACCAGAACAAGGCTGCAAGAGTCAACCTACATGGTTGTTGTTCCTTTCATCTGATCACATCTTACACTGTACACACAAGCAGAGCAGTCCCTCTTACTAATTTGGTCCATTTGTTCTCCATGCTTCTTTAGAAATCATTGAGAAAAGCAGGCAAATTATGGGCCTGTAAATCTACATGGTTTTGTTTTGTACAAAACGTTGTGGCCTTTTTCTGCTTGCCAATAACTACAAAGTATCTTGCTTTTAAAAGTTCAAACTTGTCATGTTGTTAATCCTGGATGATGACAAGAACACACCATATATTTGAACAATACTGGTTGGAAAATAGGAATGATATTAACATTCAAATTGATTAACCTTTGCAGGGACATCCTATGATACTGGCAGAAGATGGGCTGAATATCAGCAGTACTATTTTGGGTGTCCGATTGAAGTGCTCTGATTCATCACGCCTACAGGCACCCATTGTCTCCCTCTGGCTCAGGGGAAAGCTGGCCTCCTCACGGCACCTGCTGCCTCTTCCACTCTTTCCTTTAACATGCGCTAAGGCACGACGCACACCTTCAAATTACCAAGGATGGAACACCAGAGTAGTAGAGAGCGTTTGCCAACCTGCCTCGGTACTTCTGATTTTTACTCCTGGATGGCAGGTAGGTCCCACCTTGGGTGCTGGGGCTCAGCCCAGGAAACTCCCCAATGCACCTTTTCCATGGCCACAGCCAGCACTGGGCACAGCTGGCAGGGGATACTGCCAGCTGCTGCTTCCTGTGAAAGACACAAATTTGTCTTTTTCAGTGTTCCATTGGTGTTTCAGTGCAAAGGCAGCCAGCTCGGCTTAAGGGCAGTTGTATTAGTCTCACTTCTCTAGCAAGCCAGGGAAGGACCAACCTGCCTTAAGCTATTCCCCAGCAAGGCAGAGAGTCCATCTGGAAGGTGCAAAGCCTTCCTTATGCAGGGAAGAGGGTCAAAATGGTCAAAATTGCTAGCGAAGATATTTGTGAAACCTCTATTTCTGAAATTCACCACAAAAAGTAGTAAAAATATTGTCATATTTGCCATTCAGTTTAGGTAACAGAATTTGGGTTGTTATGAGTCTTGATTAAGAAGAAAAAAAAATAAAAGTTCTTAGATTGCTTTTTTTTAGATACAATTACATCTTTCTTTTTAAATCAGGGGCCAGGACTGTAAAATGAAGAACAAGAAATCTCAGGTGCCTGAAAAAGGCAATGAAAGTTGGTATTCATAGTAGTAGGAAAGTATATATTTTTCCTCATTTCCTATTCTGAGTCCATGTGCAAGATGGGGCTCACACTGCAGTGTTGGGGCAATGTGAACTAAAAGAGCAAATGGCAAGAATGAACACACCTTGAAAAGATAAATAGAAATTAGTGAATGGGAGCTGCCTTGCAGAAGAAGTGTAAGCTGCTCGACTTTTATTGCTATTAGATGTCCTGTAAAGGGGACAATTTGGTGTAGGAAGGCAGGGAATGATAGGGTACATTAATTCAAATTGGAAAACAGTCTACTTCACATAGATTTCACAAACAAAAGACAACCTCTACTTATTAAATCCAAAAATGTTTTACATCTAGGTTTGTGCTGCTTACATGATACTCTGTAAATGGACAAATGACACCCTTCTTTTCACTACCTAGAAAGTAGCATTCAAGGAAATAAAGCCCTGGCTAATAGCTATACCTTTTAAAAAAAAAACAAAAACAAAAAAAACCACAAACAAACAAACAAACAAACAAACAAAAACAACAAAAAAAACCCACCAAAAGGTAATATACAGGAGAAACCTGTCTAGTCTTAAAGGGTATTCAGCTTCTTCTCCAACCTATGCAGCAATTGCCTTCTCAGGCTATAAATTGTGAGAATAGGAATAAATGGAATCTGAAAGTGCTTTTACGATTACCACTTACTGTTTGTAGAGCTGGTATGTTTTCAAAGGTATCACCATTACATGGCAAACTCTGATTAAAAAGATGAAACGTAAGAGTTTTATTTATAAGTAATACTAAATAATCTCCAGCTCCTTTTTTTATTGCACATTAAAGCTAAATTAGAATTTAGAAGTTCTATTGTTAAAGCTGCTGTTATTAGCTGAACCAAACTATTAAAAGACTGTTAACCGAATCATATATAAGGCACTAAAAGTGCAAAGAGCTCAGATCCTGTTTCTATTTAAATGAGTAAACACTTTGTCCCTGATTTCTAGAGAAAGGCTTGCATCTGGGAACTATGTAGGCAGTGGCTCACCTGGTCCAGGTCATCTTTGTTTTGCAGAGCTCCACTGACAACCTCCACCCTGTTATCCTGGTTTCAGCCCTCTGATGGGCTCCATAAACATAGCAAAAAGGTTAGCGAACGAAGAGGACATCTCCTCACTGTGCTAAACACCACGGTGAGGTAGGGAAAGCTGCCCCAATCTACAACATTATCAGAAGATGCCTCCTCTAATCTACTTTTGGGGTACCAGAGAGCCAAATGACCTGCTGAACCATAACCAGCACTACACACGACCTGCTAAGTGTACCACTTTGTTTTCCTTTGATAATTCCTGGGGTACTTTAGTATTGTTAATTCTTCTCTAATCACAGTCATGGTAACTATCTCCTTCTGTATTAGCATGCCAGTGTATTTGCAAATCTTTAATGATTTAGGCACCATCTGACTGACCATATTGTAAAGATTATCTTCTGTGAAGGCCATCAGTGCTTCCTTCATTTTTCTGCAATTGCAATAGATTTTCTCTTGGGGTACCCTTTCTTTTCTTGTACCTTCTTCTTTGTCCTGAATTCTTACTCTATTTTCCACCACTGTCCACTTCCCCATGATCACATGCAATGCCCTCTCATAAATATAAGAATATCCATAGATCTCAGTACAGTGCCCTTCCATCTAATAGCAATTTAAAGGGGCTGAAGGCCAATATGTGTAAAAGCAAACTGCACAATGCTGTACCTAGACATCCTGTGATCTGGTGGTCTCTTGCCTCCGAATAAAGAAAAAAATTACATATTTACATCGCTGAATTTCAATGCCTCCAAAAAGTCTCCAGTCTTTCATTAGGCCATTTTTGACAGTGAAAATAAAATTGCTGCTGTTCCAAAACAGCTAGCGGATGTTACCATGCTCTTCACAATCATCAGTTTCATTGTGAACTGAAACTTTCTTTTTGCAGTTATTTCTCTTCCTTAAATGAAGAGGCCACTTTCAATATACTCTGAGCCAAAACATCAAATTTCTCCTCCCTTCCTCTGCCAAGACTGCAAAGCCCCATCCAAAACCCTAGCTGAAACCTTACCAGTTCACACCAAGGCCGTTGTTCTGTGTATGCGGCTGAAATCACTACCAGATGCCTGGTAACCAAAGTATCCTTCTACAGTGTATGGTGCTTAATAAGCACCCCCTAATAATACATAACTGTAGCCCATGAAGTGCTCCTGACACCTCAGCTTGTAATATTCAGTGTGGAAACAGGTCAAATTCAGCTCCATTTCTTCCCCATGACTGCAACCAATAACTGAACTTCCATCCAATGTTGCTGTGAACTGCAGGATGGCAGCAGCTTTGCACTAGCGACAAGGCTGGACCGATACACTACTTGCTGCTCCCTCCCTGCTCCCTGCCCTGCCCAGCACTAGCAGTTACCAGCACATACAAATATCTGGCTTCTAGTCCGAAATGAACCACTGCTCTTCTGAATGCACCTCTGAAAACAAAAGCACTGAGAGTCAATTCCTGTCAATTTCTATACATTATGTACAAATGCAGCATATTGCTACTATTCCCCTGCCATTTTGATACTGAAAAATGTAGTGCGAGAAAGGGATATGTAAGTCGTGCCTTTCATACTTGTAAACCCTCAGACTTTAGCTGCAGCTTTCTGACCCAGTCAAAGCAGCAATCACAGCGTGTTCCCTGCCATGCAAAACAAGCCTAGTGCTCACTAGAGTGACAGTACTTGTGCAGTTCCCAAGGCACCAAGGATTTGTGTTCCTCCTTTGTCACTGCCGGGCTGTAAGGAAACATTTATTGTTTTCAATGGGTGGGAAACAAAACCTCCTCATTTCTTAGACCCGTATTAACACAGCATATTAAAATCTCTCTTCAATGGGCAGGACTTCTGGGGTTGCATATCAGCAAGGTTGCAAAAATATTTTAATCTTCTCTGATAAACTTCTTTCTGGAATGAAAGCTACACAGAAGGTTTTTGTAATCTGTAGTGACTTCCTGGATATTTCTTGTTTATATAGTTGTATATATTAAACTATTGATATCTCTGTGTAGGAACTGATACAGCTCATGTATTTCTAACAAATGAGACTGTTACTAGATGTATACTGTGAATTGCCTAGAGATACTACTGCAAAACCGTATGTTTTATCATGCAAGTTGAAAACTAAATTGTTTTGTTCCCTTATTGACTGCAATACACAGAAGGAACTCTGTAAACTCCAAATTACAGCTGGCAAACTTTTGCACATTCCCTAGTCAATTCAACAAAAATAAATTGGATTCTTGAAATTGTTATAATCTGAAGCAACCTGGAAAATACATGAGTGGAACTGATGGAAAAAATGGAGGAAGGAAGAAAAAATGCACCAGGATACATATAATTAAAAAAATCTTCCTTGAAGTCTACTGCTTATGTGCCTGTTGATGGAGAGGGATGCAGCAGCTGAAACAAATGATATAGTGTAAATCTAAAATCAGTCGTGCTTGGTATGCTACATAATGCCAAGGTTTCAAATCTACATCAATGCCCCTGCATATCAGTTTTGATGCTAGCTGTTCAAAAGACATGGAATCCCTAGAGTCCCAAATACAAAAACACAGCCAGTCAAAAATTACAAATGACAATTGCAAAGCTGTCTTAAGAAATGAAGATGAAAGGCTCAGGAGCTCAGCAAATTCAGCAGACTACACAGCCAAAAAGCCTTCTTCCAGTCAAAAGAGGAAGAGTCACCAGTCTGCATCTGTGAAAAAAAAAGGTATTCCGCCACCTTTTGCAACAGGTACCCAAAAGCCATATAAACTGAGAAGAATGTGGAGAAGTTAAGGGTCAGTATCTGCAGTTAGTATATTTTCTTACATTCCATTATGGAAGGCAAATTCTTTTTTTGGCTGACTGCTAATATGAAGGAAACTTTTTAAAGAAACTATGGATAGATCAGCTCCAGGCATTCAAAAATCGCACAAAAATGCATGACCTTCAGGAGTCATAAATTCAGCTTAAACATCTGAGATGAAGACTTATTTTCAGTGAAGTAGATGGCAGATTTGATTTCAGCAGAGTATGGATTTCACTCTGCCAGATTTCCTAAAAAGCTTCAGGTTGATTTTATTTGCAGGTCAGGTTTTTAAGCCTGCAAGGTACATTCAAGTTATACTTCCAATTTTTTCCCTGCGGAAGAGCTGAAGAAAAATACTTAGATTCTGGAAGAACTGAGATTCTCATTAAAAAAAAATAAAAAGGCACAGACCTGGAACTTTAAACTATGCCACATTTGAGACACAAAATGAGGCAATAGTTCCCCAGTTCAGGGCTGTCAAAATAAAATTAATAAACTTTAGCAGGAAGGAAGGGAGTAGCATTGTCAACTTTGCTGAAACCTGTTTGGGTTTTTTTGTTTGTTTTTTTGGTTTGTTTGGTTGGGGGTTTTTTTCCTTATATAATGGATTCTAAATTAACCCGATAAAATAAAAAGACTAACTTTAATTCCAAGAAAAGTCATTTTGGGGTATGGTAAAGGAGCTCCCCTCCTGATCTGATGTGCACCACAGTCTTGAGTTTCAAAAAATGAGCAACAAATTCTACTGCCCATCTTACCAAGACAGGATTTCACATGGGGATAAATTCTCTTCTACCCAGGCAGGCCATTTTTGACAGTAATCTTTCTGAATAAAAGTCGTACAGTGCTAAAAATAATAATACCAAAATCTGTTACATTTATCAATGATCAGATAGAGTGACAAAGAGCACAATTTGTATGGAGTAGTCAAATTTAGAGAACAGAGGAGTGCAACGTACTCTAATATATTTTTGTTGGGAATGTAAACTCTGTGCACAAACACACAACTTTAGGTCACTACAACTACCAAAAGCAAGTTGTTTTAGGCCATTAAGAACCAAACAGCTTGTCTTCCACATTGGGAAATACAAGTCCCCCAAAATGTCCTCATGTTGGCTGTGAAATGCACTAGTAACTTGTGACTGTGTGGAATTGCTTCTCTTCTCTCTTTCTCAATTTCTGCTTTCCTATCTCTCAATAAATCTGATTAAATTGTGCTTGCTTAGTGAAGGGCAAAGGAAAGAGGAGATGGAACTGGCTGGGACTGAAAAGAAAAGCAAGGAAATGAAAAAGGTAAGAAACAGGAGTTGGGTTATTTTCTTTTTTCTTTAAACCTTCTGCACCATATGACACTTAACTCTGTGCAACTTAAAACAGCAAAGGTTTTAGAAAAGCTCAGAACAAATGCTGTAAAACAAACAGAAAAAAACAGCTTAAAATAAAACATTTTTCTAAGGTCCATACCAAGATTACATTGTAATAACATAAGCATAGGTAGGGGGTGATTTTTAAGTTACCTGTTAGACTCTGATCTAATCAGGCATGTAACCAGCTTAAAAATTTTTAAGCTTTTGTCTGCTTTGAAGAGTTACAGAGTTAGGCAGTTCTTCATACTGTTGTATAAGCCGTTATGTCATGGCCATTGAAAAAGAGTCCTTCTGAATACACCTGCAGACACAGGAATGGAACCCAAATACAAAAAGTAGGGGTTTTTGTTTTAATCTCCTGAACAAGAAATCGCAGGCTGAGAGGGGAGGTGAAACTCAGTTTTTAAACCCTACATTTGTTCAGGGTGCAGTGTTATTGTCAATTGTGTTGATGGCTGCCCTGTAAAGGAATTTGTGAAGGATTTTCTTAAAAAAAAGAAACCCTAGTAAAGAAAAATCCACGCCACTTGATCAGGTTCACCACCACACTTTTTAGCTGACTACTCCATATGATCTTTTGTCTGTCTCCACTCCTCCCCGTCTGTTCAGATGGAACAGTGCCCACTTGCAAATTGGACAGTCCCTGCTGCAGAGATGCCAGATACAGAATGAATACTTGAACAACAGGAAAAAAAAGTAGCTTATAGACAGTTCTGACTGCCAGCAAGACATGGCTGCATTTCAGAAAACACATTAAAAAAACCCCCAGAACAACAAATTCTACACCTGAAAACCAAGAAACTGTGGCTAACCTTGAAAAAGACGTAGCTGAATTGCAGTTGCAAAGTAGACAGTCGTCTCCTCGGTCACGTGTGTGAGTGCATTGGCAGGCCAGCAGGTACTGGCAGGAGAAAGTTGTTACGAGTTAGGATTTGCTAGATGCATCAGTGAAAGAAAAGAAAACTCTTAAGCGGGTAAGCTCTGAGGGTGCAGTATTTTCAACATGCATCTTAATGCCAGAGGAAGGCCTGGCCAGCAATTGTTTGTCACCACTAACATTTCTCACTGCTTTTGCTTATACGGTAGTGACAGGATGCAACCAGCATTAGGTCTGAGAAGTAACATTTCCTATATTTTGTACTGCACTAGAGCCCCAGAAAATGTTGCTTGACCAGGGTCAAGTCTTGTCTATAGTTCAGGGAAAGATGTCTAGAAGAGGAGAGCAGCTTTTCCTGAAAAGGTGGTGATGATCCATTGCACTGCTGCTTTGCCAGGATGAAAGGTGAACCTTGAGGCACCATTTGACTGTCTTACAACCACAGTGTAACTTTGTGTAAATAGCTGAGATACTGCTTAAGTCTAGGCTAGGCTTCTCTAGGCTAGTGTAAAACTTTTACACTCAGTCTTGCAAGGACACAATCCCAACCTGTGGCCTGCTGAAAAGCCCAGCAGCTGCCATTGCTTCCCCTGCCTCCCACCTCCCAGCTTCAACTCTATACTCTTCTGCCTTGAACTGCTTATTCAATGCTAAATTTCCACCAGTATAAGTCATTTAGTATTAATAACTTCAGTTCATAATTAACTTTGCATAACAATAGTAGCTGAATACCCTCATACTGTGATAAGCAACAGGCTTCTTTGCCCTGGAGACAATACAATCAAAACTGACAAAAGAGACAAAAAGTATAATGTACAGAGAGATTAAGTGAATGTCCAAGGTCACACAGACCGTGTGCCATAGAGGCTGGAGCTGAACCCAAGGATAGGGAGTAACACTGGCAACAGCTATTATTTTATATTTTCCTAAAGCGGACAGCCGTAAGGCAGCACAGCAAAGGAAGGTGTATTACAGATCTAATTTCCACCTGAGGATTAGTTATCCCTGAGGTCAATCAAATTGACTATCAGAGCAGGGTCAGATCCATCGGCAGTTCAGAAGGTGGTCCTTTCTCAGCCACAGTTCTATAGTGAATGCTGAAAGAGTTAACAGACATCTTCTGTGGCATCATTTAATTTGATGTTTTAGACTAACTCTGTTATGAATGCTACTGAGACTGTGAAAGTAGATGAATGTCACAGCAATATTAACATGGAGTGACGTTAATGTTTATTAACCTAAAAAGGTTTGGGGAGCACTAAGGAATAAAAACAGCTGGGTGTCCTGCAAAATCTTTTTCCCTGCCAAAGCCTTGTCTCAATTGACTGTTTGCCACCATGAGTGTCACCTACACCACTGTTTCTGGGTTTGTCCCTGAATGTCTCAGCACTTTAAATATCCAGTGAGATAATGACATTTCTTTATTTGTGTGATGACAAAGAAAAGACAGGAAGGGGTGGCACTGCTTATCTGCTGTTTTATTGTTGAAGTTTTAGCAGGTTATCAGTATCTCTAAACTGCTATAGCTCTTTTATTTTGAAATTACTTTCATTGCTGCCCTTTTCACCTCATTTCTCAGAAGATTTGGAGTCACATTCTCCATTGATTCTCCTCCTCTGACCCTAGGGAGATTGAAGAGATACTAGGTTCAGATGCCATGTTCACTAAAAACTCGAGAAAATCTCCGCACACTTTCTCTGTCAAGGCTTTGTTTTGACCAGTGTCCTGATATACTTATCATCTACTCAACAAGTAACATACAGAAATGTGATAGTAATGTTTAAGATATTTGTGGAACTATCCAAGGGCTGACTATTAAGGTATGTTCATCAATCACCTGCTGCCGAAACTCAACCATAAATGAAAACAGAACTTGCAGACAAAATTCAGACATGTTACTTCTCCCATGCTGTGAGCAGTAGTACGTTGTTTTTACTTACATTGACCAAACCTTTGATACATAGATGCATCCAAATTTGAGCAGCATATTTTAGACCTGAAAAAAATTAATGACTTTCAGTGTTGTTTTCCATATTTGGTCATGCAGAGCAGAAGATATTTAATTGAAAAAATTATCTTTAAAACAAATAGATGGTAAGGTGCATACTTTGCACTCCTTCTGTGCTTGGGAGGAGGGCTTAGCATGTTCCTACAGTACAGTGAGTAGTTATGCCTGAACAACAACACTTCAAAATTGATCCAGTTTTGGTAAGTCAGGCAATGATTTTGGCTAATAATGATTTTGGCTAATAAATCTGGGTTATCTATAGTACAAATGACAAGAAAACCATGCCCTTCTTTTGAAGTACAGTTTTTTATCACATCCCTGGTTTTGGGCAGGACTTTCAACAATTTTCTCTGCTTGTGAATGAGGTAATGGCTTGTAGAAAATAAGACACTTTTCTACATGCCACAGAAAAGCATTATTCTGGTGAGCTCTTTGTCCTTGTTTTGAAGCTGCTTGCCTATTTATTTTTTTTCCCAGTAACTCATAGGTAAAGCAATGTCTATGTTGCTGCACCAGAAACATCCATGACATGCATGTATTTTATTTCATCTTCGTCACTTATCCATACAAATCATGTCTGCACCTGTCACTGTATTTCCACCATTGAAATAAAGGTTTTATTCAAAGCAGATATCCTAAGAAAGAAGCTTCTGCCATCAACCTCTTCACTTAACTAGGTCTTCTGATACCTCCCTTCAGACAGACTGCTACAAGTTACAGCCAATACTCTAACAATATTATTTTATATCACGTCATTATGAATCACCATAAAACACAAAAACATTCTTCTTCAGACCAGACAGGCATTAAGGACACAACACACATTGACAGTAACTTCACTGTACTGATGTATTCTTTTTCCTTGGTACCAGGTTATATTTAAATCTAAATCACTCACATAAATAAATAAATAAACAAACAAACAAAAGACCAGAGAAGAATCTGATTCTTTGTAAATGAGAAACTCTGCTACTGATATCACCAGGTCAGCCAGGAGCAAACTGAGGCTTTTCAACTTGAATTGCCTGATCTGAGGTGAGTTCCCATTTTTAATAAGACGTTTACTAAACTTCTGCATATATACAGAAAGCTAATTTACTTCTTGAGAGATCAGTCATGTTACCATCTCAATCTAATTAGAGCAAACTGTCTTTAAAACAATATTGATTTTAGATTAAAGTTTTCCATTGTATTACCAGCAGGCAGTGTTTCCCTTATTTAACCTTTGTGACAGATAATGTCAAATTCAACAAAAACCTATTTATTAAAGAGCATAGTCAAAGAAATTTTCCCTCTTAAAAGAGAAAATTAGTTAAATTGTGCTAATTGCTTTATCAAATAAATATAATACATTCTGTTATAAGAGCAAAAGTTACACGCTCTTTCCTTTTTCATTCATAATGTTTCAGAAACATTAGAAAATGTTTCTGCTGCACAGATAAGCTTTCTTTGGTTTTTACTGTACCTCCAGATCATGGTTTGACTCCCGTGCTCTCTGTTGAAATGAAACATGTTAATGTTCACTTTTCACTGTTAAGTTTCATGATTGTTCTCAAAGGTAGGTTGAAACCAGCATTTACTGGTGTTGTGACCAGTTAATCTATTTTCTTTTTTCCTAAAATGTACTTGTGCCAAAAGAAATTAGTTCTTTTGAAAGGGACAGGCTAAATCAGTACATCTTCCAGAAAAGGAACCCTTCAGTCAGCCACAGCACATGAAATTTTGGAAGTTAAAATTTAGCACATTTATGAACAAAAACTTAAGTGCATATTCCCCAGTAGTCTGAAGCAATGAGAGAAGTTGCTTTAGTGCACCAGGAGAAGAGACATGGAGCTATTCCCAGTCCCATCTTCAAAAGTAAAGCAGACAAGTGCAAATGGGAAACTGAAGGCTGGCTATAGGCTGAGATCATTTATTCACATCAGATGTCTGCCAAAGGATTGCAGGTGGTCACCATAGATACTTGCCCATAATTATAAATAAGCCTTGATTTGAAGAAACAGGGAAAAAAAATGTCTACTGGCCCACATGCAGATTTGGTAGCCAGCAATTCAGGCTGTGAATGCACACAAAAAGATGGTGATATTATGACCGAGTGGTATGTCATTTTCCACCAGCCCCAAGACAAGGACAGTGAGGAAGCCACAAAAAGAAAGCCCACAAGTATGGAGAAAAAGAGATATTTGGAAAAATGGCCAGCAGTAAAGAGGGAATAATATTTGGCTTGACTCTAAGTATTTTAGCATTATTAGAGAAACCAAGACACAGAGAACCAGTTTTCAAAAGTATGCTTGCAAGATGCCTGATCTTGAAGCTGTTTTATGTATTCAAAACATGTCTACAACTCCAGCTACACTCATCACAGTAGACTGTAATAGCTCTACCCTTGCAGGTAACAAGTAAATTCCAGTTATTTGGGTAATGTTCTTTTCAGTTCATCATGGTTACAATCCATATATTCTTGCCACAGCCTGTATGAATGATGGAGAACGTAGACAATTTTACATTTACTATCATTTTGGGTATTGTTTTCTTGGTAATACAGGAACTTACTGTAATAAAAGCAGTCAATGTGTATTGGATGTTTTTATTCAGTACAGTTTAGTGAGTGTCTGGTTCGCCAGAGATGATCTGGAAAGCTATACCTGTCTCCAATGAACACATACAGATTGCCTCTCCTTGCTGAGACCCTAAATTTTTCATGCATTTAAAAAAAAAAAGTTATTAAGAGAATGTCTTTATATTTTTCCATGCCTGGCCACCTCTATGAGTTACTCAAAAAATGTTTTGTGTGACCAGGCCACATACTGCTGCAGTGCAAACAGGTGCATGACCACAGATACATTACTGTAATCAGCGCTCAGGACTGGGATGGAGAATTGCGTTGCTAGCACAGCAATGCTGTACCTGGGGCCAGGGACAAGAGTTATCATCTTCAAAGTCCTTCCAGTAAACCAGTGTCTGATTATTGTTAGTCCTCATTCTCAATGGTCTCATCTCCTCCTCCATACATCTCCCTGAGATAAGACAATTTTGAAGGCTGTTTATTCTCTGAAGTTTTCTTTCTTATCCATTAAAAACAAAAAAATCCAGAGGTGTCTTCCTGTTAAAGAGATTCTTGGCAGAAAACAACATTTGATTATGGCTCTGCTATTTAATTAGGATGGCTTATTACTATTTTATGTTTTAAGAGAAAAAAAATCCTGTAAAGTCCAAACGTTGATTCATGTTATTAAAATTATATTATGCTACACATAGAAAGAAAAAAAAAGTATATTTTGCAGGGTTTACACAACTTGTTGCCAGTCACTGATTATCAGCAACAGGCCTAATTAATTCTTATGAGGTTTTACTAAATGTTAGCTGAGCCATTGCACAAAAAATCCATAAATAAATAAATAAATTATCTGGATCCTCACTGAGCTCTACTGCTTATCATTTCCAAATTATAACTAGGCAGACTTAAGCAGGGAATCCTTTCTTGAGGGTAGGAGGAAAACAGCACCTGTGACACATTCAAACCAGCTCCTGTCCTGTGTTAGGCGTGACCACTGAGACCACAGACTGTAGGTCAAATTACCTCAGCCTGCTACTTATCGCCATTGTAGGCTGGGTAAGGAGGCGTCCCTGCACCAGAGATCAGCCTGTGACAGGACTACTGAGTGTTCATGTCTGTTTCTTATTCTGGTGAAGCTAAAGGGGCTCTGGGCTGGATGCTCATCCCCATAAGCTGAAGAAGAGCTGACAGCCTTCTGGTCTGCTGTCCTTCTAGCACCCTCTGTGAGAAACCACCCATTGGTCCTAAAAATAAAAAGCATGTATGGGAGAAATTGTAGTTTTACCGTGGCTGGTAGCCAAACACTGCAACAACCACTCACTCACCCTCCCAGCTCCCACCTCCCAGGTGGGGGGGAGAGAATTAAAGGGGTAAAGGGAAAAGAGACTTGTGGGTTGAGATGAGAACAATTTAACGACTAAACTACAATAATATTGAAAATAACAATAGTAAATACAAACATACAAATGAGTGATACACAGTGACACTGCTCACCACCTGACGACCAAAGCTCATGTTCCCAGCTAACGATCCCTGAGCAGGGAGAGTCCCGAAACCACAATCCTGGGACTCCCGACTGTCTGAGAGACAGAGATGACCCTGAGAGAGGTGTGAACTGGAGCAAGAGAGCATACTTCTAGACAGATCCTCATTATATATTGGGCATGACACACATGATGTGGAATATGTCATTGGCCAATTTGGGTCTCAATCCTAAACCTAAGGTTGAATCCTAGGCTAGTAATTGGAGCTGGTCTACCTCCCAGCTTCTCCTGCCCCTGCAGACACTGGCACATCAGAGAAGCCAAAAAGCCCTTGATTGTCCTGGCAGCAACTATAAACATCAGTATGTTACAGTCTTCTCCTCAGCACAAATCCAAAACATAACCTCTCACTAGCTCTTATGAAGAAAGCTAACTCTGCCCCAGCTGAAACCAGGACAGAAATGAACTGGCCACTGGGCTTGAATGGGGCTATCCAAGGAAAGCAACACCAAGAAAGGCAAATTCCAGAATAAATGAAACACTTACAAACCACTACATCATAACATCATTTTTTAAGGGACCTTCAAAAGACTCCAGTGTAAACAAGTGAAAAGTCACTAGTGTCTGACAAAATAAGAGAGAGGGTGGAAAAAGTAACATAGATTTTTAGATGCTATTTTATTATCACATTTAACATTTGAAGATATGTTTACACTTAGCTAGGAGAATAGTGTTACAGAGTCAAGAATCTTCCCTGTTGATGGACTGCAAATCAGACATAATGGAATTACATTATATTAATTATTTTGAGAGTTCAGCTGTCTACTCACTGCAATACCTCTACTGGAAATAGTTGTAAATGTTCTAGTACCAATACAATTACTTTTAAATTGTCAAAAGATAAGAAAATTTTGTGCCGAAGTTCACTTTTTAAAAGATACTTTAAAGTTCTGTGTACTCATTCCTTTAGTTTTTCACTTTATTTCCTGACAATTCTCCAAAATATTTCACCATAAAAAGCAAGAAGAATCCTCCAGATTCTATTTGCATGGTAGATGATATACATATAATGAAGTTTATCTTCATAAATGTCTAGACTTCTAAGAAGAGTGTTGACCTACTTAATTTGAAAAAATTAAGAAGCCTTAAGATCAGTTTTAGCATCAATCTTTTCCCTTTCAGTAGCAGCTGCTGTTCTTTCTACCCTAAATACATTCGTGAGTGAACTTTTGGACCAGTAGTCACTGGATATTGTTTTCAAAATGACTGAAGTACACTAAGTCTCATTGACTTTCAGCTTTGCACAACATGGCATGCCCCGTGAACAGTAAGTGGCAGATGTGTCTATTGTCCACAGTAGGATTTAAAAGGCATCAGTGCCTTCCTGACAGGATTCATTTTCCCACCTAAAATGTTTTGTCAGGCAGAAGTTTGCAGAATCACTATAAAAATTCCTTCTTGGATCACAACCATTGAAACAGAGCTTTTAGAAAGACATCTAGAGGGCTTCTGGACCTGGTATGCTATCCCATGTCCAAGAAAACCGATGCATCTTGCTGACAGATCCAGGAAGAATCCAAAGCTTTGACCTCCTTTCTGTGAAAAGAGAGCTAACCTGCTGTCATTGGTACTGTCATTTGGATGTATAGGAATAAGTCCAATTTCTGTGATACTATTTGAATGTATTCTGAAATAATGTCTGTTTCTGGAATGACGGGGTATTTCCATGTGCATTGTCAACACATCAAAGGGTTTGGCCCTTTTCACCAACCAACAGCAAAAGGAAGGTGAGAAGGGATTTTGTAAATTTTTTTTGTCTAAATGGCCATCAGCACCATTGCACAGGCACAGCAAAGAGAGGCCACAGGAAGCAGCCAGGTGTGGCTCCCCAGAATGTCCCGGCAGAGGTTAGGGCTGTAGCCGGACTGGTTTCCTTCTGGATGCTGACAGCAGAGCAAAGCATAGAACATCAAACCTCCCAGTGCTCCTGGTACAAGCAGTAACTAGGTCATCATTGCCAGCTTTATGCCCATATTGAGACCTCCTATTAAAGCTAAAATGCTGCTCAGGAAATCTCTGGACAGTTTAATGCTCCTTAGCACACAGTAATCAATCCAAAAGAGTGAATTTAATGAATTTAACTTTAAAGGGTAAATTTGTAAAACCATGACATTTTTCATTGCAAGTAGCCTCTATTGCAACCCCCAAATCTTGTGCACTAGCCTCTGTGTGTGAGAAAAACAGTCCATTCTGTACAAAGATTTTAAAACAGATGAGGCATAAAAGAAAATAATAGTACTTGGCAACTGATCTCTTTATAAATGCTGGATCTGCTAGCAAAGCTCCCTTTTAAGTTTGATGAGCAAATGCTGATTGCACCATGGAGACAGTTTCTACAAGTTACCGCAAGGTAGTGAGGAAGAAGACAAAAGTCTGTAATATTCAGGGAACGCCTCCCTCTGCTAATCAGAGAAAGCTGAAAGATCAAATACTTGCTCAGTGGGCAGTTGTTACCAGGTTTGCTTTTTAGTTCAGTTCAATAAATTGACTTGCTCACTTGTTACTAAAGCAGATTATTGTTAATGGGCTTCTTCACAGAATCACAGAATCACAGAATGTTAAGGATTGGAAGGGACCTCGAAAGATCATCTAGTCCAATCCCCCTGCCGGAGCAGGAACACCTAGATCAGATCACACAGGAACGCATCCAGGCGGGCTTTGAATGTCTCCAGAGAAGGAGACTCCACAACCTCTCTGGGCAGCCTGTTCC
>WKFP01015421.1:198332-376010 GCA_011057875.1 Pterocles orientalis
AGTCGTTGATGAATATATTGAACAGCACAGGTCCCAATACCGAACCCTGGGGGACTCCACTAGATACAGGCCTCCAACTAGACTCCATCCCATTCACCACAACTCTCTGGCTTCTTTTCTCCAGCCAGTTCACAATCCATCTCGCTACCCGATCATCCAGATCACACTTCCTCAGTTTAGCCGCAAGGATACTGTGGGAGACGGTGTCAAATGCATTTCTGAAATCGAGATAGACCACATCTACTGCTTTGCCATCATCTATCCACCTGGTAATATCCTCATAAAAGGGTATCAGGTTGGTCAAGCATGACTTCCCCTTGGTGAAGCCATGTTGACTGCCTCTAATGACCTTCTTATCCCTGATATGCCTAGAGAGAGCATCAAGAATAAGTTGTTCCATCACCTTTTCTTGGTCAACAGCAACTCTTGATAACATTTTAATTAAAATGAATATGTGTCTTACTCACTTTTTGGGTTCTAATATGTGACACTTCAGAACACCGACAGTGTCAGATGCCATTTTCCTCAATTAATTGGTATGTAACTATTCTCAAATGGCTGGGAAGAGTGCAACTTTTTCCTTCATGACACATTTACCACTTTGATATTCACTCCACCAATAGTAGTGCTCAGTACAGAAGTCATGCTTTACCTCTGAGAGGGTAGACCGGCTTGAACTTGCAGATCAGGCTGCTGTTGCCTGCATCCATCCTCACCTCAGCAGCAGCACCTTGTCTGCTGGCTACGCCAGGCAGCAGCATGCCTCTGGCTCCAGACAGCAGAGGGGCAACACCAGGGGAGAAGGGACACATCACTGCTTCTGGGACCTCCCTAGAGGAAACTCATGGGCCCAGCTCAGGATGGGGCTTTTCTGGCCAAACCAGGTAGTGCAGCGTATGACAGTCACAGCTTGTTGAGCCTGCAGGTTGAGAGTATCATCACCACACTGTGCAGGATAAACACAGATGTGTGAGAAAGAAAAGAAATAAGAATACCAAGGCAAAGCAAATGCAGCCAGGCTGGCTAATCTTTTCTTTCCTAAGAGGTGTAATGGGAATGCAGTCTGCTGAGCCAGAGCTTGTACTGGGGCCATCACTGTGAGGCACTCACACGCAGATCTGAATGCACTTAACTCGCACTGCTGCATTTAGGGACGGGAGTGATATCCTCCCTCTTCTGCACAGAGGAAACTAAAGCACGGGGACTAGTTCAAAGGTACACAAAACACTCTCTGGGCAAAAGCAGCAAAAGGACATGGGCCTCCTATGTTTCAGGCTACCACATAAATCACTGCATCAAGTTTCCCCCTGGCATTAGTGATAAGAGTCAGAATCACTGTTTTAGATCTCTACCATGCATCCTTCGTGTAAATATACATCTAATTCTTATCAATGATAGACTGTCCCCTCTGGCCCTATCTGCAGAATGGGGGCTATTCTTTCCTTTTTGTACCAGTCACGCTATGCTAAGAAATAGTGATTAAAAAAACATGAAGATCATCTTGCGTCTTTAGTTCTGGCATCCGCCTATGATTATAAATATTTTTTTTCACTGTTGCCGTTATACAGGTTCTGTAATGAACTGTTTGTTCATCAGGGATCTAGCTTGTAAGCTGCAAAGATCAGAGCTTTGTTTCAAAGGGAGGGAAAACATTATAACATTTCATCCTGTGCACATTTAGGTGAATTTATGACTCATGAAAGGAGTTACGCGAGCTTACTAACAGGCACTGATACACTGAAGCAGTGCAGCAGAATTTAAACATTTTAGGCATCTCCAGAAAGAGGAGTAGACTCCATCTTGCAGCACACATATGCAACAGAGAAGTTACTCTGTTTTCAGTGCCCATAAACTTTCCTCTGCTGCAACCCTGTATTTCTGTAGGTGATTCTCTCTCTCTTTTTTTTTTTTTTTTTTCCTGTTGTGGACACCTGTCCACTTGGAAACATCTAAGCCACAAAACAGCTGTCAGACAGTTGCAACTTTTGGTTACTCTGAACCAGGGCTGGATTCAACCCAACAATAACTCAGAGGTGAGAGATTTGGCATCATCTTATCAATTTTCTGAGACATCTGGTTCTGAATGTGCAATTTAACAGTGAAACATTACCGTGAAGAATCTAACAGCATTTGTGAAGTTTAAGACTAGAATTATCCTCTGAATGATAGATACAATTGTATCTGCTTCAGCATATTATGCATTTAAAATATAGCTACCATTCACAGTGAAGCAAAGATAGCTGTATATCATTAAATCTAATGCAATATAAAATGATGCTCATATAGAAGTAAAATCTCATCCAAGTATTTGTCAAAGTAAATAAATCAAGATAAAGATATAAACACAAGATAAAGAAGCTAGTAAGAACATCTGTACAAACCTCCATAGGAGTACTTCACTTTTCAAACACGAGGTAGAAAACATCTTCTCATGTATTGCACTATCTGTGTGCAGCGCCATAAACTTCAGCAGTGAGTGACAGTCTTCAAAAACTGAAGGAAAGAATTTAATAGGTTGCTTCCATCAAACTCACTGCTCTAACTGTTGAGTGTCCCGTGAAATTCAGCTTAGTCAGAGCAGTTCCTGCTAGTATATCCCTCTCAGCTTTCCTTCGTCCATCCCTCTTTATGCCCATTTTCCAGATGGAGAAATGAAGCCCAAGCACCTACCAAGACCTGCTGAAGAACACACAAAAAATCTCTAGCAGAGGACTAAGCTGACAGACTTCATCCAGTTCCAGGTTTGCATTGACCATGTGACTTCTCATTCTCCTTCTATAATGTACACATTATTTTTAGGACACATACTTCCTAATCTGTTTGGAACCTTGGACTTCAGACTGGGTGGGCAGTTCTTGCAGTCATTAGGAAGCTCCATTAAAATTAATACACATCTAAGAAAGGGAGGGCTATGCTCCAGATTGGGCTACTGAAAAAGCACTTTAATATTATTTAAGATTTTATTTGAACTTTTAGTGAAATATTCATTCATATCCTGATCTTAATATAAAATTCTTTATTATGTAGTGGCACTGATCTTCAGACTCTAGCAGTTTAAAGGAGGCCAAATGTTAGGTTTAAATACCCTGAAAATGTCTTTCTAGAAGACAATAATCAGTCAAATATAAAATTGAGCTTGAAAGGTAACACAGCTGTATGGATCAGTGCAGTTTTGAAGACTAAATTATGTCTAATTAACTAGGCTGAGATAGTAGCTTTTTTCCCCACCTCATATTTCATTTCATTGTTTAAAGTCATAATCTATACATTAACCATCTCTCCACCCAAAACCTGGGGAGCACTGCTTGCAGAAGGCTCCAAAACTGGACCTAAAATATCAGGCTGTGCAGTTCCTTGCAGCTAAGAAATATGTCAAGTGCTGCTCTCTGTTGTATCACATCCCTGACACTGGCTTTCAAGGATGGATTCAGCCTGAAAACCTCTTTGAAGTGGAACAAAAACTTTGAAGGCAGTATCAGAACAAAATCACATTCCACTCTTCACATCTGTCTGTGCACTTGGCAGATGCCACACACCAACAATTTAAATTAAGGCATTTTTCATTCTCAGGCATTGTGATAATTCCAGGGCATTTTCTCCATCATATTTGTAACCTATTCATTATACCATTTTACTGCATAATGAAGACAAATGACAACAGTTTAGCAACAGATTTGGATAATGACAAGATGTACAGTAACACAGAGTAATGTGACCAGGCCTGCAAGTTCTAATTGAATATTTTTCTGATCCCACTTCCATTAATCTTTCCTCCTGTTTTATTTTTCCAGCCGTTTTATGAGTCGCCTGCCCCCTTTCCCCTTTCCACCTCAAACTGCCCGCTGAAAGCATTTTCAAGAAATAGATTCTGCCTCCATTGTGGAGTCAGGCTTTCTCCTTATCAATATACACAGCTCACTTGCCAATGAACCATTGAGCTTCTGATGGAGGAAACAGCGCACATCCCAGGCATGGTACTTAATTGGTATGCTGGCCCATGCAAAGCTATCTGATTGCATTCAGTAACTGGCAGGGACAGAAAGCATTTCCAAGGGAAATAATATCGAGCTGTGAATGTGGAATATGTGTGTAAGAACTGAACAGTAAACACCAGCCTTAATTTTAATATCTCACATTATGCAAAACTTAAAAAAGATGAGTGCTCTGATATTCAAGCAGACCCCTGCGGGATAGGAATGTTATCATAAGAATATTATAGAAACCAATGTAAAATATCCAGCTGCTGCAAGAATTTTAGGGGCATCAAATGTTTTTGAATCACCATTTTCCTCCCACAAATGAAAGTATTTACCTATTAACAGCAGCAAAACTACATTATTTTGCTGGGCTGTATGACCGCAAGCAACATTGCCTTTCAGTTTAGGCTTTGATAGGTTAGTGCTTAACATCCCAAACAGCCCTTAAAAGCTCCAAGGTGGAAATGTAAAACCATAATCCAGCCCTAAATGGTCATTTAAAAAATGATCATCCCAAAGCTCAGGAGTGCCTTTATCTGTTTATGAGGCATTCCAGTTAAAATAGTTGCACTAGGAATGTGGGGAGATGACACCTATTTAATTTTATGGTGTTTTTCTCTCTCTCCAATGATAAAAGGTGGCTGGGACTGCAGCAAGAGCCAAATCCTGTTTGCCATATTCACACAACTAGTCACACTGACTACAGTGGGACTGATTGTGGAAGGGATTTGGCCTGAACTCTCACTGTGTCAATTATCTTTCTTTACAAGCAGGTTTCTCTTTTCATCCTACTCTCTAGCCAAACTGTTACTCATACACTTCCAGATGAAATGTGTGACAGATGACAGAAAATATGTGAAAGCATGAAAGCAGCAAAAACAACAGTTCAGATCCATGGGTTCAGATTAAAAACAAAATGTTGACAAAACAAAACATCTTGCTGACACAATTTTTAGGGAATTGGTCAAGGAACATTTACACAGAACTGTTCAGACAATGTGTGTATTGCTCATCCCTTAGGATTTATATCTGCTTTCCCAGAAATGAGAAGGCAGGAAAGAATTTGTGATATTCAGAGACAATTTGTGTGCAAATCTTGACCTTCATAAAGATGTCCAAATGTTCATAAGCTGAGTTTTTGGTTGTGGTTTGGTTGGTTGGTTTTTAAAGTAACACGTGACATAAAGACAATTAAACGCCTATCTGGCTGGGCAGTCATTTAAGCTAGGGTGATAAATAGGCACAACCTGCCAGCACAGTACAACTCCTTGTTTGAACTGTGCCGGACACTCAGCCTGATGAGCTCATGCTGAGAGCTTTTCACACCTCAAAGCTAAATCTCAGCAGTCTTGGTCAGTTCCTGGGTCGGACACCTCCAGAAGCACCTCAGGAGAGTGGGTGCTGAGAGACAGTCACTGCCCTGGTTTTGATAGAACTGCTGTTGCTATCGAGAAGGACCTTTGCCACTTCACACATGTGTCCCCACTTTCTCAGCCTGATTCCAGTTTCCCTTGCCAACTTCTTTCAGAGTTGCTCCTGAAAATAAGAAAAAAAAGATCAGCTCTCCAACGTTCTCTTTTCAGGGCCCTCTATTCACTCAGTTGCTGAGATCAGCTGCTTCGGAGCTGGCCCAGCTCTGACAGACCGACTGATCGCGAGGCACGGGGGGTTTTCGGGAGATTCCTTTGACAGGGAAACCCTGAAACAGCGGGGTAACCCGAATCCCACGGCCAGCTGTCCCGCGAGAGGCTGATGTGGCACAGGAGTTGCCCGGGCAATGGTGACCACAGTCCCCTCCCAGTACTTAAATTCCTATCAGGAGGGCAGAGAGCAGGCAGTGTGGGGGTGACACCTGCAATACGCTGCAGCAGCAGAGGAGGTGGCTCATGTAGTGGGACTCTGAAGTTCTTCCTGGTCCAGAAGCCTCATTAGGCAGCTGTGGGAGCAGAGCGAGCAGGCAGGGTTCCTCTGAGAAGGAGGGAAGAAATAAAGACCAGGAAAAGCACAGACATCCTACCTGACCCTCCAATCAGAATGGCAAGCACTCGTCTCAGAGCTAAGGCTGCAGCTTCTGGCTAAGGGGTCTGCACCATCTTCCCCTGCGATGGCTGATGCCTCCACACAGACAGAGCTTCAGACAGCAGAAGCAACTGTACAGACCTTGGTATGTGGGAGGTGCCTAGACTACTCTCCTGGGGTGGGGATGGGAGACAAACCAGCCTGCAATAGGTGTGCCCAGGTGGACCAGCTCCTAGAACAGGTGGCCAAACTGCAGGAGGAAGTGGCAAGACTGAGGAGTATCAGGGAGTGTGAGCAGGAGATAGATTGGTGGAGCTGCACCCTACTATCCCTGAGGCAAAGGCAGGAGACAGAGGCCCCAGAAGAAGCAGAGGACCCCCTCCCCTCTTGCCAGCAGGGCGAAGGAAGGGACCTTAAAAAAGATGGGGAATGGAAACAGGTCCCAGCCCGGGGGAGGAGGCAAATCCCCTCCCAACCTTCCTCACCCTCCCAATTGCCTTTACACAATAGATATGGAGCACTGGAGCTAGAGGGCCAGGAAAATAAAGAGGAAGATGAAGGTCCATCCAGGAGGTCACCTCAGCTGAGACAGTTGGCCCCACGCATTGCAACTGCCTCAGTTAAGAAAAGAAGGAGGGTAATTGTCATCGGTGATTCCCTCTTGAGGGGAACAGAGGGACCAATATGTCGACCAGACCCTTTACACAGGGAAGTCTGCTGCCTCCCTGGGGCCTGGGTTAGAGATGTCACCAGGAAGATCCCCGGTCTGATACGGCCTCTGATCACTACCCACTGTTGGTCGTGCAGGTTGGAAGCGATGAGATTGTGGAGAGAAGTACAAAAGCAATTAAAAGGGACTTCAGGGCACTGGGGCGATCAATTAGAGGATCAGGAGCACAGGTCGAGTTCTCCTCAATCCCCACAGTGGCAGGGATGAATACTGAGAGGATCAGGAGAACACACCTGATCAACACCTGCCTCAGAGGCTGGTGCCAGAGGTGCAGTTTTCGTTTTTTTGATCATGGGGAGGCTTATGAGGCACCAGGCCTGCTAGTGACGGATGCAGTTCACCTGTCTCATAGGGGGGTAAGGATTCTCGCTCGTAAGCAGTCAGGGCTCATCGAGAGGGCTTTAAACCAGTTTTGAAGGGGGAAGGGGGAATGACCAGGCCCATTACAGACAAACCTAGGGGTGGCACGCTGAGGTTAGGAGTGAATTCGACAGTTCAGCTCAAGTGCATCTCCACTAATGCACGCAGTATGAGCACCAAGCAAGAGGAGCTGGAGGCCATTGTGCAACAGAACAGCTGTGACCTAGTGGCCATAACAGAAACATGGTGGGATGAGTCTCATAGCTGGAGTGCTGCAATGGATAGTGTAAGCTCTTCAGAAGGGATAGGCAAGGAAGGAGAGGAAGTGGGGTGGCTCTATATGTTAGGGAGTGTTTTGATTGCATAGAAATCAAGGATTGTGGTGATAAGTTTGAATGCTTATGGGTAAGAATGAGGGGAAGGGCTAACAAGGCTGATATCCTGCTGGGAGTGTGTTATAGGCCACCCTCCCAGCAGGAGGAAGCAGATGAGGCATTCTATAAGCAGTTGGCAGAAGTCTTGCGATCGCTCCCCATTGTTCTTGTGTAAGACTTCAAATTGCCAGACATCTGCTGGAAATACAGCGGAAAGGAAACAGTCTAGGAGATTCTTGGAGTGTGTGGAAGATAACTTCCTGACACAGCTGGTAAGCGAGCCTACCAGGGGAGGTGCCTCGCTTGACCTGCTGTTCACAAACAGAGAAGGACTTGTTGGAGGTGTGGTGGCTGGAGGCCATCTTGGGCTTAGTGACCATGAAATGACAGAGTTCTCGATCCTTGGTGAAGTAAGGAGAGGTGCCAGTAAGACCACTAACATGGACTTCTGAAGGGAAGACTTCAGCCTGCTTAGGATGCTGGTTGGGGAGACTGTCCTGAAGGGCGAGGGGGTCCAGGAAGGGTGGGCATTCCTCAAGAGGGTGGTTTTAAAAGCACAGGAACAGGCTGTCCCCATCTGTAGAAAGACAAAGTGGCAGAGAAGATGACCAGCCTGGCTAAACAAAACTTTTCCTGGGACTCAGGGAAAAAAGGAGAGTCTGCAATCTCTAAAAGAAGGGTACAGAGTACAGGGATCTTGCCAGGTCATGCAGAGTTAAAAATTATGAAGACAAAAGCCCAACTAGAACTCAACCTGGCTGCAGTGGTAAAAGATAATAAAAAATGCTTTTACAAATACATCAACAACAAAAGGAGAACTTTGGAGAATCTCCATCCCTTATTGGACACAGGAGGGAACATTGTCACCAAGGATGAGGAAAAGGCTGAGATGCTTAATGCCTTCTTTGCCTCAGTCTTCAATAGTCAGACTAGTTATCCTCAGGGTATTCAACTCCCCGAGCTGGCAGGCAGGGACAAAGACCAGAACAGCCTTCCCACAATTCAGGAGGAAGCAGTTAATGACTTGCTATGCCACCTGGACACACACAAGTCCATGGGGCCAGATGGGATCCACCGGAGAGTACTGAGAGAGCTGGCAGGGGAGCTTGCCAAGCCCCTCTCCATCATTTATCAACAGTCCTGGCTAACAGGGGAGGTCCCAGAAGACTGGAAACTTGCCAATGTGACACCCATCTACAAGAAGGGCCGTAACGAGGACCTGGGGAGCTACAGGCCTGTCAGCCTGACCTCAATACCAGGGAAGATTATGGAATGGCTCATCTTGAATGTGCTCACACGGCATGCACAGGACAACCAGGGGATCAAGCCCAGCCAGCATGGTTTCATGAAAGGAAGGTTGTGCTTCACCAACCTGATCGCCTTCTATGACTGGGTGACCCACCTAGTGGATGAGGGAAAGGCCATGAATGTCATCTACTTGGACTTCAGCAAGGCCTTTGACACCATGTCCCACAGCATTCTCCTAGAAAAGCTAGTAGCTCATGGCTTAGACAGGAACACCCTTTGCTGGATAAAAAAAAATGGCTGGCTGGATGGCCGAGCCCAGAGAGTCGTGGTGAATGGAGTTAAGTCCAGGTGGCAGCTGGTCACCAGTGGTGTTCCCCAGGGATCGGTTTTGGGGCCTGTCCTGTTTAACATCTTTATCAATGACCTGGATGAGGGGATTGAGTGCTCCCTCAGTAAGTTTGCTGATGATAACAAATTGAACAGGTGTGTTGACCTCCTTGAGGGTAGGGAGGCTTTGCAGAGGGATCAGGACAGGCTGGATCAATGGGCTGAGGCCAATTGTATGAAATTCAATAAAGCCAAGTGCTGGGTCCTGCATTTTGGTCACAACAGCCCCCTGAAATGCTACAGGCTCGGGGAAGAGTGGCTGGAAAGCTGCCCAGCAGAGAGGGACCTAGGGGTGCTGGTCGACAGCTGGCGGAACATAAGCCAGCAGTGTGCCCAGGTGGCCAAGAAGGCCAACGGCATCCTGGCCTGTATCAGAAATAGTGTGGCCAGCAGGATGAGGGAAGTGATTGTGCCCCTGTACTTGGCACTGGTGAGGCCGCATCTTGAATCCTATGTTCAGTTTTGGGCCCCTCACCACAAGAAGGACATTGAGGTGCTGGAGCAGGTCCAGAGAAGGGCAACAAAACTGGTGAAGGGTCTGGAGCACAGGTCTTATGAGGAGCGGCTGAGGGAGCTGGGGTTGTTTAGTCTAGAGAAGAGGAGGCTGAGAGGAAACCTCATCACTCTCGACAACTACCTAAAAGGAGGGTGTAGTGAGGTGGGTGCTGGCCTCTTCTCTAAAGTAGCAGGTGATTGGACAAGAGGAAACTGCCTTGAGTTGTGTCAGGGGAGGTTTAGGCTAGATATTAGAAAAAAATTCTTCACTGAAAGAGTGATCAGGCATTGGAACAAGCTGCCCAGGGAAGTGGCGGAGTCACCATCCCTGAAGGGGGTCAATAAACGTGTAGATATGGTGCTTAGGGACATGGTTTAGTGGGTTGGGTGGTGTTGGGTTGACGGTTGGACTTGACGATCCTTGAGGTCTTTTCCAACCTTAACGATTCTGTGATTCTATGATTCAGGGTGAGGGAAGACGAGCTGTTTTTTCCAGGCCAATGCCCCAGATTCCTTTGAACTCTCTGCTTCTGAGGGATGGGGAAAGGATTGTTTTGTAAACTCTTTTTTTTTTTTTCTTTCTCTGTGTGTGGCAGAAGAAATCTCAGCAACCTTGGCAGACTAGCCCCTTGTAGAGCCTTAGCCCTGTGAGAGGAGGGGATCTTAGCATCACCTTTCTCTGGGATATGCCTCAGCGCGGAGGAGGAAAAATTTCTCAGTCAGAGCCCAGACCTTCATCCAGAGACACTGAAGAGCATGGCACAATGCCAGATCTTTTTCTGAGATCTTGGAAGAAATGCAAAGAAGGCTTGGGAAACCAGCAGACCTAGTGAACAGCCAAGTCTTCTCTGCTTGTAAAGAGACATCTTGATACCCCCAAAAGAAAAAAATTATAGACACTATATTATTTCCAGTGCATAAATATAAACACCTGTAATTACTGTCTTTTCCAGAAAAAATGTGGATTATGTATTTATTTGGGACCAAGTCCCAGTCATCCTCAGATCTTGCAGATCTTTTCCTTCTTGTGGAACAACGATGTGGAAAGGTGTAAAACTTAAATGTTATTTTAACACTGCAGATAATAGCAGCAAATTCCCACCAATGGCATAAATCTTCAGTTTCCCATATTTAAGAGTTTAGTTTTCTTCAGTGCTGCACATTAATGGACATAAGGGACAAAAGATTCGACAAACAGTTCTGCACCCTTTGTGCCCTATTCTGGATGTGAGTGTATGCTGCAGCAATTCGAGATGTCAAGTCTAGCTGTCAAGGCAGAAAAGAAAAGAGATAAATGGTCACCCTGTCACACAGCAGTGCTTACTGCAAGCTAAGCACAAACACAGTATTTAGAGCCCTAACATTTGAACAGGTTACAATGCACCTCCAAGTGAAAGAAAGTTTCTGTAATTAAAGGATAAAGAAGTTGACAGAATTTCTTAGCCTACTTGTATAACAGTTTTGTAAAAGACAGAACTTGGGGGAGATTGGATTTGCCTCAGCAAGGTACGCCGCACAGTGAACTGTCTTATGCTTCCCCAGTACATTTTGCCAATTTGATCACCAGTAGTAAATTGGGTGAACTTTTGAATTTCAATGCATGAGACTCCTCATGCGTCAAGATGAGATAATTCTGTGACTTGGATGATTAGTTCTGAAGGCAAAAGGCCAAAGTTTTCTCCTTGAACTTTACATATGAATTGATCAAGTCAATGCATTTTACATAGTTTAAGGTACCTCCCTGCTTTGCCTAGCCACATCAAGGGAATACGGTGGTAAAAAGCCATTTTCTTTCTACTTGCAGAACATATTAGCATTTGAGAGGGAAACATCTATAAAAGACCTTATAAAAGTCTTCAGAAAATGCATTAATCCCAGACATTTTGTCCATAGTTCCTTGCAGTGCTATCAGAATGTCTAGGCTATTGACCTATAATCCATTAACAGGATTTTTAAGAGTTCTGTTATGGTTACTCTTCAGGATATGAGTGAACAGATAGATAGGATGGTCACCCCCTTGCTATAACCTTTGCCTAACAAAGCTGATTAATTCAGTCTTTCTAGTTGATAAGGCATCAAGTATAGCTTTGTCTACAGATAATTAACTAAGATACAAGGCAGAGTAGTCAGAAGAGGTGAAGAGAAAAGTGAACTCTCTAGGCTAAATCCAGCAGATTGCGGACTAGAAGCAGAGGTGAGGTAAATGATACTGTAAAGTGTACATCAGTAAACCACTGTTGCATTGGCACAAGTATTCATGAGCAGAGGCAAGATATAACTAGAAAATAAGCAGGTAGCCAGCAACACCAGACACTATTAGGCCTAGCTGGAGATCTGACATGATACCATCACTGCAGCCCAGCATTTCACTCACTGCTTATTACACAGACCTTCCCAATACCCTGAAGTCACCTGAAGATAGTTCACCTGCATTCAGTGTCACTGAGCAGATGGCAAACAGCAACACCCCTGCCCTGAGAATACAGGGGCAGTTCCAGAGCAAGCAGAGGCAAAGTGTGCCATAGCTGCAGATGCCCTGCAAACCCCTGCAGATGTGGTTCCTTCCCTTCCCATTTACTTTTGTTTGGCTGTTTGGCGCATTTCTGTGGGCCCACACTGGACCTGAGGCTAGCAGCTGTCTGCCTTGCCTCATTAGATGTGAGCCGTAGGGGTTGCAGCCATCTACCACGCTTAAGACATTCAGAAGCTCCCAGACACATAATTGACTCTTAGCTCCTTTCAACCCCAAAGCAAGCTAACTACAGTCAACAAAGATGAATAAAGAAAGAATTCAGGCCTGGTAAATAACCTGAAGTAGAACAGCTGCAATGGGAAGGGAAGCAGCCAAGTGAATTAAGCCTCCCATGTTCCTCGCTTAGCCTTGCTTTTCTCTCCCTGACCTACAGCTGAATACAGCCTTTTACCACTACTACTCATGGCTTGCAGCTGCACGGCTCTGAGCCTGCCAGGAGCCTCTTAACTCTCCTCTGGGCAGTAGTGGGGAATTGTGCCACCAAGGCAGGTACACTGTGGTGCTGCCCCTTTACACATCTGCCTTGGCATCCTACCAGTCCACCTCCGAGGCCACGCCAGCGCCAGCACACATCACTGACACTTGTGAAGTGCTTATCTGAATCAAGCACTTTAGGAGGCAGCCTCAGCCACCACTTTTCAGCAAGGGGGTTGACACCACTGTAGGTTAGCTGGTTCACTGCCTCACCTTGCAGTGGGGAGCAGGAGGAAGACATAATCCCTGCCTTGTCAGAAAACTGGAGGACTAACTGTTTTTCACATCTTGAGTTTTAGACTAACACTTTTAAGTGTTGCACCTTACAAGTAGCTGTGCACAAGTTTTCATTCTGTTTCTGAACGAAAGTAACAATAAATTCACTGTGCCAGAACCCCCGTCTTTTTTTCAAGAACACAGGCTGAAATTGTCTCATCATCGAAACAGGTTTTGCAAAAGCTTTGGGCCACAAACCACAGAGATGTTCACACATAAGCCCCGAATTCTGATTTATAAACTGTTGATCCAGCTGTGAAATGGTACTACAGCTAATCAAACAACTGCTTTGGGATTGCAGAATTTTGCCTTGGGCAACTCCCAGAAATATCTCAGTATTGCTAAGACAATCCAGCTCAAGCCCCATCTCATGTACATACCTTGTCAGATGGCACAAAAACACAGCCCTCTTCTCACAAGCTAATTGCCAAATTAAAGGCTCCTCTTGGGTGGTACTATGCTGAAGATGACTTACTGAAAACAATGAATTATGGTTCAGTTTTTGTCCCAAGATCTGTTTAATGTGTTTGATTCTCTTCCTATTTAAGGTAAACTACATAAACAGCCCATAGTAGAGACTGGAAACCAAACAGATGTTCTGAGCCATTGGTCAAACTGACACATGATCCCTTCCATGAGGAGCTATGATTGACACTCTGGAATAACTTGCACTTTTTGGAGTATTTTCTTAGAAACTGGAAGATTCAACTTTAGTGCCATGCAGGCAAAGGAGAAAACTGAACTCAGGTCTCCTTTGTTCCAAATGTGTCCTTTGAGCAATGAAATAATGTATTAAAAGGTGATAACACTGCCGGCACATGCACAATGTTTTATAGTTATAGGTGGGAATGGAATCCTATCTTAGCCACATTTTAAAATTCTATGTATCTACATATAAACTTATACTCAGGATACTATGTAGATTAAATTTCAGGAGAGAGAATTTTAAGGAACATGCACAATTAAGCAATTTTAACCCATCAGTTATGAATGTTTAATATCTTCCTGCCTAGTAAGGTTGTGCTTACTCTTTACTCAAATGAGTGGTGCCATCAAAGAGGCACCATGCTGAACACAACAGCATGTGAACACAACAGCATGTTTTAGCCCTGCCTGATTTCTAAACCTCACAGTAATCACAATATGAGCTTGAAAATCAGGGCTAACTTGGTGTTGTGGTTTTGGGGGGGAGGGGGAGGGTTGTCTGGTAGCAGGGAGGGTCAACAGTAATGTCTCCTGTAAGTAGCTGCTAGAGGTTTCCCTGGACTCCAGCTCCGCTGGCAGCAAGGGAGGGGCTGCAGTGGTGGCTCCTGTGAGTGATTGCTACCCCCACACTACACCCCCCTGCCCCAGTTCCAAGGGGAGGGGGAGTGGGGCGAGGAGTACCACCGATCTAGCCCCTGTGAGAAACAACTGGAAGTTTCCCCAGCTTCAGGCTGGACCCACCCAAGGCCAGGGCTGAGCCAATCTGCACCTCTGCGAATGACATTTAAGAGGGGGCACAGAACAATGGGGGTGGCTCTTCCCTGGGCAGGGCCTGGCTTGGGCAAGGCCTGGCTTGGTCAGACCAGCCCGGCTGCCCAGCCGCCTGCCTGGCTTCTGCGAACCAACCTGCCGTAGCCCAAGCCTCTGCCATGGCTCATCCTAGAGTCAGTTTCCTTGGGAGCCAATGAAGACCTGCAGCAGAGAGAGAAGAGAGATTTTGAGAGGAAGGACCACACGACACTCCAGTCAGAGAAGGGAAGCAAGAAAGAGGGAGGTTTTCCTCCTCGGAATTTCCCCTGCAGCGTGGTGAAGATTCACGGTGACGCATGGTTTGTCCCTTGATGCAGCCCATGAGAAGATGCAGCCGTGGAGGACGCCACGTAGGAATTATGGAGAAGCCCACGCTGGAGCTGGACAGTCGTTGGGGGACTGTGGCCCCATGTGGAAAAGGACTCACTCTGGAGTAGTTCTGGAGAAGGACTCTCCTGTGAGAAGGGACCCCATGCTGCAGCCAGGACTGTGAGGAGCCCTCCCCTGAGGAGGAAGGAGCGGCGGACTGGCTGCACCCCCATTCCCTGCCCCCCTGCACTGCTGGGGGGGAGAAGGTACAGAACAAAGCCTGTGGGCTTTGGGAAGAAGGGAGGGGTGGGGGAGAAGTGCCTTTTAAAGATGTAGTTCTCTCTCTCTCAGTATCTTGCTTCTTGTTGTAAATAGTTAATAAATTCAATTGTTTTCTTTTTTGTTCTTCCCAAGTCGTGTCAGTTTCTTGCCTGTGACCATAAGTGGTGAGTGAAACCCTCCCTGTCCCTGCCTCAGCCCACCAGGTGTTTAACAAAAACTGTCACTGTGGCTTTATAAACCACAACACTTCGATATTTATTAGCAAAATAATAAATCTGCAACCCATCATAGACTGAACAAAATTTTGCTAGCAATTTTCAAATCATTAGCACACTGTTTTAGTAACATCTTATCTCAGCTATTAGACAGGCTGTCCTTAAATTGAAGTCATTAGCAAACACTCTGTTACTGTATTGTTTGCAGTATGTGCTCAGTATATTGGATTATTTTATAAAGTACATAGCTTCTGCATATGAGACAAACCAAAATATATCTACAGAATGTAATTATAAGGCTTAACTAATCTACCTCATTTTGCATTATATAAAAAAATTTTCAACTTTTATACGAAGTAGCTTCTAAATAATATAATTTATTGTACATGATTAATTGTAGCAATGATGGTCATCTATCTGTGCTAAAATATGACAGTTCAATCTTCTAAATCACATCAGGAATGAAACAATTGTGAATCTAAGATATCTTTTTATGGGCTATAAGTACAGCTCATAAATTACTGTGGCTTTTAAATCTCATCTACATTTCTGCAGCGGAGGGGCAAACCAATACTTTGTTCAAGTCTGTAGTCTTCTTCAAGTAAAATTCCTCTTCATTGAAATATTTTAAAGGGGTTTTCACAAGAACAATGCCATGTGGACAACTTCCTCTGGAAGAACAACCTCAATTACCAGATATCTCCTAAGGTAGGTAATTTTTATCCTTTAGGGTTTTTTTACAGAAAGACAGCGCTTTCATCACACTCAATTCTCTCTCAGAAGGATCAGTCCTTGCATCATGGATGGGAACTCCGCATCCCCACCACTTCAAATTTTTCCCTGTCTGAAACTACAAAATCCCCAAACCTGCTAGTATCTCCCTCTACCTCTTTCCCAACCCAGTAGTTTCAGAAAGTTGTGAGTTTTTTTGTGAAGGCAAGGATGGCTGGCTGGTTAAGAGCCACAGGACTGCTGGGGTTGTTCTGTTCATGAGTTACTGGGCTACCTTCATGAACGAAGGTACCAAAATGAAACAATATTGTCACTAGTGAGCCAGGGAAGAGAATGATTCACATATATTAGGAACAGCTTTATTTCCTCCTCTCCAAGCACACAACATGTACACCAGTCCTGTATCACAGCTCTGTCTAAGGGCAGCAGTGAGGGCAAGAGGCCACCTTTCCTCTGATTCCCTTTTGGCACTATGCTTAAAAATACATCAGGCTTTCTTCCTCGTGATAAGTGTGTTGGTACCAGGCAGGTTTGTAATGCATCCCCAAACAATGACCAGAGGTCTTGAGACACAATGCCATGCTATGCTATGCCATGCCATGCCAGACATGAGATGGATACTGATACAGATTAAGCCACCTGAGTACCATCTTAAGCCAAGACTGGTTTTGGAGCCTGAAGCAACCTAAACAGCCAAAAGGGTTTAAGGTGTGATGGGTGCTGAAGCTTTGCCTCAGCTTGCTCCTCTGTCCAGTGTAGTCCCTCCTCCAGGCTTTCTACTCCTGACTGAGGTCTTGAGAAGGATGCGTCAGACAGCAGCTTCGCCACACTGCACAGGGCAAATCTTTGCCAAGAAACCCCTGGAAGATAAACCTCAGTTTTTTAGTTCCTGCTTTTTTACTAGCAGAAAAATTTTACAGAAGAAGCAAGGGTTTCTTGACGCATCAGTGTCGTGAACGTGACTTTCTCTCTGAACTGCTGCTGCTTTTCAGTGCCATGATCCAAACAGGGGGAGCCCACACTATCTGCAACCACAGGTAACTCTGCAGCTAAGCTCAGAGGAAACCCATCCCTCTGCACTGGTCACCATGTCAGGACACACTCTCTAAAGTAGTGCCTACAGGCAAATTTAATTTGATTATCAGCTGGAAACCAGGGACGTTTGTAGAGGAGACTGTTGTTGAGCAAGTACAAGACAAAATAAATAAGCATGGAAATTTGGTGCTTTTGTTTGGAAATAATAGTTAGCTCAAACCTTCCCCACTAGAATCTAGGTTCTAATTCTAGTTTCATCAGAATAGTGCTGAATAATGTCTGGATTAATTTAATCTGATAGCAAGAAGCCGAGCAGCACTGTAATGTTGATGAGATGCAAAAAAAGCAACATTGGACCATGGTACAATGGTAGTAAAGACCTGGGATTTCTCAGCAACTTGTAGGCAAAAGAGGAGCAAAGAGATGAGAAGCTGCATCCCTACGTGTGCATTTCTTGCGCTTTTCCATTCCACAAGGTTGGTGGCAGGGGAGTATGCAGGGCACAGCCAGGTGGAAGCAAGTTTGGTGCAGGTGGAGTTTGCCAGGGTGTCTATGCTGCTGTCTTCATTCACAAATTTTTGCCCACTTGCTGCTGGTTTAAAGATGACACTGGACGAAGTTGTGTAGCTATTGCAAACCTACTTTGTGTCCATTAACCATTTTCTAGGACTTGACTGTAATATTCACCAAAACAGCCACATTATCCCATGAAGAGAGGAAGGTCTTATAAAAAGAAACAGAAACTGAAGTTCCAACACGGATAGCAGAATAGCAAAAATTATGGACAAGTTCAATAATAACATTTACAAAAAGTGTTAATCATAGAATGGTTTGGGTTGGAAAGGACCTTAAAGATCATCAAGTTCCAACCCCCCTGCCATGGGCAGGGACACCCTCCACTAGACCAGGTTGCTCAAAGCCTCATCCAGCCTGGCCTTGAACACCTCCAGGGATGGGGCATCCACAACCTCCCTGGACAACCTGTTTCAGTTTCTCACCACCCTCATAGTGAAAAATTTATTCCTAATATCTAGTCTAAATTTACCCTCTTTTAGCTTATACCCATTACCCCTTGTTCTCTCACTACACTCCCTGATAAAGAGTGCCTCCCCAAATCACTGGCTTTTTTCTCTAATCCAACTGTAAAAATATAAGAGCAGTGGTAAAATAACATTCACCACACAAATATTTGATTATAAATGTGACCAGGAAAAATAGGTTTCCATAGCAGAAATTCTTATCAGGATGATGCAAAAGGAAGTGCTCTGTAAGAGCTTGTTTTATAGCTCTTGGAGCCCTAAGAGCATTGCTGTGCCTCATGCAATGCAGACAAGGAATGACTCTGCAGCTGCCTATCAGAACAACAACTTTGTGTCACTTTGATCCCTTTTCAAAATATTTTAATGCACACGTCACGCTCAGTAAGACACTTGGCTGAAAGTTGTGGTTGGATTTTCACAATATTCATATTTTCACAATATGAATCAAATTATGTTTCTGTATACTAAAAGTTGAAATGGTCCTCAGATGTCATACATTTATATTCTCTTAACTAATAGCTTTATGGATAAATTGGCCAACAAGCAACTCCTCTCCTGAGTTTTCAGTAAAAAAATCTTTTTCTGTTCAGCAGACTGCCTGAAGGTAATTTGTCAAGCACAAGAGAAAAAGGTATTTTTATTTGTTCAAAAATGTTTTTAAAAGAAATATAATTTTGCTTCCTGAGTTGCTTTCAATGAGAATTACATTTTCCAAAACAACACTCTTTTAGAGTTTTTATTTGGCTGTGTACTTTTACTGCTTTTAACAATCTCCTCCTAGTTGTCCCTGATTTGAAAGCAACTGTGAGCGAATAGGAGACTGTAAAAAACCTGAAAAAAAAGTGAGACCTTGAAAAGAAAAATGTCTGAAAGAAGATTTTTTTTTTAATGCAACCTGATCGCTATCGCCTAAGAGATTAATGATAAAATAGCACAGTTCAGTAATGCAATGTACTATAATGTTAGGTGCCCAAATGCATGAGCCTACATTGCTGCAAATATGGATATCCTCTTAGATTATGTGAATTATTTTGCATTACAAGTTACTTTTGAGATTTCTTTTCTCTGTACTTCTGTACATCAGCTCTTGAATTAATTTCACCTTTCACATTGTAATCTGCTGTGGCATAAATTCACACCAATTCTTATTATTTATTGCCTATTTCAATGCTCTGTATCCAATTTTCCCTGCTGAGGGCATCCTCACCAACTCTCAGCAGCAGCAGGGGAAAACCAGCAAGTGAGCCACAGGGAAACAGAATCTAGGAGCAAGCTGTCCTCTGGACAGCCTCCACTGCTCGTTCCCATGTTGGCAGATCTCAGCATATTCTCATGAGCAAGACCTTTTATTGAGAGAAAGACATTAGAAATGGTATTTTACTTCTTTCTTCATTCAGTTTTAGGCAGATCCTTTCTCAAACCAACTGAAAGTTGATGGATTTGATTCAGGAATTTACACTCTGCCAATTAATACCACGTTTTCACCCCCTTTTAGCTGCTGTAATCAATGGATTTGGAGAATCCCTGTAAGCAAGATTTGGAAACCTGTCACAATTTCCATCCCTTTGGGTACTTCCTGCTTTTCCATAGCTGTTTCCACCTGTTTCCACCTGGCATCAGTCTGAGAGATCAATGTTTTTATTGCACAAGGTATAATGTCTGGACATTTATGCTTGGCTGGAGAGGCTCCTTTGATTTATTGCCCTAAAGATAAAGTATCAGCTATTAAAGTTTGTCCTAGCTTAATGAGATCTACATCTCTTTAGTGTATTAGATGCAGTAATATCATGATAAATATCCACATGCCTGGGATAATCCTGAATGAACCATCACATACAAACTAAGGTTTTCTAATAACTTAAGTACAATATTCATTCTCATTATAGCACGTTTTGAATGCCACTGAATGGTGATCTGCATATTTACTGAATAAATTACCTGTTATATATGTATTGCCTATATATATATATGCTGCTGCTTCATGGGACTTCACTTTTCTTACTGTATCTTTTGAAACATCTTCTAATGTCCCTATATGTCCCCTATGCTATCTCCTCATCTTTGCTACACTATGCCAAATGTTGTTTATAATCGTGTAAAGAGTGAAATACGCATTAGACTTTTTAGAATTTATAAAATATACATTGGTTTTCAGAACTGCATATTTTTATCCAGAGTATCTGGAATTTCCATTAAAGTGAAACCAAGGACCAGACAATCCCGTACTATGATAATATGACAAGGGAAAAAGCACATTTTCTCAAGTGGGATGAATGCCTCTGGACATCAGTGTCTTCTGGCCAGCTACTTGATAAGCCTAAATCTAGTGAATGCAAAGAAGAAGTTGTGTGTAAAAGAAAGAAGATGCAAATATTCTCCTACCAGATTTCAGGTCAGGTGGGGATATATAGTGAGATGACAAATCTTCTAACTGTGCCATCTCCAGAAAGGCATCAGGAATGAGTCAGGTTTTCAGGAAATTCTGCGTTTCATTAATCAGAGATTTGTCAAAAAAACCCAGCCAACCAACCAACGAAACCAAACAACAAACCACCCCAAAAAACCTCCAAAAGAAACCAAAAAGCAAAAAAACAACCAAACATCTTCAGTCCAACAGATAGGTGTTTTTGTCAGACAGCAGTAGTTCCAACGTCACAAGGACAATACTCTCACACCTAGCCCAGGATCAGATGCATGATATTACTCTCAGTGAACAAGCACTTGCAAGACTGCTGTATTCTTCATTTGCAAAAGACATCACTGAGGTATCAGTGGAAAAGATGCTATCAGAGACCAAAGCAGTGGTACATACTAACATTATTGACCTGCAAAATTGAGAGATCTGTTATCTTTGGTAGGTAGCTGTAGCTAGGAGAACCTGAAGAATAGCAACTTATAGGAACTGTCACAGGGGAAGACAGAATAAAATGACATAGTGCACTTTCATACCGGGATTACTATGTCCTGACAAGTGCTCTAGAAAGACACTTAGCATCTACCTTGATTCCAGGTAGACCCTCGTTGTCAAGAGAACTGAAGTGGCTCCAGCACCACAAGAAAAAAAACAAAACAAAACCAACAACAACAAAAATACCACCATGGAGGTTGGTTTTGGTTTTTATTTTTTTAATGTTTAAATGCCAGTATTGCATGTTGGCTTAACCTTTGAATGTCTCTGCAGGTACTGTTCCAAAATAGCAGTGTCCCTGGAGAATTAATAACATATGATCACTAAAATAACTTTTTGCAAGTCCTATGAGTGTCTGTAATTAACATGTTAAGCTGCACTTAAAGAGAGTAAAGTATCATTATACATATAATAAATAATTTCAAATTACTGAATTATTTGTCTGTACAATTACGTAGGTAATTATCTAAACCTTACTAATAAAAGGTTTCATTAACTACCACTTACTCTGGATAGAACTGATTGAGCTCTTACACTAAAATACATCCACAATGCAAAATACAATGCAAACACTATAGATATTTTAAAATAAAACCTGAATCATATGCTGAGCTCAGTTCATTCTGAGGCTGTATTTTTTGCTACATGGGGTGCATTCCTACACTGTGCTAACTAGAGATAGACACTTCAATGTAAAGCATAAGAAAGCAACTGAGATTTTTACCAAAGTGTAACCTGCCAAGGTGACTCTTAGGCCTAAGTTACACGGTTGCAATTGATGAAAATCAACCTGTGGCACATTCAAGCAAGATTTCATACCAGTGTGGCTATATTGGTTTAAAATCAGAGCCTTTCTTCAGCAATTTTACAGCCTACTATAAGCCATTTGCATGGTGATGGACAGTTTTATGCTGATACAGATACCAGAGAATAAAGTGGAAATTAAAACTGACAACAAGGTGGCATTACCCAAAGGGCTAGGAGCAGTGCTTCATCAAGGGCTTTCTAAACAGCACAGGTCATACACATGCCACTGCTCTGAAGGCAATGAAACATGAGGGTATCACTCTTTCTAGACCTGAGACACATCAGATGCAGATACGTGACCCAAAGGGGATGACTTTAGCTCTAGAGCCATGGATTAAATAGTCTTACAGTAAATATAACTGCTGTATGATCTCATTATAGGTAAGATGTAAAACCTTTGGGGGTTTTGGTTTCTTTCATTTTAAATCAAGTCAGTAATAACTTTGTCACAACTAGAACCTGCTGCATATGCGGGATTCATGCATGCACTTGGTACTCCACTGTGGCCTCAGGTTCAGCCCCATAATCCAGCTGCCATACATCAGCTGAGCTGCACTAACTGCTGCCAGCCCTCATTAAAATGCAAACTGAAATGATGGAGGTGGAATGGGTTTTAAGTGTAAAGTCATATTTCCTCCCACTTGCAGCAAGCTAAAAGCATGCGCATGGATGGCTAGAAAACTACAAGCATCCCCTCTGCAGCTACCTCAGCCATAATTCAAGTGCATCAAGCATTACAGTTCATGAAGAGATACGCAATGTTTTATCCATTTATGAGTTTGCACAATCACATTTTTCCCCATAAATCTCACCTCTGTTTACATGGCTTGCTAGGAATTAGGCACAGAAATACCTTTGTTTTTCTGACCCTGGGAGCCCATCAATTCCTAAACTTCATGCACCAGCTTTTTTCTTCTGTGATGTTCCAACCTCAGCTGCACAACTGGTAAATGTATTCTAGATACCTGACTTCTCACAACACCACATCCCAGAGGTGATACTCGTGGTGTTCATATTTTCTTATCCAGCTGATGAGTTATTAGGGTGCTCAAGACTTTGCCTAAGTGCTCTTGACCTTATATCAGATATCTGAAGTAGGGTATCTGGAGTGGGAATTCCTCAGTCTTTCTAACTGAAGTTGTTCTCCTTCAGGTGAAACACTACCTGTCTTTTTAGCCATGGAGAACACTGGGCTCTGAGTGTCAGTTTCCACTGGGTTTGTTATGCAGACTGGGACGTACAATTAATGTGTAACTGAAGACTTTGTCAAAATACGTGTGAAAGATTGCAGGGAAGCATGACAAGTAAGAGCATCACCTCTGAACCAGTCATAATGACTGGAAACAAACTTGGATCCTTAGACACACAAGCAGGACTTCATACCTTTGAGACACATCTGTAAGTGCCTGGAGGCTGAACAGGACCCTAGCATTTCTTCTTCCCTTGGAATGGGAAATGAAAGAATCACATCCTCACCTTTATACAGTTTGAACCCCCAGTTTTCCCTGTTCAAAGGTATTTCTCCGTCTTGAAAAGTGCACGAGATGGTAATGGAGCATAGAAAGTGGTGGTTTGCAAGGAACATTTTATTGTAAGAATAGCAAGCAGTTTGTGTTGCTCCAACTATTCATGAACCCACTAAGGCTCAGAAAGCATGTCTGGAGCTCAGAGAAGTGCATGTAAATATTTTTCTGCATGTCAGAAGCAGCCTGGAGAGCTATGCTCCGCTACTGATGCAGACACATAGAAGGGAAATCTTGCCACAGCAATGGAATTGTTGTAGCCATGTCCTCACATTTGTGTAGCCCCAGACTGCTGTCCACAGCTGTGAAGGAGGACACACAGCTCCATCTGAGGGCAAAGCAATTTGACTCAATTGTATTCATAGTATTAGAAAAGACAAAGGCCTGAAAACAGGAGTCCCCTATCCAGCACTGCCAAGGATTTGTGATTAAAACACATGCCTGCAAGACACTGAAGGTCTCACTTCATCTATGTCCTTAGTACCTAGCTCCACCAAAAATGCATTTGAGAAGCAGTGTGACTCAGAACAGCCTATAACACTGTAGGTACCCTCACAAGTTATTTTTCAATAGAGAGGACTATGTAGATACATTGAAAGCATGATGATTGTTTTATCTGGCTACTGCTCATTTAATGTTATTAAGTGCAATTTGGCAATGCTTTTGCTCACTAGTGTCAAGTTGATGATGGTAAATGACCTCCAATCTACCTGGCTGTCTCTGAACTGTCCCCCAAAATTGCTGCATAACTTTGTCTACTTCCAGCCGGGGCAGCAGAAAACTGAACGTTGTCACAGGCAGAACAAAGACACACAATTTTGCCCAGCTTCCCACACTCCAGAAAATGCCAGTGCTGTAAGGGTTAAGAGCCTCTCTAATAGCAAACCAGTCATGCTGAATTCTTCAGTCACACTGTTATATACTGAGGTGTATAAAAGTGTTTTTCAAGATTACATATCTCCATAGGTTATACTGTCATTATAAGCAACTGCATTTACACAGTAGGGAAACTTAAGTTGGAAATGTGACACTGCTAGTAAAAATGTGAACTGGAACAAAAATTACCCAAGAAAGAAGCACCCTAAACATTTCATTTCAAAGAATCTGTGCTAAGCCTGAAGAGAGCAAACAATGAGCAATGAAAGGAGTCTTTGTTATGCTGTGATTTCAAAGCTCTGCCAAAATGTCAAATAATCCATTTAATCAATCAGAAAATTAAAGAATGTGGTAAATTCCCAAGGTAGTTTGAGGTTTTAGCGATGCCAAGTAATTCAGCTACTGCATAAAGCTTATGTCACAATAGCAATTACTTAATCAGTCATTTTTGTCTAACCATGTTGATGTAAAAATACAATTTAGTTTTCAAATTATTTGCAGCTGTGCTCTTATTGGGATACAGCATGCAACACCTCAGGAGATGTTTACATTTGTCGCTTCAAGCACTGCTTTAATTTAATTTTTATCACACTATATCCTTCAAAAAGTTCCTATTACCTCAACACACTTAGAAATTGATTTCTTAAAATGTGTGTTCATGAGATCATGTAAGAAAAGGAAGACACTATCTGCTGATTTACCTACAAGACTCACTACATGCCTCTGACACCAATAGCAAAACTCCTGCAATTTAAAATACAGATTCTATGATGTTTACATTTCAGATTTGGTAAATGATTTCAGGACAGTGTTTAATGCTCTTGAGAATCCTGGATTATCATGAATTAAAATCCGGAAATGTAAAACAGGCTACACTGAACATTTTTTACTATTTATTTTCCCTCTCAAAGGACAAATTTGACAGACTGGTTACAAATGCAGATTTTTGCTTCTAACAAGCCTAATAAAATTACAGATCCATTTTGTTAATGTGAAATTTAAGGCCAGTGTTTTATTAAAGTAAAAAATTCAATGAGTATTTAGATGTAATATGTTAGTTCAGAAAACCTGAGAATACTAATATTGGCTGCCAAAATAATTTAGTACTGTTGCATAAAAATGATTAATTTCAGCTTAAATTTAATAAGTCTCAATTTTAAATCACACTACATTAGATTTGGTTCTATAATTGACACATTTGCATACAGATTTCCAGGAAATTTTTCTGAACTCTACCTTATATTAGTGGCAAGAGATGCATTCTATGTCTACCTGTAACAATATGAAAAATATCTGTTTTTTCTCCTTTTAAAAATTGGAATGCTGATACAAAAGAATCATAAACTCTATCAGACGTATACCTACACTTCAGTTTTAAAGAAAAAAAGCATTCAGGACAGCAAACAAAGCCTGACCTGCACTCATGACAGCAGGTGGTGAGTGTCTTTGTGATCCTGGAGCCTATTTGCATGATCTCCTTCAGTGGACGGATGAATAGGGACTTTCCTTTCAGAAGCCACAGTGAGCTGCACAAAAGCTTCTGTGCAGAGGAGGGCTGGAATGAATCCAGAGTCATGCAGCTTTCACTAACCCACTGATCCTTTCTTTGGCTCCCCCACCTCCACTGCCTACCTACCTCTCCCTGTGTCCCTCTGTCGTGTTTCCTGCAGTAGTCTCATTTCCTATGGACAGACTACAATGAAGATAGTAAAAGTATCCTACGGAAATGTATTGAAATGGGCCATAAGTCGGAAGCTCCTCGACATGACTAGGACTTGCACTCACAGAAAATTCTTCAGAAAATTCAATAACTTTGGACAAAGAGTAAGCATCAAATTTTTATTAACTCTGTACTGCTAGTCTCCGGATTTTATCAGACAGGGCATCTCCTCACACTTTCCCTTCTAATGTCCTTCAGAAGCACAAGTGCTTCCAGGGCTGAAGAAACAAGGAGACACCCTCTTCATTGTATTCTCTTCTGGGGGTGGGAAAAATTAACATAGAGACCAGGAAACATAGGTGAAATACCAACAAAAATCCTATTTGTCCCAAATAGATTTACAAGATAACTATTATTTTGTAATGATTCTTGGAGTTTCCCTACTTGCCAAGGTTCCAAATGTAACCATGTTAACTCATTCAAAATGCCTTTCCAGGTTGACCAAATCAATTAAAGGTCAAGCCAAAGCAATTTAATTTCAAGGCTGAAAAAAATCCTCTCAAAAAGTTCATCTGCCCAAGCAATTAGGAACAAGGATCCAAGGTTCTACCCAGAAGTATGGGTAACAACATAGTGAGAGGCAAGTTTGTAAGGATATGTAATATCTTTAAGTAAATCATGAGACTGAGCTGGAAAAATGGGCACGATCCTGGTCATATGTGCCTTTTTCCATGGGAAAAAAAAATGTTAGTTTTATTTTAGCAACAACTGTCAAAGAGTAAAAAAACCAGAAAAAATGCCACCAATGCTGACAAGGTAGAGAGGAATATAAAAACTCACGTAAAGTTTGCCAGATAGTCAAGTTCTGGATGGTAGCTTGTAATCAAAAAGTGTGAGGGAGAGGAATGGAAAGCAATATACTGTGTACAGTATTTTTAAAGAAATCAATAAAAAATAAAGATAATTAAAATAAGTATTACATATTGTAAAGGGTAGTAAAGCACCAAGTTGTCAAGGCACCTTTCAAACTAATCCTAGGAATTCAAATAATACTGAAAAACATGAGCAGAAAAACTTATTTATCTCTCTGTATATAGATCCTTCCACCTCTTAGCTGCATGAATGGAAATAGCACCTCAACTTCTTGTCTCATAATGTCATACCTATTTTTCCAAAACCCAACATGGGGCTGTAGATGAACAGTTGACAGACACATCAGCAAGGTAATGACAGTGGTAGGAGAACAGGTAAGTGCCAGTGTCCAGAAATAGCCTTTCCAATTTTATATTTATACAGCTATTGCAAACCTCTCTTCTTCCCCCAGTGGCATGGCCCTCCCAACAGTTAACAAAGCCTTTCTTACATCCAGATTGAATTGCTGTAATTTATTCTCCATGATGCTACCCTTGAAGACTGCTTTACAGCACTAACTCCAGCAGAAAACAACTGCCCTTGATTTTATATTCCTGGCCTTGGAAAACACATTATGCTTGTTTCCAGAGATTTGCACCCTTTCACAGATGACACTCAAGCTGTTTGCATTGTTCTAGAAAGACTTAAAAAATCCTGGCTTGGATCTGAGATTGCCAAGAGGTTGCTTCTCCTGAAAGCTGGCATGTACTCTACCCAAGACAGTATCTTGAAGTCATAAGTAGCATATTGTCTTGCTCTTGACTTAGGCTGTTAATAAATAAAGAACACACACAATATGGACTTTTACAAAATATTAGACAAAGTGGTAACTTTAACATTTCATCTCTGTGACAAGACCTTGCTTGTTTCTGACAAGTGACTACATTTTAAACATCCATGCACATGCTTTTTACTCAAATTGACACTGACGAGAAAAATACTGCCTTCACCATCATGGCAAGGCGTCACTTAAAACTTGATTGTTGAATTCTTATATGCATAATTCAGAGGTATTTCTGATGTCCTCTTGCAGGATTCATACGAAAGCAGATTCTTTTCTCAGAAAAAAAAAAGGGGGGGGGGGGAATAAACAGATCAGCTCCACTCTGAAGGCAGGGGGGAAAGAAAATAATTGTGGTAGAAAGATTAATTTTTTTCAGGAAAGAATGGACTAAAGAAGGTATCTGCAATCTCTATGGATGAACTACTACTACAAATTAAAAAAAAATAAATCCTAAACTGACCCTCTCTCTTCCAACAACAAAAGAAATATACATCAGAAACCCCAAAATGTGTTCAAGGTGTGACTACTCCAGGACAAGCCATTGCTCACTGACTCCTGGGTTGAACACCAATGGCACTTGGAGTTGCTTATGAAGTTACATCAGTGGAGTTACATCAGCATACACTGTGAAGAAAGGTATCAAAGTGCAATAGCACTTTTAGGCCATTCCAGTGCTGAGTGTACAGGGATATATTTACCTCTGATGTTGTTTCAGAGGATTGTAACTTTCCTTGCGTCTCTCTCTATATATCTCAGTGCACCACTTTGCAACTTCTGTTTGGAAAACCAGAGCACTGACTTTATTTAGGCAGTTGCCAAAAGCCATGTTTAAATTTTTAGTCATATCCTATATTTCATTAGGCAAATGTGACAAACAAAGCTCACAAGATGAAACCTCCTACAAGTATGCTGAAAGGCCTTGTTATCGCAGACAGGAACTGGCCCTGCTCATGCTCCAAGGAAAAGGATTTGCTTTCAGCAGACACAAAGCAGCATAGCTGCATTAGCATCACACAGAGCCAAATCTTAGATTTTCAGCACCTCACCCTAGAAACACAGGCAGAGTAAGACCATGCCAGTGAGACCAAAAGGTCAGGTAGGCACTCCATATAACTTATTGGGGGCGTGAGGAGAGGAATAAGTTTTTCTTTACTGGCCAAATCTCCAGATCATAGAAAGCATTTATATTATTCCGAGTTGAACTTATCACACCGGTTTAGGCTATTAAACATCCCCCACAAAAAAAATGCAGGTATGACAGTGGCCCCAGTGTCAAAACCTGCCTTTTGAAACTCAGTTCTGAGTTCCCTCCTTTAATCCTTACTATTAGCCAAGGTGGAGGCAATTGTTTGCACAGTGAAGTTTATGCTGTGCTAAGAAAGCAAAGTGCCTCAACCTACTTATACCAGGTTACCTGAGGGTTTAAAAACAGCATCAACATATTCAGAAAATACGCACATTGCATTTTCAGAGTAGTTTCCGCTAAAGTGCACAGTACTTGTTAGCTTCCTTTGGCCACTGCAGAACAAGAACTAACATACAAGAAAGAGCTGGCTTCTCCTCAACTGTTAACAATTAATACGTTATTTAACAAATTCCAGTCATACCTGTGCAAATTTGTTGAAAACAATGTCATTGTAACGGAAGTAAACTAGAGAGATTAATGGGTTGGTACTGCTTAAACTGAGGATTTAATTTTTGGTCAGTAGAGCCCTTCCAAACTGGTGCTGGCATACCAGGAAAAGAGCTCTGCTTTCCTTTAAGATCCCATGATCAATTATTTGGCTTGGGATTTAAAAGAAGTACTTCAACTTGGGGAACATTTGACTCTGGAAGTAATATAGAGACAAAATACAGTACTGAAAATACACTCTACAGGTGGGACTGTAGACTACTTTCCAAAGTATAGTCCGCAGTAAAGATGAATTGCATATTATTCAGGAGTGACAACAATATCGTTTAACTGCAGTTCATCATTCAACTGGGAGAAATGGAGAAAAAGAGTACCGGACCCCATGTGAAACTATTGAAAAAATTTGTCCCAGCTCTCTGAAAAGTAATCACCAAAGTATATATTGAAAATGTTTGGGGGCAAATGATGAAGACAATTTTTATCTTAGCCAAATAAAAAGTTGAAAAATAAGCTCAGTTTATTCTCTTGGCAATACAATCTGGATACTCTCTTGGAAGCAATTTTGTTAAAACAAAAGAGAGAAAAAAAAATTCCATTTAATAGGACTCTGAAGGTAACTTGTCTTACAGGTTTTTATAGATTTTTCTTCATGTGGCAGCATTGGAGCATACCGGTATCTACCATCTTTGCAAGCCCAAGTAAGACTGAAATAATTGCCACACAACATCTATGAATTTAATTAAGGTTAAATTATCTGTGTGCTGTTCAATTTAAAACAGAAATTTAAATTAATAATAAAATGGGAAATACACCTCCTGCTTAATTATTGCTGGGGCTTTTCACCAGAAGATGTCTTTAATTACAATAATGAGAAAGTACTTTTTAGCAGACAAAAAATTCACACCTGGGAGAAATAATAAAGGAGTCAAAGTACCAAAAAATCAATGATGTTTTATTAATATATGTTTCAGAGAAAGAATACAGAAGGAAAATCATAAATAGTTGCATCAGAGTAAATAACATTCCCCAAAATATTCCCGAAGGAAATTGGTACCCAAGAGAGAAGCAGACAGAACAGTAAGGCAATATGTGGAACAGCAGCACTGTAAGGAAATTGTCAGAAATTGTTTTGTGCCCCCAACACTGTCAGCCTTTATCTCAGTTCCAGAGAGAGAAAAGATCATGTACTTTCACAAAGACATGTAAGTGGGGAAAAGGATTCTTTTAATCCCCAGATCATCTCTCAGATTTGCTCTCGAACATGGTAATAAAGAACCTGGACCACTTGCTAACAGGGTAGACCTTGCTTTGATTCTTTCTTAATTTTCATGCATTTAGAAATTCATTGGCTTTTCTTTGTATTCATTTTGGCATGTGTTTATTAAAAATATTAAATTCTTGGCTTAGTGTTTCATATACAGTGCTATCTTTGGCAGAAAATGAAAGATGTATGAACAATTTAAACACTGAACACTGATGTAAATATGGATGGGCTTGTTACAAACTGATTTCCTCTCATCAAACTAGGTGGGTGAAGGATGAAGAAACAAAATGCAAAAACATGGTAGTCAACATGGTGACATGGTGACTGATCTTCCAGTCATCCTCAATAACTCTACAGCTACAGCATGCTATCCTGATGGCCCCATCTGAGTTGATGATTTTTCACAATGTATTTCATGGCTTCCATCCCTACATGAGACTTTATTACTATCACATAGGAATAAAAAGCCATAAAACACTAGAGTGAATTTATCTTGATCAGATGCAATACTTATTTTCTTCACATGATTTCACCACCATTCCAAAACTAACCAGTGATTTCATGCTACATTATTGAACATTCTAAACTACATTTCAATGACAAGAAAGACACTGAAATGGTTACATCACAAATTAGCAGAGCTGTAGCCTTTAAACACATTCCTACCTACGAGAATCAAGAAACAATCACAAGACACAACCATTTAATTGACTGATAAAAGACAGGACACCACAGAAAAATATCACTTCCACATACATCTTTCAACACATAAGGAAAGACAAGAGACACAAAAGAAACTGGTATAGATTAAAGCTATGAAAGCACCACTACCAGTGTCTTTAAAAAACTATTTTCCATAGTAGCTTCCTGGCATGCACTATAAAAAATTCAGACTCCATCACTAAGACATCTTTAAGACATCTGAGCTTAACCGGAAAAACAAAGCAAAATTCCCTGCTCATGGCACTGACACAGCTATTATTACAGAGCTGCTAGCTAATATGACTCACACATCCCTAGGACTTCTACCTTCTTGGCTACGATAAATTTACTATAGCTCCAAAGTCCATATTTCTCCTGATGAAAGACAAAATGAAACAAATTATAAGATACCCTTATTTTCTAAGGCAGACTATGATTCTGAGGTCCTGGTCTGAAAACCGTTATTTATTAATGTAATTACTATTCATCTTATTACTACTAATTGGCCAAGTTGAAACACAAGTCTCTAGGGTCATTGAAAAGTCAATACAATAATTTAACTGCCATTTGAAAATAATTTTGCTCGTACACTTGCAAGCAAACTAGGCTGCATCAGAAATGTCTTGTTAAGCTAAAAGCCTCTGCTCTACCAAAAATATTTCGCACTTTCCCAGACATGTAAACCCACTGGCATGGTACCAATATTAATTCTGGTCTACTGTTGACACTAGAACTAAAGATTAACTCAGGCTTGATTTATATACTTCTATCCTTTCTTGCCTACCAAATCCTATTTCTTGCATAATATAATGTTGATAGCATAGAAAAAAAGCAAGAAATCATTAAATGAAAGGAAGTGCATAAATAAATTCAATTATCATGCATAAAACATGCAAATGATTTAAAGACTGCATATGAAACTCCAGTTTATATTCATTAATCTCAGATTGCACTTTTGAGGGAGAAAGAGACACTAATTGGGTCCAGATTAATGCACTCCCAAACCTTCCAATTTTTTCTTAGGTGAGGGTTAAATGACATGTATTAAAATAAACACAGCTGCTCACCTTTCCCAACCCTGTTTCATTTGTGAGAGAAGGTGAAATCCAAGAAGTATATTGCAGGTTTTGGGTACTGAGAATTTAGGCTTTTCCTGTGCTCCTCAGGACTGTCACTTACCCACTGCAGCTGGTTTTTAATGTTGGTTTGTTTTTTCGGGGTTTTTTTTGGGTTTCTTTTTTTTGTTTGGGGTTTTTTTTTTGGGGGGGGGGGTAGGAAGATTAATTTGTGCTGGAAACTAGTCCAAAAATCAAGCTAGTGATTTGACATGGAGAACAGGGAGAGGAATGTTTGGGCTCACCTAAATCCTGCCCTGTTTTCCTCCTTTCCCTACCCTGACAATTCTGCAGGTGGACCACTTTAAACTGTGTGCAGTCACTTCTAAAAGGGGCTCAGTCTGAAGTTGGCATGTTGCTGCTGCATGGTTCTGTTAGTTGGGAAGCAGATTCACGAGAGGACTTGAGCGGTTCAGCTTTGCTCACCCAGCCAGCAGAAACACAATATGTAATGTGGGCAAACCGCTTTGACCCACCACCTGCTCCGGGTTTCACCACCCAAGGATTCCCCCCAGCCTCTGCCAAATTAGATGGGTATAAAAATAGTAGTCCCCTGGCTCCCCTTTCCCTCTCCCACTGGAGTGGGTGCTGGTCCCTGCCGTTTGCCCTTGCTCAGGGGACACCCGGGGATGAGTCACCAAGGACAAGACCAGCACCCACAACAGCAGACAAAGGGGAAGCTGTGTTCCTGGGGCTGATCCTGCCCCAGGAGAAAGGGAAGCATGTGGGAAGGAAAATGGGTTTTAGGCCCAGAAACAAAAAAAGGAAGGGCCCACTCCTGTCTGCTGGTAGAGGAAGCTTAAATAAAGTGAATAAAAAAAGGTCACCAAAGTAATTTCATACTGAAACCAACGAATTTGGATGAGAGGCCCAAAGGGGAAAGGGTAGGGTGTTATCAGTGACATAATTTCTCTTCCCCTTTGTTAAAATGATTGGAAATTAAACCCCTCCAACACAATGGGACACCCTTTCTGCAGGGTCAGAAGCGTTCAAAAATCTTACATTTCTCTGATTACTTTTTAAGCATTATCCTCCTGAACTACAGACATTACACAATGAAAGCACAAAAACACATACATGTAGACTCAAACATATATTCACATATATGGTTTCAGACACAGACCCACTTCAGCTGACAGCCTGACTCTGAGAGCTTTTTATTAGAATTAATTTCTGCACATTTGCAGATGCTAAATTAGTCACAGTAAATAACAACAATAAGGCTGAAATCCGTCAACATCTTGACAAATATTCAGAGAGCAATTGAGTTAGGAAATATGTTTATGATATTCATTGCTCCTAAAAGAGAAAATGATTATACAGTAACTAAACCCTAAGTAAGAGCTAAAGATATTCACCTCAACTAGCCCCTTGGCACTTGCTGGAATTATTCGCAGCACGAGCTCTACTTTTTCATTTTCTGCTGACTCCATGTGGGTAATTTCTTTCTCATGATTAAAAGTGAGCTTGGCAATTCCTTCAAAGCATTTCCTTAGGTGTGGTTGGATGTGGAGTGGATCCTTTGTCTCAAAAAGGATTCCTGAGAGATCATCGCTACATCGAGAGGAAAAACCTGAAAAAACATAAAAATTGAACTTTAGAGGCATTTATATAAACATATTTTAACCCAATGTTGACAGCAGACAGATGAAATGGACTGTTTACCTTGGAAAGAATAGTCTTTTATTCGCCAAATAATCATTCAAGGCCTTCCTGAATGTCATCCAAAAGCGATTCTGCCTCCTTCAACTTATCCAGCATCTGGGGCTGTGAGATAACCCTCATGGCATTGGTCTCCTTCACTGACTCCTTCGTTATTAGCCTCCTGGTGGGTGAGATAGAATACAGTGAATGTAATAACCATACTTCACACAACAGGCTCTCTCTCTCTTTTAAATTGAAAATCCCCTTATTACAAAACAAGGGGTGTTCTTTTTCTTCTACCTTTAAGCAGGACTGCCACATTCATTGCTTTTTACAAAAACGCAGCTGCTTTTTAAGCTACAGATAAATAGAATCTGCTAGGCGGTAATTCTGCTCAGTCTGAACGCATTATTTTCCAAGTCACTTTGGTGAGAGTCTTTTTATTATAAACTGGAATGAACAAGGAAAGTCCTTTTCTCAAGTAATTATGACTGCACTTTGTTCTATACTATTAACTCACAATGCCAGACTGATCAGCTTTTTTTTTCCTTCAGCCGGTTCAATAAATTAACACTCTTTTTGTGGGAAATTAAAGAGCTAATTATTAAGACTTTATAGACTAATGATGCAAATATAAATAACACAGAACAATAAAGAATGGCGTATCAATAACATTCACACAATCCCTTTGATGTGCACAATACAACATCCCATTTTAACACCACTGATGCATGGATGTGAGTCACTTTGACTCAATCTACAGAATTTTCTTTTCATAAAGACTTGTTAAATGGGGTATTTTCTAAGAACTGAGGAAAAAGAGCAAAGCTGAAACACCATTTTTCATATACCTATGCCTGGCACCCATTTTGTTTTCCTGCTGCTGGACTTTCAATTTATAAAAGTCAGGAATGACAGAACAGAAGGCAAAGCTATAAAGACAAACATCAGGACTTGTGCTGTTACTTTTCCCACTATAAGACATAATGTAGAATGTTTGATTTGAGAAATAGTTATAGGGGATTGTTTGGTTTTTTAATCAGCTACTTTCAAGAATGGCTTAGTTTGCAAAGAAGAGTTTGATATTCCCCAGTAATATCAAAAAACAGAATATAGTTCTGAGATTTCAGGGCCTCCAGTGATCCAGAACGCTTGGCTTTGACAAAGGAAAAGATACTTAAATACATTTCAAGTGGACCACAACACATTTAGCTCAACTTTTGTCCGTAGCTTGTAACTACTGGTACACAAACACTCCAATAAATGAAATGTAAACATTCAGATATTGCCACATAGTTCCTTCTATGCAACATATACTGTGATGAACTAAATTTAAATAAATTTTAAAAAAAGAAAGAGCCTTTCCCCTTATTAGTTCAAATTCATTTTCAATAGTTATGACTTGAAAACCATCAGTATGGTAGAAAGACCTGTTGACAGAACTGCTTCTGTCCATCATTCAGAATTACAAATAAGAAAGAAACTTGGAAACAAGAACTTGCCCAGTGAAAGAAAACTCACACTGCCACCATCTTAATAACCTATTTGCTTTCAAAATAATGCTATCTTGATGTATTTCTGCCTGAAATATTATGAGGGGAACGTATACATTTTTCAAGTACCTACGGTAAGAAGATATGTATGTACAGTCAACATCAGTGACATTGCTTTGAGATGCTAAAGCTTGATAATTCCATGAGGCATTTCTCAGTCCTCTAAGACACTTGCCAAACTATGAACCCTTTTGGATTGCTGGTTTCCATATCTGGAGGCCAACCGGCACGCTGGAGAGCCAGGAGGAGCCTAATTAATGTATAATTAAGAACAGCAAAACCATTCTACTAAGAAATAACTCAAGGTGTATTCCTATCAGTGGAGTTTCCAAGATATGAGAGTAGATGAACATGCCCACACAAACATGGATTAGACTACCCTCTATATTTTAGTATTGAGCTGAGCATTTGTGTAAACTCAAAATATGTCCTTTCATATTATCTCTGAAACAAAGACACTATCTAGCACACTGCCAATTTAGGTAATAAAGAAACTTCAAAATGCTTATTCCTGCTTGTTCAAAAACATATATGGAACTGTCCATTTAGCAACACTTTTTTTTGTGATGTGACAGCAAGGACACTGAAGAAATAACTGTGAATGTGAGAAAGCTTGCCAGTGTGGGGTACTGTTTTTCCCTGAATTAATTTCAGAACTAAAGATATTCGCAACAATTTTTTTGGCGAGCTTCCAGGCACATGACTAGCCTTCAGGTTATTTAGTATCTCACTTTTAACATTGGTAATATCAATATCACAATACATTTTTATTAAAAAATAATCTATTTTATTTCATCTGAATCAGTTAAATACAATGAAATACTCAGGTTGCACCCTGTGCTGATCCGCTGATGAGTACCAGCCGGCAGCTTTTCACAGAAGCCAAGATTATAGTGCAAAATGATTAAGTGATTCAACAAGTTTTACAGCCCTATTAGAGGCCCATTTCCACACAGGAACAAGATCTATAAACTCCCAGTTTTGTACGGTATCCATCTGACCATGTTTCCCTGCACTTCAGAAGGGAGAATCAAAATGAAGATGAATTCAGGAAAAGTTAAAAAAAAATCCACTACAAATCTTTACCAAGCCTTCTTGTAGCTACCGTTTTGCATTGTAAATATATGTAAGCTAGCACCATATGTCTCCCAATATTTTTCTTGCATGATTAAAAGCAAGTGTTTTACAGGTGCTTTTTGATATGCATGCACTTTCAGTGTTCTGCAGGTCACTGAATAGCACATCAGATAGAAATTATTTAATACTCTGGGGAAGTGACAGCAGAGAAGGCCAGTTTTTATTACTCTCCTCTGCCCAAAATGAAACAAATCTCTAGGTCAAACCATATGGGGAGTAAGTTAACAGACAAGAGCTTACCATTTCTTATTAACAGCCCTCCTCATGGTGTCCTGCTGTTACTTGTGGACCAGAACTTGAAGGCATGCCTCCATCATACCCTGCGTAAGTCGCAAAAATGAAACCAGATATCCAAATGAGTTGAAAAGAAAGCAGAGATATAAAAATATTTGACATCAAAATACTCTAGTAAGTATTTTGTTAAAAAAAAAGTCCTTTACCTCTTTCCAGTTTTACTTCATGGAGTACAATGAGAAACAAGCCATGCACAAATGGCTGTTTGCCTTTCTCACTTGAATGATTCACTAACTTACTGGGAGGCTGTGTCTCTATTTTTTCCAAGCTCACATCATAAAAACTAAACAGAAATCAACTTAAGACAATGAACTTTAAACTTTATTTTCCCCCTCCGTATTCTAAAGTGGCATGGCTAAGTTGGAAAAGTTTTAAATAATGAAAGTCACTGAAGCCTAAATCACATACAATAGTGAAAGCTGAGATGTGAGATGGAGATGAAATCTAAAAGCTAATTAAATTCAACAAGAGCCTCTCAAAGGCAACATACCAGCTTAGCCTCCCATGCTAATATTTCGTTTTGAAGGGTGCAGCAAATGGAGGGCCTTTCATGGCTGCAGATTTCACAATGTGATCCACCAGCTAAACCTGAGAGGGGAGAAAAAAAAAGATTAGATGCATGGATTACTGTACTGAATAGATGCCAAGGCCAAGATAAAAAGAACAGATAAGTTAGGGCTTCTGAGGAGCTGAATTTGAAGCCAACCAACAAAACGGATTGAACCTTATTACCTCCAGTCACTGAGAAATTCCCTAGACAGTTGGATGTAATTTGAAAAGGTCAGAAAAAAATTTCCTTCACAGTATTATTGCTTCATGGTTTAAGGGTGCACATTTGTGAGATGCCAGCTCTAATCATTTTTATTGACTTGCTCTAGAGAGACAGACAGATGCACAGGGAGGCAAGACAGATGGATAAGACATACCCTACCTTTGTTTCCAGTTCTAAAACATATCACAGGATTAGGTATGTTTAAATGTTAATAATTTCAGTTTACCCTTTGTAATCTCTGAGAAGAATGTACCTTGTTTCTCTAAGTCAGCCACAAAAGGGCGAAAATAACCCTTGCTACAATTTTTCATATTTGATCTGAGCATTCATTGAATTCCACGTCAATCTGAAATATATAACTCAAATTCAGTAAGAGTAATAGGATTTTCTAGACAATTTTATGTATGCTCAGCTGATTTTTCTTTTCACCTAAAGGGGAGCAGTTCTCACGGAACAGATAAGAATGACCTTCAACACACTGACAGTACAAGCCTTGTTTTCAATGTGGCTGTCCTGGACAAAAACAAACAAACAAAACCAAAACCCAAACTCACCCTAATTAAAAGCATTGAATTCTTTGACTTAGCATACACAGATGCTTGTAATCAAATATGAACATTTGTTAACATGACACTTATAGTCAATTTTTTTGCCATGCAATTAAAATCAAAGGAGATTTAAAAACACAAAAGCGGAATTATCCACTCCAACCCTCAGAAAAAGTTTAATTAACATTAGATTTTCTTTTGCTCAGAAGACATTTGTCTTCCATTCATAATACAAACATTGGTATTCACCGCATCCTGGCTCTGAATGCACTGCAGAGGCAATGTTAATGGCCATTAAAGTACAGCTCTGCGAGTTCCTCTACTGTATTATGTTTATGGAGCCTGTCTGAAAGCTGACTAAAACTGTTTCCACTTGGATAAGAAAGCCATTTCCATATGGTCATGTTCCCTCCTCTCAAGCTCTGTACATTCAGAGAGTAACAAGAAATTGCAGCAGAAGAGTTGCATATATATTCACTTCTCCAGAACGTTACAGCTCTGAAAGGAAATCAGAAAGGCTTAGCTGCAGAGAGGAACAAAAAGCACAGGGAATTCTTCTGTTAATGGAAGCTGATACTTTCAATTGAAATGGGACTCTTCCCCAATAGAAAAGATACATGGACCATTTAAACGTAACACTTTCTTCAACAATTTAGGAAGCTTTTGAAAGAAGACATGGGCACCTGCTTCTACAGAAACGGGGCTGGGGGCCAGGGGGTAATCACATGCTATATTTGTAACACTTAATTTAGACTCTACCACTCTCTTTTTTTTTTTTTTTTTTTTAAATCAGACTCCCACTGTCAGCTTCGGGATGATGCGGAAATAGAGTAGGAATTAAGTTTTTTAAGACCACAGAGGTGTAACTACAGAGAAACCCTCCAATTTCTGTCGCAACATGACAACATTATGATTTTTATTCATCGAACTTTATTCCTCCTCCAACTGAAGGATTAATAGAGAAATTAAGTTCTGTCATCCTCCTGATCTAAGCTCACAGATGAACTCATGAAACCCACGAATCTTTTTGCCAAAAAAAACCCCTTAATTGTCATGAAAACGGGGGATGTTCAAGACACAAACATTTCATGTCAGAGGCTCAATTCTACAAAGAATATTCCTCCAACATACTTTGATGCCATTTACCATACAGCAATGTGATGCCACCTCAGCAGTGATCTGGTAGGGTTTTTTTCATTTTGGCTTTCCGTGTGTGACCAGGAGACTGCAACTTTTATAAATATTAAATCTGAAAATAAATATCTCATCATTCTGTGTCCTAACAATGACAGAAATTGCAGCTGCCATTGTCTTCACAGAATCACAGAATGTTAGGGATTGGAAGGGGCCTCAAAAGATCATCTAGTCCAATCCGCCTGCCGGAGCAGGAACACCTAGATCAGATCACACAGGAACGCATCCAGGCGGGCTTTGAATGTCTCCAGAGAAGGAGACTCCACAACCTCTCTGGGCAGCCTGTTCCAGTGCTCTGTCACCCTCACTGTAAAGAAGTTTTTTCTCATATTCAAGTGGAACCTCCTATGTTCCACCTTGAATCCATTGCCCCTTGTCCTATCACTGGATGTCACAGAGAAGAGCCTGGCTCCATTCTCCTGACACTTACCCTTTACATATTTATAAACGTTAATAAGGTCACTCCTCAGTCTCCTCTTTTCCAAGCTGAAGAGACCCAGCTCCCTCAGCCTTTCCTCGTAAGGGAGATGCTCCATTCCCTTCATCATCTTCGTGGCTCTGCACTGGACTTTCTCCAGCAGTTCCCTGTCCCTCTTGAACTGAGGGGCCCCGAACTGGACACAATATTCCAGATGAGGTCTCACCAGGGCAGAGTAGACGGGGAGGAGAAACTCTCTTGACCTACTGACCACCCCCCTTCTGATACACCCCAGGATGCCATTGGCCTTCTTGGCCACGAGGGCACAGTGCTGGCTCATGGTCATCCTGCTGTCCACCAGGACACCCAGGTCCCTCTCCCCTACACTACTCTCCAACAGGTCAGTACCCAACTTATACTGGAATCTGGTGTTGTTCTTGCCCAGATGCAAGACTCTACACTTGCTCTTGTTAAATTGCATTAAATTTTTCCCCACCCAAATCTCCAGCCTGTCTAGGTCTTACTGAATGGAAGCACAGCCTTCTGGCGTGTCAGCCACTCCTCCCAGTTTCGTATCATCAGCAAACTTGCTGAGGGTGCACTCTACTCCCTCAGCCAAGTCGTTGATGAATATATTGAATAGCATCGGTCCCAATACCGAACCCTGGGGGACTCCACTAGATACAGGCCTCCAACTAGACTCCATCCCATTCACCACAACTCTCTGGCTTCTTTTCTCCAGCCAGTTCACAATCCATCTCGCTACCCGATCATCCAGATCGCACTTCCTCAGTTTAGCCGCGAGGATACTGTGGGAGACGGTGTCAAATGCTTTACTGAAGTCTTGTGAACATTGGATTACTGAAACCTGTTCAGAACATGATTTTAACTGCAGCCAATTAAAAAATGGGAATCCACACAATAAATTGTGTTATCCATTGGCAGCACATACCCTGCGAACTACAAGACAGGTATTCCCTGTTCATCTTTCATCAGCTGACTTGAATACATCATCCCCTTCATTTCAGATGCAAAGCCCCTCCTCCCCACACATCTGATATTTAAATTAAATTACATTTGTCTGCCCTGACCAACAGCCAGACTCCTCACAGGACTTGAGAGAGGACTAGATTCTCCTTTCTGTTCCACCAAGTCTAAAGGTTGCCCATGCACTCTTCAATTTTGTTCTGATTAGCAGAGCTGGATGCCCAAGAGAGGATGCCCAAGAGAGGATGCCCAAGCTGCATCCCTCATTAAAGAAAAACAAACAAACAAACAAACAAACAAAAGCTGTCTCTAAAGTCTGTCCCAGGCACAATCATAGTTTTAAATGAGCTCCAGTGCCACTTCAACCTGCAGCAGACTGTGTTACTCACCTACATAGCACACACAAAAGAACTGGGTAACTATGTTACAGATAAGAAGGAAAGGCTTGGGAGATGGATATGAGTATCATTACTAGATTAACTCCAATAAGCAGAGTTAGTTGGTAGCTACCAGTTTTATTACTTCCTAGTACCTGAACAGGTCTTCTTTCTGAATGGACTAGCTACTGGAAAAGGCTGATATTTTTTTTTCCTCTTTTTTTTTCCTTTTTTTTCCCCCATTTTGTTTCTTTAAGGTCAATATAGAACAATTCTTAAAGAAACCACAGAAAATATTCCAGCTTCCTAAATCATATTGGGGCAGTTAAACCTGTTCTCCATTCTTCAGAATACATCTGAATATTGATGATCTTAAAGGTCTTTTCCAATGTACATGATTCTATGATTCTATGTCAGTTAAATCCGCTCTGTCTTAAAAGCCACTCTGTGATGTGCATAATATGAACTTGCCATTTTTTGCTATACAGAAGGATTCAAGTACTCTTGAAAAAGGCTGTAGTACTCTTATGAGATGTAATGTTTATGTCTTAAATACCAACTCATTCTTAAAATAAATCAGACCTTCTTTAAGACATGAGGAAAAAACCCCAATTTGTGGATTTACTATGCATAAAAGTCCATCTTGCCAAATTCTCTCATGTGAACACTGATTCAGCTCCCAGCTCTAATATAATTAAAATTAACTTCCAACAAATTACATTTGGGAACAATGAAATGCAATTAAAATACTGTATGTATTGCCGCAGAAACAGATAACATTTTATGCATGTTCAGTGGGAAGAAAGAAAGAGAAAATCTTTTCCTGTTATGAAAGTCACTAATGAAGGGATCTCTCAAAATATATACAGGTACAGGAAGAATTTATGACCATTTTTTTCTCTCTGCCTTTTAACTAGCAATTCAGTGTTGGTTGATCACATGAAGAATGCAAACTTGAATATTTGCTTCATCAACAGTTGCTAACACATGTCTTTCTGAGATGAAAAGTGAATATATCTTTCCAATCAGCAGTCATTTTAAAAGAATTCTCTGAAACACAGTACTTAATGATTTGGGCATTACACTACAAACCTTAAGATTTTCACCTATTTTTCAAGAGTAATATTTAAATCAATAGCCAGAAAGTCTTTCTTCAGTGCATTGTTGAATCCTCTCCAAGTTGTATACACTGTAAATAATTATTTAAAAAATTGAATCTCGATTTTTGTATATTTTTTTGTTATTAGAACTGATTTTGGAGCCCAGAACACATGGGTGAGTAAACTGCTTGGCTGCACTACAAAAGTATAACAGAGATGTAGCCAAGGTACTTCTCATGCTGTTCGTCATCTCATCAAGCAATCTAAAGTTTATATAATGCAACATATACATCACAGGTTTCTTTTTCAAATTTTGTGTTGCTAAAAGATGCATGCCTTTTTTTAGGCCTGAGACTTCACTCTGAGCGAAGTTCACTCTCTTGGGTTATATTCCAAAAATTTAACTCTAAAAACATTTAAACCTAGTAGCCATAGTGAGAAAACCTCTTTTCAAGGCTAGGCTTTTTTCAATATCTATTGTTAATTTAGGAGTTTATTTCTTTAACACAAATTCAGTGAACTGCTTTTGGCTTTCTGAGCTGCCAAAGCACTGACCCCTCTATCAGTCAGATCAAAGCAGTAATATGCACTTCTTTTTGTTGGATTTAATTTTTTCTCAAGGGAAACCAGCCTTTCAATTATGTAATATGTATAGATAAATATGTATACATTATAAATATGTTAATATCTATATTACAAATGAGGCTGAGGACTGAGAAGTCACTGTACTTTGTACTGTACAAGCAAGAGTAGATAAGCTTGTTGCCCTGAAGAGCCTTCCATTAAGTTAAAAACTATGGTGTTTTGATTATTTTTTAGCTGTCTGCGACAGTCTTGCAACATTTCATTATTTTTTCAGCTACAGTACATTCGTCATTGGCAAACAAAGCACCACAGTTAAAATGGTACTGTCGATGTTTATGCCTCTCCTCCATCACATGCTATTTTTATCAATGGATTATTATTTTTCATTACTCGTATTACAGTAGTGCCTGGAGCCTCCAGTTGAGAGCACCACACTGCAGCACAGACTAGAACCCACCACTTTATTCACTTTGCTCTCTCAGAGGCCTCACAGCTGATCCAGATGAAATTGAAGTTGGAAATGAAATAGAAACAAAGTGACTTGCCTAAAAACTTCCTTTCATACATGCATGGACACACACTTTTTAAAAAGAGATTTAAGAGAGCTTACAGAAAAATATATAGTACACCGAAGGAATCAAAGTTTGTATCATAATGAGGAAATGGGGAAAGAATTAAGATTGTGCATAACATTTTAGAACACACTGACATTGTTGAACGCAGACTCAAGTTCCATAGGTCCAAAAGGAAAGGGCCAATCACAGGAAAAACATTTTAAAGTTGCACAATCTAACTGAAAAAATAAAAAAGATTAGGTAATGATAGTATCAAGATTTTATTTTACACATCTAAGAGCTTGTGCTTGGAAGGAAATATTTTGTTCCACTGGGAATCTGGCTGAGCCTTCTTCCTTCTTTCCAAAAGTACAATTTTCATTCTCATACCCAGAAAGAAAATCAACATAAAATAGTCTCCGACTTAAACATGGTCTGATACTACTCTGGAGACTAATAAGCATACAGAAAATTTGCATCCAGGAGGAAAAGAACTTTTTATTTTGCAGGATATTTGCAAAAAGACACTGGTAATTTTTGGGAAATGTTCCAAATTTTGGAACGATGGTCACTCAAAGTGGAATAGGCAAGAAAAAGAAGAGAGAGGTAGTGAGAGTTTTTGTACATTTCCTGTGTGATCTTTGCAGCCATTTTGATGGGCTATGCATTTGTACATGCATACACATATGAGCATACCAAATACAGATAGAAACACACTTGCTGTACTGTGCAAAACACAGCTTTTCAGATAGGTCTTTTCACTAATCTAAATGCCCTTAGCACATTTTTATCTGGTCATGCAATTTTTCTTCTGAGAGTTTGTAGTCTTAGAAAATATTCAAAACTCATGTATCTTATAGTAGATACTCACCCAAATGAAATGCCCCGCGTTTATGGCAACATAAAAATGCCACATTCACATTGGTTCATAACTACCACAGTAATAAATGAGGGACTATCAGAGGAGACGTAGTAAGAGTGGAGCTATATAAGAACTAAAACACAAGAACTTTCAATTTAATATGACTGACAAAGGAGCTAATAGAGTTAACTGAGAAAGACATTTATTTACATAGCTTGATACTTCCTTTCTAAGCATTCCTCCTGCACATACATGGACAACCACGTGAAAAGCAGAGTATCTCTAATCTGACAGAAGATGTTACTGACTCACTCTGTTTTTACTTCTTTTACTAACTTATGTAGTTCTATATAGTTGAAAGTAATTTTATATTAAAAGCAGATGTATTGTAATTCATGTACAGAAATGTAACAGAAACAATGTAGTCTGTATTAAAGAACAGAGACAAGTTTAGGAGATTTAATTTAAAAGTAGATTTAGTGAAGACCAGTGATGAGAGAATGAAGAAATTTTTGGTTATCAGTCTTGATTTCATGGAAGTTTGCAGATGAAAGGGACAGAAAGGAAAGTGGATCAGAGTAAATTATGAGGTAAGACATAGTCATGGTACAGAAACAGAGTCAGAGTGAGAGTAAAAATAGCAACTAAACTGTAAGAGAGAAGGGAGACGCGCAGAGCCTGGAAGACACTAGAGGACTTCACTTCCAACAGAGTTCTGAAGGATGACTTTTTAACAGAGACCCTGCACGTGAATGGATACTTGGAGCAGGAACACAAATATAAAGAGAAACAACATGTTATGTAGGCTCCTCTTATTTTGAGGGAGTGTTGATTACATAACGTTATACAATTAACTTCAAAAATATAAAACATTTAATTGATTTAAATCATATAGATTCATTGGAGAATAAACATATTCATTTAGTTTAGTAACATGAAATTGTGCAATTGATATTGACTAAAACTGACTTACAAAAAAGTTTAAGTGAGTAACTGAACTGTAAATGCTTCCCTGTAACTGAACTGTAAGTGTTCCTGTAAATTTATAACAAAAAGACGGCTTCAGAACACAAGCAAACTAGACCTTAAAAGTCCAACATACTAAGTTAGGATAGATATGAAAAATGGCAATTATTATTTATAAAAGAAGAAGATGCTTTTTGACTTACGTCTATAAAGACATTTCTCAATAGAGTAATAACATGCTCCTTGTTTTAAAAAGTACCTTAGGAAGTCAGAAGTAGCCAACAGAGCCAATACTGACACATTAATTTCTTTGAAGACCAGAAACATTGCACTGAGTTTACAACAGCAGGAACCTTGAATCCAGTGGAAATATCAGAACAGAGAGGATGAATATGTATAGTCACCCAACTCATTCACAGAGCATCTTTCCTTCCAAGTCAACGTTTCTGTACGACAAGAACTACAACAACGCAGACCATGTGCAGCAAAAGAAAAGACCATATGCATTTAAGGAGGAGATGAAGACAGACCTTCTGCATTAGCAACAGAACAGTCTTTCTGCTGTAGAAGAATAAAGTGAAATTCAATGTGAATGGTTGAGTAAAGAGCAAGACAGATGACTTGAAAACAAGGATACATATAAGCAGTGCCAGAAACCATTTCCGTTCTTAGATGGGCTTCCCCCTAACCAAAGCTGTAATGTCACTACATGATGTAAGGCTGCAAGCCCTGCGAAGGTGGTGCTGAGTGAGAAGGAGCTAGAATCTCGTTTTCTTCCTCCTTGGTTCATGTCTGCAGTTTGTGTTAGGTACATTTCATCAGAACCAAATCTCCTGCATACTTTGGATATTTTTATTATGGTGCTTACATCCATAGCTTTCACATGTCCTCTGCTTTAAGGCACTTCAGTTCCAATAGACCAAAATTGATCTATTTGCTATAGGAATTTCATGACCATTAACTTTTATTGCTGAAGATTCTTTTTGAAAAATAACAATAAAAAAAAGAATTAGACATGACACTTTTATTTTTTCCGGCATGACTTTTTGTGTCCTTATTTGAGAGTGGACTACACACCTCATAAGACACTGGCTAACTTTGGAATGTAGAGTGCAAAGCCTAAAGAAAGAGATAATACAATCTTACTAGTATTATTGGATCTCTTTACTAAGCAATATTGTGCATAAATTGTAGAATGCATAGTTTGGACACAGCAGATGACGACTTTTGGGTTTCAGAAAATACCAAACACACCTTTAGTTTGTCGGATGGAAACAAGAACCCATTGCAACACTAAGCCAACGTTTGCAGCTGTATCATGCAGATACCCTGAGCAGCAGCAGATCAACCAACTGAAGTAAAGGTTACAGAGAGGTAGAAATATCATTTCAGTTCTGTATATTCTCGCAAATCATTCAACTGCTATTGCTGCCACTAAGATTCTGGCCTAAACTCCTATTCTGAAGGCTAAAAGCAAATAACACAGACTCCTTTCTCACTGATTTTGCCCTCAAATGACGGCTGAATAAAGGTCAAAGTTTGGAGAGATTCTCTGCATCAGTGCAGAGGCTGGCTTTCTTAAGACCTTTATGTGGAAGTCAGTACCTTATCTTCCTTGAAAACAGGCCTTTGTAGATTCTTCTAAACAACGGATTCATCTGTTCATCCTTTCATCTACCGGTCTGCTTAAAGATCATCACCTGCCCAGAAGCGCCTGTCTCCAAACAGTTTATTTCAGTATTCTACTAGTGAAAGCAATCATTGGATGTAATTTTTCATTAGTTTTTCAAGCTCCATCTTAAAACTAGTTTGGATTTCTGTGTCTGCCTCTTTCCTTTTCTGTGCTCCAGAAGGTGATGTTTCTCTTTCTCATTTACTCTTTCAGCTACACCTTGCATAAGAAAGTCAAGTTCTATTGAGGGTGGTGGAGTACTTGTCATTAAATGGTCTAGTATTATATTTTATGACTCAGACCTCCTGATAAATGTGATTTATTTAGGATAAAAGCTCTTTACTGGGTCAGATGTCTGGACTGAAGAGACAGTTCACTACAGAGGACCACTCATATTTTGCAACTGTAATAGGAATGAAGTGATTTTTTTATCATAGTGGTCCAAACCTGACTTGCACCACTACTGTTCTCCTCTTTAGCCTGAATTAATTGCCAACTGAACAATAGGGGTATCTGTGGCTGATTTATTTAGGAATACATTCCATCTGAAAAGCCTGCACCAATGTAGTACAAAAGGGCATGACTATAGGATTCAGGTATAAAGGATAGCAGCTTAGATAATTGCTTGTAGAAAATATGATCAGCTCCACTTCTCAATTTACAAAAAACTAGAACCATTGAACCTTTTGAAAAAGGAGTATTGTGTTCCCAACACTAAGTGACCAGGCCAAATTCTATCCACCATATTCACCATAACTGTGGAACTAACAGATTCAAAAGAGTTCACCTGTTTCAACATAAAAAAGACAGGAAAACAGATTCTGACCAATTTATGTCAAAAGATTTGACACTTTTTTATAACCATAGCTACCTACATTGAATTAGGACCAACACAGATATTTTGAGAATGTTTGTGCAAGAATTGTCCAAATACGAAAATTAGAACATTACGACTGTAACTATTATTTTGGTACAAGTAGTTAGGCACAGTACTTTTAATCCTTGCTTAGCATTTTGACAAGACATTGTGGGAAAAGCTTCTGATGAAAATACTGAGTTTCACATGGGAGCTGACCTCTGAATACTTAAGCTCTGAAGCAAAAGTAAGAATAAATGGATTGAAGACTGGGCATACGCAGTACAGCTGCTGAACTATATTAAGAACACTTAGATCAATGCATATGCAGTAGATATTCTTTTATACTACTTTCAGATTTTACAGTTTTGCATCCAACAGATCTATTAAGTGGGATCAAGTGTATTATCTGGATACCTAAATCTCTACTGTCATAAATAAAATTGAGAAAATAATTTGTATTTTTATTTCACAACACAGCTTAATGTAACTAAAAGCCTTTCTACAACAATTTGAAATATGAAGCCCAATCTTCCTCTCATATCAAAAACTGACATATTTTTGTTATTGTTGCAAAATGAAAAATCTCTGTTATTGCAAAAGCTCTCTGTTACTGAGATCTGTTTAACCTTTGTGTTATTTGGTTCTATTACACTTACTATCTAGCTTTATTAAATTTGCAAATAGTTTGTTTATCTTCATTCTGGGAAAGTAGGTGGCTATAATTTGCAAATATGTTGGTCAAAAATAGACCAGTTAGATGTTCTTGGCTGGCACATTGTCAACGCACACAATGAGTTTCTCCCTCCTTTCTCTCTCACACGCTTCTTTCTCTCTCACATACACACACTCAAAAATGTCTCCAGTAGAGTAAAATATTCACATTAATACTGGAAGCGATGGAGAAGAACCCCGGCCGACATCCCATCTGTTCCCATGAATTAAATTTAGAAATCCTATGTAATATAGACATTTCTGTCTGAATATCATAAAGCCCTGACACATTCAGGCTTTCATTAAAAAGCTCTCAGATGTGACTTGAATAACAATCTGTCTTAGCTAATTAATATTTTCAGTTTAGCATATTCACTTTCAGACGTATTGCTGTTTGCACATGGTAATTTAGGTAAACAGAGCTCATCCACAGCTGCATCAATTAACACTGCTAATCAAAACTGAATTCAGGTAATTAGGCACATTTATGCAAAAAGTCTGTAATTTGTGCGGTAAGATAGATTCTTCAGTAATATTTCAATAAGTAGGAGTCTCTTTTCGCAAATAATGGTAGATCAACTCTAACATATACATGATGCACACTCAGTGACAAATACCTAAATTAAATCTCACTAATTGGTCTGTATTTTCAGAAATTGGACTATATTTTTTTCATATAAATGTTTTCCTCAGTGTTTCTATATGGAAAAGTGGATTCATTTCTGACTAAAGGTTTAGTGATTATTCAAACAGGACTTTAAAAGTTAATGTTTCCTCAAGCAGCTTTTGAACTGTTGAACATAATGGTCCAACTTCTTCTCATTTCCAGTCAGGCAATTTTTAATGAAAACACCCTCACTTCCTTTTCAATTTAATTTCTTCAAAGAAGGCATATTTTAGTTTACTTTGAAGAAAAGCTTTATCCCACCACCCATTTCAAGTATTTAGTACATACTTCAGAAACATTCTGCCTTGACCTACAAAGTTTTACCAGAAGAACTGCAAGTTTCACATCCTTTCCTTCCCTTCCCTTCATGCCCAAAACAGAACTTGAAACCCTGCGAAAACTACAAAACCCCCACATTAAAGTAGTGTAACAAACTATATATTCAAAACAGAATTTTCATTTCTATTAAAATGGAAAGAAATGTTCATTGTAACATTATACTCCAAGAGTTTTCATATGCAGCTATTTAAGGTATTCAAATGCAGTTCTCTGTTACGAACTCTTTCAGAAAACTACATAAGTCTGCAAAAAATGCAATTATCAACTTGTAGCTAATCTTCTATAAATTATAAGACTGACAAGAAAAATGCCTATGTAATTACTGATTTTCAACAGAAGCCTAAAATTAATCTACCATTTTTGTCTACTTGCACTGCTCATTTATTCTTCCCAAAACAAACAAATAAGACAAAATTATTTTGCTTACAAACTAGTATAATACATTTACTCAGACTAGTCAGCATGCATATTCTGCCCTGATTTCAAGGTAACTTTTGGGGAGGGATATACAGTACATTTTCATCATGTGTAGTTTTGCAACATGAAATATGTAGCTTTTGCTAAAAACTTCAGTGTAAAAAAATTCTTTACAACTTTAAGATCTAACTCTAGATAGTTAAGGAAACTGCTGTTTGTTTTGCAATCATATGCAGTACAGTGCATGTATCATTATTCAGAAAGTTTTCTCTGTATAGATTTGTTCTGTTATGAAAAAATATATGACAAATTCTTAACATGTACTGTAGTTAAAAGGGTACCAAACCTCCAATTTCCATTTAGCTATTGCCAGAGTAGAATACAGAGAGAATACTGACAGAAAACTCACTAAAAAAAGCTTGTGTAAGAAATACAATTTTGAAGTATTTCCTATTCAAATAATCACAGTGACTACTGCTAACATGTTAGAATGCTGAACAAGAGCATTTCTAACCCATTATCAGACCAGCTTAAAAGTATATGCAGTTCCCTATGCCATCCTTGCTGGGGACAGTGGGAAATGACATTGTAACTTCACCTTTTTTCCATTTTTTCTGTTGCAAGAGAGAAATACTCACCTATGTGTCATACCACACACTAAGCAGCTGTTCGATCTCTCACATGGCTTATTAACATTGACATGTAGTGAGTATCATCAAGACAATCTTATGTGCCCTGTCTCTGAAAGAACTTGGCCTGCGCAATAAACACTTTTTCGAAGAGCAAAACAGGAGATGCAATGACTAACAGTGTTTATTTTAGATGTTATACTCTGTAGGAAGTGAGTACAGTGACAACATCCTAGCCTACCCCCTCTGCCAACCACCCTGTTAGTACTTTTTTGCCTAAAGTAGTCAGGTATAGCAAGCATTCTAACAGACTTTCCAGAAATATTTTACTATGTGTACCTGTCTCTTCTGCCTGACTGCATCAGTAAATATAAACAGACACATTTAGGAGTATCTCTTCACTGAACACATATCTAACATACATTATTACTTCATCATGAATTGTCCTGATGTGCCACTCATTTGAAAACTTTATATGGTGTTAGAGTATCATTATTTCTTGAAATCTGGAATTTTTATTTGGTGTTGAGGTTTAATAAATGTATGGCAGTAACTGATAACAGACAAGTGCATAGTGGATATCTCAAAAAAGAAAATGTCATATGAAAGTTGACTGGTACAATAGAAATTTCTCATTCTTTCTCCTCTCCTGCATTGCTCTACTGTAAAATATGCAAATGGATGGAGACATCTAGCTACTAAAATTTAAAAAAAAACAAGTTGGGTGTTATATATTTACTATTGTTAACTAAAAGATGATGGATATGTGTGACTAAAAAGATCCTACAAACACTGTTTTCCTCAAATTGAAGAAAAGTTTCATCATACTGCAAGCCCTCAAAAGCATTCCAGGATTACAAGCAAAACAATAAATATTCAAAGCTCATACTTATTTTGTCTATAGAGTATGCAGCTCATTATTCATAACATTAAAATACTGAGATGTTTCAAGTCCCTGGTATTCATAGGGTTAAGTCAAGAACATGCAAATATTTTACTTTGAGGAAAGCAGAAGCAAGAGCCAAAAGCCAAAAATTAGTACTCCAGACCTTACAAGAGGAATAAAAAGTACAATAATTTACAAATGTTGAAGGAAGTGCTAGTTCCATAATTAAAAATCAGGCAGAGGTCCTTTTGGCAAATGGATCTCTTTGTTAAACATGCTATTCATCCAAGCCTGAAGGTATAATTCAGTACCCTGGAGGATTCCCTCTATACTTTTGCCAGCTGTTCCATTTAGGTCACTCCACCACAAGTTTAGCTTTTATCTATTCCTCACTTTCTTCACTGGGTCCCAGAAGCAGCAGCCCATCTCTCTGAAGGCTGTTTAAAGTGTAAATGAAAAGGCAAGTCAGAAGTGAGCCGCTACCTCAGGGTCCTTAATTTCTGAACTGCAATTCCTTGGACTTCCCCTACCTTGACAGATGCAATATGAAGTCTTCCTTGATGAAAAGTGAGGAGGAAGACTGAATACCGAATGCAGATAGCACATTCATTATCATTTTAATGCTTTGCAGCTGCATGAAAGAACAGAAAATTTTCCTAGGAAGAAAGTCCACCCAAGGCCAAACAGTTGCAGTAGCCCTTCTGCTCTTAAGCCCAAGTCCCAGCACTACTACTGCTGCCAGGCAAGAAAAAGCCTTCAAAGAGCCATTTTATCTCTTTTCAGGTGGTCAGAGAGAGGTGGACTCAGGGAGAGGAAGGTAGAAAAAAGAGAAAAAGAAAAAAAAGTGGTATTTTGATCCAGTACACTGTGTGCCAGGGACCACAAAGAGCCGTGGGATGCGGACCTGACCCACTTGCCTCCCTCCCTGGACCAGCAGGCAAACGAAGGAGACAGCGATGCTTTAACAGCTTGTTTATGCAAACTGAACTAACATCAGGTAACTAAACTGCTTCTAATTTACTGCTAATTTGGTGCAAGACTTTTAACAAATATGTAATTTCTTATCAAAAGCAACAAAAACACTAATTTAAAATGGATCAAATTATAATGGTTCTAGTCAGTGTAAAGTTAAGCCCTCAGAGAGTCACTATAGTCCTCTAGAACTGCTTTTAGACAGTGTGCTGTTTTATAACAACACACTGACTGCTCTGGGAAAATCAAGTGTAGTTCATTACAAAATAAACCACTGCCCTGACATTCATTTGTCTGTTTAAAAAAAAAACAAAGAGCAAGGCAGATACTCTGGGAGTAATTTCGAAGTGTTCAACTTTTAATGAAAGATTCATAAAATATGCAGCAAGCGTATCGCTGAGGTCTTTCCAATTTAATATTAATTAATAAAGTTTGTACGCACAGATACCAACTGTAATGTGAAACAGAAGTATAAAACCTCTTGGAAATTAACTTTCTAGGTTTTCAAAGGCTGTTCAGGAGCATAGCCACAGTGACTCTGATGACCATCTGCGTGACTTCACATACACAAGTAATCCCATGGGTTTTAGTCAACTGCTAAGATCGTGTCCTGATCCTACCCAACCAGCATGATGTACTGGCTTCAACCTAAGAAACCACTTGTGCACGTTTTGTAGGAAGGACTGGAATCACAGTGTTTAAGCAGTGCAGCAACTCGCACACCTGCACTCAGCTTGCTCTTGAGGAAGTGCTGTCAGTCAAAAAGTGCAGTTTGGAAAACTCATAAACTTGACTTTTAAGGATTAGGGAGAAGGAAAAAAAACACCACAAAGAACAACACACATGCAGCTTTACCTCTGATTCTGCAATGGCCCACCCAGGTACGCAACCCAGCTCCGGCAAGCTGCCTTGCAAGGCTCAACAGGAATCCTCAACTCTGTTTCGCCAGCCCGCTCATGCACGTGTCAGCCAGCTCCAGGTCTGCGCTAGCCGCTAAAGCATATCCACAGGGATTTTCACTGCTTACCTCGCTGACTTGCTTCCATGCATTCCTGCTGCCATTCCTGTGTGTGATGGCTCATTGCTCCTCTCAAGTTCAGTGCTGCCGTGGCGTGGCTGCTCCGGTGGTGACGAGCAGAGCAAAGGCAGGTTGCCACTGGCCAGTCCTACCAGAGCCCAGTCGCACGCTGTCTGCAATCACATCTCACTGAGTGCAAAAGGAAAATTAAAACACTTTTTTATCTTTCACTTGAATGACACAGCATACTGTTTGGTGTTTGCATTTAAATTGGACAGAATAATTTATCACTGGCTTTTAATTTCAGAAGGGTTAATCACCTCAGCAAAGGTCAATCAAACTTTAATCTCCAATAAAATTGCAGTAGCTTCAGTCACCTGCAGAACATTTATTATATTCTTATTTCCATGAAAAAGAATGCACCACTAATCTTCTAACTCTTTACATTAGCACATTTGCCATTAACATTTTACTAAAATTATTAATTCCTCCAAAACTATTACAAGAGCTCATTTCTACACATCTCAGAAGATAATCCTGTTAAAAACCAGCCACATCTACTGTGACATTGCTTTAGTTGTCTGCTCTAATCCTCACAACCGTTTGATACTCCAACTGTGTTCTAACAATGCACAAAGTCTCAATTACACAAAATATTACAGGGTTTACTTTAGAACAACAATATACTGTTTTAGTAACTTAATCTTCCCTATTGTCTGCAATCACAATACTAATCTATTTTGCCAGTGTTCATAGCATTTTCTACTCAAAATAAAATATAGATTTTTAATTTTGCTTAGCAACTCTTGAAAGGCAGAAGATTTACAAGGATAAGTTAAAACCTAGAATCCGTTACTAACAATAGGAATAATCATGAGGATCGGAATATTTTTCTGGCCTGGAAATTTCCTCACAAAAGAGAAGTCTCTTTTGAGGCACAGCCCATTAACAAATGACGAAATAAAGAAAATAAATATTTTAGTTGGTATTTCAAATTTGGCCGACTAAATAAAAATAAATTATCTGCAACTAATTTGACTGAAAACTGCAAAATCTGGTTGAAAAATTCAAGTCAGGATTAGTTTTAAATTACCATTGCAATAATATCAGCTCAAAACTAGAAAATTATTTAACGCTAAACATAAAATTGTAAAATAGGAAAGAGCGCATCCCCAAAATACATCAGTTTTAAATAAACAACAGCTACATTATACATTCCTTCAAAAGTCTCCTGTAACAGTTTCGTCTGAATGCTCAGAACTATTTTACCTGTAAAGATACAGAGAAGAAGAGCAACAGAAAACTCAGGGAGAGCTCATTACGGAACTGAAACACAATGCAAAGAATTCATTTCCCAAATTTTAGAAACTGGTACCGAAAAGTCAAAATTACTTGGGCAGAAAAATACTAATACCACCAAAACAAACGGGTCTCCCTTATTTTCCTACCATGGTCATATTAGCTCCTGTGAGAAAGAGAAGGAACTGTCATATGCTCTCTCATTTCTATTTAAAATTGATTTTTTAGCCATAACAACATTTTGACATACCGTAATGTAAATAAACTGTTCTTTCCCATCCCAATATTTCCTTCTCTGTCTCTCTGTCTCTCTCTGTCTCCGTCTCTCTCCTCTTTTTGTTTTAATATATGGCACACAGACAGACACACGCCCCCGTCACTGTCAATATGCACACTCATTAGCAATATGTCAGGCTGGCATTTTCAACACATACTCCAGAGCATAACTGCACTACCACGCAGCACACACACACACACACATACACATACACACACACACACACACGCACACGTAAAAATACAATTACAGAGAAGAAGAGCTCAGCAGAATAATTTTTAACTTGGAAAACTAGGTAAACATGCAAAAGGAATAAGTGAGAGTCTCGGGCAATATTTTATAAAGGTGCTTCAAAGTGGCTCTCCAGCTAACGGCACCGGCGCTGCTCTCATTTCACACACACAAACACACACAGAAATAAGCATATACAAAAGTGAATATTTGAGCAAGATTTTTTAATGCTGAATTACAAATGCAAGCATATGGGGTTTTCCCCGTTTTTTTTTTCTTTTTAAATTACACTCTATCTTGAAATAATGAGATATTACAAAACACAAATCCAAACTGAACTACGAGGTCCTAGAATATGCGCTGTCAACAGCATTCGTAGTTTCTCCAACTGTGAAAATTAGCTACGAAAACAACCGCATCCATACTTTTGCAAAAAACACCCGGCAAGACAGCGAAGACCACTTAGAAAGGGTGAGTAGCACTGAACTACGGTTTTGATTATTCACCTTTTGACGTATTGATAAAACATATTCTAGATTGCTATTGCAACCGCTCTGAAATACAATAGAATAGCTTCACATGGCACCCTGAAATGAAAGATACCATCAAAGGATCATCTACTTCATATTTCAAAAGAACAAACAGGGAAGAAAAGTACAGGGAAAGAAACATACCTTTAGTTATCCCAGTGAACGACTTCTCAGCACATCTACATAGTCCTGCGGCTCCACCAGTACAAAAATCGACACTGCAGTGCTTGTGATCTCTGTGACAATGGCATCATACTGCCAGCAATTTTTTCAATTAAACTTCTCAGACATGGTAGCAACTTTGTTAATTATGATATTAGCCAGCTGGCGGGGACAATCAATCATCCACTGTAAGAAAGCCAGACAAAGAGACATCTAATCATTGCAACCAGAGCAGATAAATTTTGTTCCTTTCTTATATGTGTCACAGATTCTATCCCTCCTGACCCTCTACACAGCCATCGACTGTCAAATTTAGATTCAGCAAGCTCCCAGCTTTTCTTTATCCCTGCCTTAGATCTGAAACTCCTGGTTATCAGGAAGACAAGCGTCACCAGCTGTCTCAGAACAGGAAGGCAATCAGGTGAATAGTACTTATTATCTCTCATTGCCTTCTGAGGAACGACAAGATTGATTTTGGACCAACAACACTTCCAGATCTCAAGCACAGCTACTACGGTGTCAAGTCTAGAATGTGGTGCATATGTAAAGCTGACCTCAACCTTTATTAATACTGCACACCAAAAGTTTGAGGGTTGCTTCTTTTTTTGTGGATTTTGTTTTGAGGCTTTTTCCGTGGTTTGTTTTTTGGGATTTTTTTTTTCTTTTTCCTCTAAGAGAACTCTTAAAGTGGGTTTTTTTTTTCTTCACAGCTGCACTGGATATTCCCTTATTCCAAGCCTCCTTCCCCCCACCTCAAAAAACCCAGGCAAGCTGACTGCACCGTTACTCAGGGGACTGTGTTTCACAGTTGGATAGTCTTAATTGGGCCCACAGAAGCAGTTAGCTACCATTAAAGGCTTCTCTGTATACATCTTCCTCTCAACTAGTCTGATCATCTATAAATCCCAACTAGTGAAGCTTACGCTTTGAGAAGGTTAAACGTGCACATATATTATAAGCCCCAAATATAAATGCATCCTAACAAAACTTGAGCTGACAGTTAATTTCAGCATCACTCTGGAAAACAATAATATATTTGAGATTTTTGTTTATGGCAGCATTGAGCAATCTTTCATTTACAGTAACTTTGGACAATCTTTCATTTACGGCAGCACTCCTGCGCTCCTGCTGTAAGACTTAATTTTTTACAAACCAAACACACTGCAGAGTACTGGAAGGTAATTCACATAAAGCAGAAACAAAGGTTACAATAGAGTAAATGCCACCCCAATAACTCATTCTGGTACAAAAAAAAACCCCAAAACCAACTTGGTACATTACAAAATGCCTGCGGACAGTTCCATTTAACTAATTAGACTGGAGTACATAAGTCAATTAATACTAATTTATAAGGATACGCAAAAATTTTTATGGCCACTTTTGGCTTCACAGTACACTGGCTGCCCTGGCACTTGAACCAAAGACTGATTTTCCAAAACCATATCTTTTCAGACAATGTGATCCTATGTTTACTTCACCTTAATTTAAGGCTAGTTTAATATTAAAGATAATATACAGCAATACTGTCTCAGTCTCAAACAAGAATACACTCTGGATTTGGCAGCATAAAATTAGCCCGGATTTTAGTAAATCCACGGAAAACTATACATTTTTCTTCAAAGTTTTCACATACAATTCAGATAAAATTTTCACACTTTCCAAATCCAAACAATCCAAATATTTTCACAGTCCAAACAGAAAATAGCGACAGTTAGAAAACAGCAGTTTGTGGGAGTAAGAATTATACCCTGACCTCCCTCCCTTGAAATTACAGTGTTGTGAGAACCTGCTTTGCCTTTCAGAAGTCAAATTTTTGTTCTATGTAACTCTCTTATTTGGAAAGTTTATGAGGCCAAAACCAGGAACCATTATGGTGTTCATTACTGGTCAAAACACTACTAATGGCTGTCTGGTATTTGTTGGAAAGGATGAAGGCAGGAAAACAAATTACATCCTCTAGTGCAATGTCATCGCTCCACTCATTTTGGTTGACTGATCAAGCATTCACCCAGCTTCTCAAACATATTGAAGACTGCGTCAGTTCTGTGCTGCTACCCATACCCAAATTGTTAACAAGTTGACATCTAGCTCAAATACCCCCTAACCACATTGTCACCAATGCAATGTCAGACACACTGTTAGAAAGCTCAGTCCTAGCCCAACTGAAATGACTAATTCACTTTATTAAAATATCTGCCGCCGAGCAGATTTTAATCAGAAGTTAAGGAAGCCCTTTGCACATTATTCCTTCTCATTTCTGTTGCTGTACTCAAATCACATATTGCTTTTTTTTAGACAGCCTTTAAACATTAAGTAGTCTTGATCCTAGCACGGAGCTTTAAGGCAAGAGGAAATAACCAAGCGTAGGAAATGAATGAGGGGCTTGGTAAGGACACAAAAATAGGAGGCTGCTGTAACAACTGATTCATTTTTCTAGAAGGTGAACCAAATGCACCAGATACCTAAGGCTATCTGTAGCTGTATCTCCACTCAGACACCAGCGTAGACCTGACCAGGTTTCTAAGCTGTCAGAACAGATCTGAGCCAGTGGAACTGGAAAACAAACAGGACAGTCTCTGACAGCTCCAGATTGAAAGTTATTTAAGAGCAGTGTGAAAGAAGGATCAAACTTAGTATCCGAGCAGCATTTGTATTTGTTCATTTTCAACAAATACATCAGGCTTTTCTGTCACTCACTTAGAATTTTTTTTTCATTACTTCAGCATTCACTGTGAAAAAAATATGGAATTAATCTCACCTGCCCTCAGTTATTACAAACAAAGCAAGTAGGCTGGCCATCTATGCTCTCCTCTGTCACCGGTAGGATGAAGGAGAGCTTGACAAGGATCTGTTGAGCAAGAACCATTATACCCATTTCCATACTTAGATATTGGTAGAATGACTCGTCCAATGGATGTACTGCTCTCTCTATTGGCTGTCATGCAGACTACAAAACTGGTCTGAACTCAGTTTTAACTCTGCTTGGAGCAGGAGGTTGGACTAGTTGACCTCCTGAGGTCTCTTCCAGCCTGAATTATTCTAGTAATCTATGAGCTGGCTAAGGCCAAAGCAACATAAATAGCAGAAGTTATGAGATGAACCCAATTGCATGAATCACGAGTAATTCTTTCAACAGGGACTGGCAGCCACTCTGGGTAGTTTGGCCCTCACCTTCCTTAAACCTTGTAAAAAAGCAGTGATTTTTTCCTTCTTTTCCCCCCTTCTATTGAGACCAAAAGATGAGAATTACCAAATAATTTATACAATGAGAGGTTCAGAGAAAAGGAAGCATATCAAAAAGAATACACAAAGAAGAAAGTACAAAAAGACCTCTGTGGAAGCAACTAGACAACATACCTGGTGTAGGAGGAGAAAAGGAAACCAAGTGGTAAAGGAAAAGTAAACTCAGAGTCAGGTAAAATAAAAAAATTTCCTTAGAAGGGAAGGAGGTACAGCAAAGGATAGGCCATGGTTAACCTAAAGCACATCCAGTTTAAAAAGAACACAAGCCATGACCCGTGGTGCAGGGTCAAATAAGAGGTTTATTCTGGTAACGTAATCTTTACTCCAAGACTTCTACAATATTCGCTGTGCTCACAGAACACAGAAAATTACCACCGAAAGCCTCCCTCCCTCCCCAACCTAGAAGGAATCGTAGAAAAGAGTAAGATCCATGACATAAAGCAAAAAAAGAAAATAATATTCTAAAACATTTTGGTCAACAGTAATAACTGTATTTTACAACCCGAGACTGACATAAATGCATTTAAAGTTATGTATACCTGTTCATAAGCTTAACCTTTAAAAAAGTCTGTCTAATAAACCTTCAATTTGTACTCTACTAAATCCTGTAAATCTTCTATTCAGTACCTCTTTACAAAAAAATAAGTTAAATTAAGTGATAATATATGTAAATTATACATTTAAAATAATGGGCAATGTAATGAAAGGAATACTCTTCACTTTGTAATCCAGTGGGCTTTTAAATTAACTTTTAATGCTCAGTGGCTGCCAATTAATAAAGTGCCTACACGTTTGACTTGCTGCAACACACAAACTAGAAGAAGGAAAGGAGCAACACAAGGGCATGAAGCCAATGCAGGATGGTGCACAGATGCCAGTCGGCAGGTTTAGGGGAGCACATGTGGCAGAGCCTGGGTCTGAGAAGCAACGTCACTCTGTGGTGAACCTTTTCCTGAAATCAGGAGCTTCGAAAACTCCGACACACTGACCCCCTCACTCACTCATTCCTCCCTCATTCCAAGAAACAGCATATGTAGCTACAGACAGAGCTTATGGTATAGTTCCTCATTTTGGCACATCATGTGCATCACAAATAGTCACGGGTAATTTTAATAATTTTATTTTTAGCAGTGCAAAACAAGAGTTAGCCTGCATCATAAACTGCACATATATTCCACTGAAAAGAATAAAACCATAAAGTTTCACAGTGCAGAACAATGTCTGCAAAGGTCACACGTAGCTTCTTGAGGGGGAAGCACCACGAGGCAGATGTGAAGAGGCCACGTTGCATCAATCCTTAGCACAGAATGAATAGAGGTGAAATATTAATGCATTGCAAGAAAAACAAACTAACTTACACTCTAGGAGTTAACCAAGAAAGAAAAAGGGGAAACAGACCATTTCTCCACCTGCATCGTGACAAACAGCTTCAGTTTTATCCTGCTATAACATTGTCAATACACATGAACTAAAGGACTTCTATGCTGCTGTGCCCAGCTGCAAGTGTGCCTGAAAACTTAAATTTTTTTCCCTGCCACCTCCCTTTTCTTGCATCAATGTTCTGGTATTCTATTACCTACACTAGTAGCCAGATGTATCTGTATTTAAACTGATCAGTAAGAATATATACATCTCAGATCCCAGCACCCTGCCTTTGACAATGTCCAATAGCAGGTGTCCACGAAAAAACATAAGGGCAAGCATGGAGCAATTTTTTCTGGTATACCCTCCCAATATCTGCTTACACATAGCATGGAAGTTTACTTAGTACATTAAATATCAGGATGACTCAACGCAACACATTAGACAAGGTTTCAATACATTTCTCCTATGTCTCAGAGTACCAAGAGTGCACGGTTAAATAACTGACAATGTATCTGTAAAACAGGAAAGCTCACGTGGATACGAAACTAAGAACGAACTGAAAGCTACAAAAAAAAATCTCATTAAAAAAAAGCGGGGAAGCAAGTCATCCATTCACATTCAGACTGCTAACAGTTCTGGATTGGAGAGTTTTGTTTGTATCATTCTGTAAAGATGAGACAATTAAAAAACTTGTATAGTCTTATCGGAACATATTTTTTCATATATAAAGCACATTCGCAAAGAGCCCCTCACTAGGTCAAGTGAAACATCTAAGCACCACATCTCCAGGAGCTGAGCTGGCAACAGCTCTTCCCTAAATGTACCATTTTGCGAGAAACTCATGTGCAGAAATTTATTCCCAGTTTTGTGGTTCAAAAGCCTGGAGGCTTCTCCTATGCAAAAGTTCCCACCCATGGTAAAGTGGGACTGGAATGGTAGACAGACAGACAGACAGACACGCACACAGACACGCACAAACACACAGACACACACGCACACACAGAGAATTAAATGACAGCTGAATTAAACAAATACTCATTCTGGAGACAATGAACACAAAATATGCTGGGGAAAACATACTGCCATGTTACAGGAACACAGTCTCTTTAGATTATATGATACTTGTTTTTAAAGTGTCATTTTATATTTTTTCCCCAAAACAAAAAATGCACTTACAGCTGAAGTAGCCTCCTAAAAGAATCAATTTTGTCTGAATAAAATTGAAGTATGTAAAACACTAATAAAGTGGCAGAAACAAACTCCAGTAACATGACCTATTAGAAAGGTTGTACCTGCAGTGATCCGGTCAAAGTGACATAAGCTAAAAAGCCCAACTGACAGGAAAAGAAAAAAAAAATCCAACAACTCAAACCACTAAAATTGTCCATTTATAAATAATTTATAAATAAAAAGAATTGATGTAGTCACATTTTGGGTCTGGATTCTCTAAAGGTAGGCCTCAAATTCTGAAACTGCCCAACATGGGCATTCAGGATTTTAATAATTTTCTAGATTAACTTAATGAGCTTCTTTCAATACAATCAGTTAATTTCCTGACAGATAATACTTTACACCTGATTAATTTCAGAGCATTTAAAAGGCAATAGCTCCAAAGGCAAATTAAAAAGAAAAAAAAATAGAGAGAACAAGGAGAACAAATCAGTAATCATTTTCAAATTCTAAATTTCTTTCTTATATACTCTTAAACTGGACTCTACATCAATGGCTGTTTTCTATTACTTTCAGTATTAGAGGACAGCAAGCTCTTATAGAGCCTTATGTCAAGCAGTACCTAAAAGATGAAGGTCTAGAGGTAAGAGAAGCACTGGGTTTGTTTGTTTGTTTGTTGGGGGGGGTGGTATTTATTATATCATGCAAAAATTACCAAAGTATCTTTTTTTTTGCAGCAGACATAATCGTGTCTTATCAGATCAGGGTCCTTTTATGCTTTCATTACAGAAATTATTGTTAGAACAGTGGTATCAACTAATGCCATAGTGAAATCAAGCCTAAAATAAGTCATTTTGTGAGGCCAGTTTCACATGTTGCAAAGTCTTGGATTACATGACTGTGTTATAAGTCACTGAAGTTTTCAAGGTGGCCAAAAGGACACAAACACTCAAATCTTCCAGATGTTCAAGTCCATTCTGAATGGTGCTAAGTTCCTTTCAAATAAAGCCTAACAATTTCAAAAGGAAAAATGTTGCTGTTTCCCAAAAATGAGTGGTTTATGCTTTTTTTTGACTTTATAAAAATGTTATTTGCATGAAGATATTAAGAGGTTTCAGATGTTGCCTACTCCCAAAGGGTTTCTAATACGACCAGTAGTATATTGAGCAAAACAGGAAATAGATTAAAAAAAAAAAAATCGCTACTCTCACTTCAAAACTGAACACTGATTTAAATCTTTTTGAGAAAGGAATTCAAACTCTAGTGTATAAGTGCAGGAATCAAATATACCATTACAAAATTCTCTGTTAATAGTGTTAGTTTCAAATTAAAGGTATAATCAAAACTTTTCCTTTACTGGTTTCATTTGAAAAAGAGTAATCCCTTGCTGGCTGTCATATTTAAATTTAGGGACAGGGGGAAGAAAACCCAAAACCTCACTGTAACTCACCATTTAACTGAGCTAGAACATGGAACTTTTACTGTCTTTAAACCAAAACTGCCTGGAGCAGAAAGTATCACTGCTTAACAGTACCTAAGGAGCTGCTTAACAGGAATTTAGAAGGGATACAGTTAAATACATGCTCATGTGTTAGGCTGTCAAGGTGCTATACCTCAAGAAAGTACTGCATTATACCAGTTCTGCAGAATACTGCTCAAAGATGCCGTAAGTTCAAGTGTCAATATGCAGTAGCAGGCTACTCCAAATATATATACCGTCACATCCTATGATTCTTTGGCATTTCCCATATTTATCGCAAATAGCAGGTGCAATAATCTGCCAGTTTGTAAAGAAATGCATGAATCTCACTTAAGGATTCTGATCAAGGCTCTAAAATGCAAAGTGCCAACACCGAACAAACATGGCTCTCAGGGTCTTTGCCTGTGTTTTTAAATACCCGTACCAACTTAATTATCATTATGTTAAAGTTGTGCAATCAAGTTCATTGCACATAAAAAGGCATGACAAAAAGAACAAAGTACAATTGATAAATTCAAGTTAAAAAAAAGAAAATAAATAAAATAAAGTGCTAGCTAGGAGTTAGGAAGATCATGCATTAAGACGAAAGATGAAACAGATGCAACACACAGCAAAGATCAGAGAGTTCCATCAATTCATTCTGAGAGTCAAAATCCAGCTGAGCATGGGAGCCCTGTCCGCATAATAAGAAAGGTTGACTAAAACATAAGGATTAAACAGATGAGCTGTCTCCAGTGAATGTACGGCACAGGAAGCCCTGCTGAGCCACTTGTAAAGACACTTCGGAATCGTACACCTGCTACTCCACAGTGAAACCTACAGGAAGCCAGCCTGGAAGGGGAAAGAAATCCACTAATGGACTTAACAGCTATCTTTAAGACAAAAATGAAAAGAGTCGATACAAGAAAACAGCAGCAACAGATTCGCTCTTTTCTCTCCATTTAGTTTATTTACCAAATATTTCTATCAAAAAAATGACTAAAGAAATTGTTACCACCATCCTGTCATTCTCTTGAAATAAAATAAAAAAGCTTACTACATACTTAAATGACAAACACAACCATCCATACATACCAGGGTCAGCCTAGGATTCTCAATGAAAGTAGCGTTTGCAATCTCCCTGGTTTGGAATCTCTTTTTGTACTCCAGCACTTATGTTCAACAGCCAAAACTCTAATAACTTCAGTGCTGTGAGATTAAGTCTAATAGTGAATAGAATTGATATTATTACTAGTACTGATGGCATTTTAAATAGTGTTTTATATAAATCTTCACTTTTCTTGTCTACTGATTAGATAGAGATGGAGATATTTCAACAATCAAAAATGATAACTAATGATTAGTCTTTTTTCTCTTATTATCATTGGTAATGAGAAACAAAACTAGAAAAAAAGCTGTTAATAACAGGTAAGAAACACTATTCAACTGAATCAACTAACTCCATTAATTCTAATATTAAAGTAAAATCCCTATGGTTTATTTGGCATTTAGCCATAAACACAACACTTACATAAGAAAAAAAGACGTTAGCACTAGCACTCACTGCATTTCTCAAAGGAGATGAACTGCAAAGGTTTCTAAAAACCTCTGAAAGAATCAGTGTTATATGCTACACCTTCTTGCAAGGTAAAGGAAATGCTTGCATCAGAAGATGGCAAATCATAACTTAAAACAATCGGTGAACAAAGCAATTGAATGTTTACATACTTGTAAGTTTCTTAAGGCTTTCCTTTCTGGTAGATGTTCAATTAATTAATGCCAACTGCCTGCTACAGGTGGCTCGCTATTTTTTTAAATGAATGTTACTAACCTGCTTGTCCCACGGATGTTATTTACAATCACATCTTTTATTCTTGTTTTAGCTGACAGGACAATCTCTTCAAGGATCTGGGCAGAGCTGATATATTCGACTTTCAGGTTATCTACTGCCTGCAGATACAAGCACTTTGATTGTTTACAATGCAGGAATAATTGGTAACCGTTAAATAACTCCAAAGACTGATTTAAGAGTCCTTCACCTACTGCATGAAAGTAAGGCTTCATCCCACAGCCCCTAATCTGGCTAAATTCTTAAAGATTTCACCACAAAAAACAGGATATCAAAAAACTAGCAAATGCAATGATAATTTAAATCATCAATCACACGCAAGCATTGTATTAAGTTTTAATGATTTAAAATGAATGTATGTTTCAAAGTGGAAATTAAAATAAGAAACAAGCATTTTCAAATCTCTCACTACATTTCCAAAATTAGTTGCAAACCACTGAACTTGTGTAGCACAGTTTTAAGCAGAACTTCTACAGTGTTTCTTTCAGCACACCGAGCCAAAATGAGAACAGCAAAACAAAATTCAGCAAGTATTCCTATGAAGAATTTTATGTGTTCCTTCATTGGTAATACGTTACTTCTTGATTGCATATGTTCCAGCTGTGGCTAATATTTAAAATAACTTTTCGAATCATTTGCCTAGCCTTGAGCAGTCAAATAGAATTACTCTGCTATAAACAAATCAGGCTAATTTTCCATTTCAGCAAAAAGTCACAGAGCGCATTTTAACTTTTATTTTCTGACACCATTTTATGGCCACTGAACTTTACTGCTTCACAAAATGGTGCGGAAGCACAAAACTGTTATGAACACACTGATTGCTGACAGAACTCCTCTGAACTTACTTAGTGTTTTGTACTGAAAAACAGTAATGAAATACATCACTGAAGATATACACGGCCAGACATTACCATCATGGACAGAGTCCAAATCAGATGTTAAAGCACACCGGAGAAGGCCACCCGGTTATTACTGCAGGGAGCTCACCATGCCCATGTTCTCCACAGAGCCTACATTCAAGGTTGAGGCATGCAGCAGGACATGGGGTATCCCTGCTCCTTCTCTGCCACTGCAGTTCCTTTGGGGAGCGCTACGCCAAGACTTCTCCACTGCTTCTATACAAAACTAATTTGGGTCCTAAAGGGCTGAAAGGTGGCTCCCCACCAGTGCAGCACCTGCTCATGGACCAAAGGAGGCTCTAGTGGCAGAACACACATGGTCATGCCAGCACTGCGGCTGCTCTAAGGACTCAGAGAATCCTCTCCAGCCCCTCGCAAGTCTAACTGCAGCCTCCCAATCTCACTTGGACAGAGTTCTCTTTTCAAGAAGAAGAAGAAAACCTATGGAAAACTTAAATTGCTCCTAAATCTTTAACAATGCCAATTGCCTGACCTCTTGGGGCATAAACATGCTTGTTAGCACACTGTAAATCAGTCAAGAGGAAGCCCAAATTTTACAATTTACAGCCGACAGTGAATGACACCAGGACTCCTGCAAATCCCAGGTGCCTGTCCTGCAAAAATCACATAAGAAATGTAATCAGAGACTGAGCCAACTGCTCTTCCAAGTGACCTGGTGGATTCACCATTACTAAAATTTTACAGCTCATAGGAAAATCACACAATACCTTCTGACCAAATCACAACTGTTTTCATAGACATGTTTCAAAGACATTTCTCTTGAGAGAAATCTGCCACCTCGAAAAATTTCGACCTGTTTCCCCAGCTGTTTTGGTACTACTGCTGTCATTTAAAAGGTCATAGAATCATAGAATGGCCTGGGTTGAAAAGGACCTTAAAGATCATCTAGTTTCAACCCCCCTGCTGTGGGCAGGGTTGTCAACCACTAGAGCAGCCTGCCCAGGGCCCCATCCAGCCTGGCCTTGAACACCTCCAGGGATGGGGCATCCACAGTTTCACTGGGCAACCTGTTCCAGTGCCTCACCACCCTCACAGTGAAGAAATTCTGCCTAATATCCAACCTAAATCTCCCCTTTCTTAGTTTAAATCTAAATTAAAATTTAATTTTACATTTAAATTCCCCCTCGTCCTGTCACTATCAACCCCTGTAAACAGTCGCTCCCCCTCCTGTCTATACGCTCCCTTCAAGCACTGGAAGGCCGCAATGAGGTCTCCCCAGAGCCTTCTCTTCTCCAAGCTAAACAAGCCCAGTTCCCTCAACTGGGAATGGTCATAGACATTCTTTTTTATAATGAATGCATTATTTTACTTTCTCTTCCTTTAAATACTGCTAGACAGTATTAGATACACTTTTGAAGTAAGTTTTGCACTGAAAATATACATAGAAAATTTTAGAGCAGTATGTGAACAGTTCAGAAGCTCATGATAAGTCAAATGCAGAAATTGGCTCTATGGCTATTTTAACCATTAAGCTCTGTGCAAGTTCTACAGTGGGATGTGTGTACTTGTTTATTTGTTTCCCTTTTTATCTTGATACTATATTATCAGCTGTCACTATCTGTTCTACAATAACTTTTTCTTTCCAAAACATATCTATATATATATATAGATTCATGAGAAGTAAAACAATATATTATCTAATTCTTTCAAGTGAAAAGTGACAGAAAAATTCCTTTGAAGTTTCATGGTTCACCTAGGATTTTAAGAAAAAAATAAAGTGAACATACTTTTAAGAATGCTAAACAACAAAAAGGAAGTCCTTGGACTTAATTCTGAAACATTTCTTCTGTGTGTGGCCTCAAATCAGACTTGGTTTTGGCTTGATAGAAAATCAGAACTGAGATTAATGTACAATTCTTTTTTTAGGGAGGCAGGACTATAATTTTCCAAGGAGTACTGACACATCATATGTGCAAGAGACACACCACTTGTTAGTTTTGTGTACTACTCCAGCTTGTCTCTGTAAACTTAGTTTGCTAGATCTCATTTCCTATACTAAAAACATTTTTCTTTGTATTTCTTGACGGAGAAGATGACAGAATAAATTAAATGCAAAATATAGTGCCATTTCAGGGTCCATAGCTATCAATGTAATATTTTTTCTTTGCTGTTCTGTCTTCCAGTTTGTTTGAAAGTGTTACCTCCATCATACACTAAACTTAGTTTTCAACTATACACCAATCAAGAAAACATATTTTCAAAAAAAAAAAAAAGTAGTAAAATTGACACAAGGTTATTGAATGAGAGGTGCGTTTTACAGTCATACCGCACACACACAACCCTGCCTATATGAAAGGGTCCATACACAGGTTTTGTTTTCTTTAAAGACAATATGTAAAACCACGTACAAATTGTAGATGCTGTTATACCCAGCACGAAATCTGTTGTTATAATTTGCTTTGATACAATATAATGAATAATCTCTGTGTCAAATTCAAATATTAGGTCTCAACTTGAAACGTCACTGTCTATCTGTACAGATTCATTTAAAGAGTGGAAAAGGTGTGAGAACAAGGGTGAAGGAGTTTGACCTACAGTTTGTATCCCCAGCAAAGGAGATAACAGCCTGAGATGCATATGAAAATGAACACAAAAAAAAAGCCCTGAAGAAATTTATTTCCATTTAGGTTCAAAATAAATGCCCCTACACATAACCTGACAATAGTTCCTCAGTCTTTCAGGTTCAGCTTTCACTGATCAAGATAGCACTGCAATATTCACTCATACATGGTCATGCATACCTAAACCTGTAGAAAAACTTAAAGTCTTAAAGAGTTCAGAGTCTGAGCTCTTCAAAATGGATTACTAGCATTTCTCCAAGTAATTTCAGACACCAGATGCTATACATACATTTAAACTTCACAAAATCACAGAATGTTAGGGATTGGAAGGGACCTGGAAAGATCATCTAGTCCAATCCCCCTGCTGGAGCAGGAACACCTAGATCAGGTCACACAGGAAAGCATCCAGGCGGGCTTTGAATGTCTCCAGAGAAGGAGACTCCACAACCTCTCTGGGCAGCCTGTTCCAGTGCTCTGTCACCCTCACTGTAAAGTTTTTTCTCATATTCAAGTGAAACCTCCTATGTTCCAGCTTGAACCCATTGCCCCTTGTCCTATCACTGGATGTCACAGAGAAGAGCCTGGCTCCATCCTCCTGGCACTCACCCTTTACATATTTATAAACATTGATTAGGTCACCCCTCAGTCTCCTCTTTTCCAAGCTGAAGAGACCCAGCTCCCTCAGCCTTTCCTCATAAGGGAGATGCTCCATTCCCTTCATCATCTTCGTGGCTCTGCGCTGGACTCTTTCCAGCAGTTCCCTGTCCTTCTTGAACTGAGGGGCCCCGAACTGGACACAATATTCCAGATGAGGTCTCACCAGGGCAGAGAAGAGGGGGAGGAGAAACTCTCTTGATCTACTGACCACCCCCCTTCTGATACACCCCAGGATGCCATTGGCCGCCTTGGCCACGAGGGCACAGTGCTGGCTCATGGTCATCCTGCTGTCCACCAGGACACCCAGGTCCCTCTCCCCTACACTGCTCTCCAACAGGTCAGTACCCAACTTATACTGGTACCTGGTGTTGTTCTTGCCCAGATGCAAGACTCTACACTTGCTCTTGTTAAATTGCATTAAATTTTTCCCTGCCCAAATCTCCAGCCTGTCTAGGTCTCGCTGGATGGAAGCACAGCCTTCTGGCATGTCAGCCACCCCTCCCAGTTTCGTATCATCAGCAAACTTGCTGAGGGTGCACTCTATTCCCTCATCCAAGTTGTTGATGAATATATTGAATAGCACAGGTCCCAATACCAAACCCTGGGGGACTCCACTAGATACAGGCCTCCAACTAGACTCCATCCCATTCACCACAACTCTCTGGCTTCTTTTCTCCAGCCAGTTCACAATCCATCTCACTACCCGATCATCCAGATCACACTTCCTCAGTTTAGCCGCAAGGATACTGTGGGAGACAGTGTCAAATGCTTTTCTGAACTTGCCTCACTTCAGCTATGATCATGCATTTACCATAGTTCTCGTTATATCAAAAATGCTTCAGCTTCATCAGAAACAGATTAATTCATTAATTTCTTTATTAATTCAAAAGATTTTTTTTTCAATTTTTTATAAGCCCCAAGCTTCTCTCAGAAATATTGGCTCCTTCTCTGTTCCATAAAATCGTAATCAATCTCTATTATTGTCATGAAAATGGTATTTGTCACTTTGCTGAGAAAAAAATAATCAATACATCTTGCAGGGCAGAACAGGCATTTAATGCAGTGAATTGATGCCTGTTAGAGAAATTTAGCTTGCCAGCAGTTCAAGACAAGCTAATAGAAAACCAGAAAATTCACTGAAGGTTAACAGATGAATATACAGACATGCCACAGAAATTAATATTTGGGCATTTTGTATAGCCTGTCATTTCATATGCTGGAGAGAAAATAGATTTAGACAAGCAAAGCCCTAAGGAATTCCTTTTGTTTTTTAAAAGGCAAAAGCCAAAAGCATGTAAAAAATTCTTCACTGTATTATTTTTATGTTTATATATGTTTCTGAAAAATAACTATTCTGAAACAATTTTCCATTTAGATATTTTGATTCAGACATTATACCAAATATGAAAACACTGCTGAGTGATAAAATAGTCTCTGAGGCGATACAGAACCCCTGATCCTTTGGAGAACACAGCATTATAAAAACAAACCAGAGAGTTGCTTCAAAAACTAGTACATAATCTGCACAATGTCATTGCTCAGAAAGTTATTCTGAATCAAGAAAAAAAAAAAGTAAAAATGTCATAACCAATATCTAGAAAGAAATCCAGTCATACTTTTCATGACAAACACAATATCCTCAAAAGAGCTGCTAGAATTATTTGAACCTTATTAATAAAAAGTTACACTTTAGGAATGCAATCCTCCCTTCTGTCTACTGCCATCTGCAGAAGCTGTCAAAACACTCCTCCTTCCAATTATGCACTTTCTGACTTTCACTTGCTCTACGATAAGCTTATAATCTATTTAATTCCTTGTTTGGTTGGTTTAATAAACAATGCTTTTAAGTTACAGAGCTTGACAAACCCAGCATCCACAACAAGCACATTTCAGTTATCCATCCCTCCAGGAGAGCATCAGCACACTGACCGCAGAGACGTTACACTGGCCACAGCAGGAGGAAACACAGGACACACAGTTTTGGACTTTTGTTGCAAGGCTACCACTCTCTAAATTCCTTTCTTCCTAAGAAATCCCCCTAATTTTGGGTTGGATATAAATGGGACACCATCTTCAGGGACCTTCCTGCAGCTCCCAGCAAGCTCTAACAGCATGAATTTTAAAACCTAGGGTACCCATGAGGCCACAGAGGAGCAAATGTGTCAGTAAACACCTAAGGCGGCAAACAGCAGATTGCTCATGGTGAAACATAATCATGCTCTAATTCCAGAGACTGAGTAAACGAGCCTCGAGTATGAGTGCTGTTTGGAGAAGAGGAAGTTTTTTCATCATGTGCAAAATAGCCATCTTGGGCAAAAGGAAGGGATGCTAAAGATGTTGACAATTTTACATTGCTTCTGAACAGTCTACCTGTGTTCAAACATAAGATAACAGAAGCGACAAAATTTAACACCTCCTTGTCCGTAAAACTGAAATAAGATCAGGCAACAAAGTCTATAATAAGGTGGACATTGTGGGAAAAATCTTTATCTCCTACTGCCTTCACCATTCTGTCATGGATTTAAAAATACCCCTGTAAATTAGAAGTCTCCCCTGCCACTACCGAAATCCTTTGTGATGGCAGCAGTGCTAACACTGAACCAGTTTGTAGTCATCAGAAATTCACTGTAGGTAGTGGAGGATTGTTAGCATCACTGATGTTCTCCAAAAATAGGGCACTTAATCTAATTTTGTCCTAATTTGTAAAAATATTTGACCTTCAGCCTGACAAAACTCAGGCTGAGTTTCCACCACAGAAAAATTTAAGCTAAACAATAAAAGGAAAATAAACATCTATTGAAACATTACCACTGACAATTTCACAAGCCTAGTAGAAGGCAAACAGCAACATTATTTGCAAGAATTCTGCATTCTTAAAAAAAAAAAAAAGCTGTCATACTTCATATGAATTTGGCAACATTAACACAGGCGTCCCCAAAAGTCAACTATATGGCTTTTATTTCACAACTGAGTTGCAGCTGCTTTGTACATTATAGGATCATGCAGCTGGTGGGAATGACAAGAAGTCACTGTTGCATGACACTGTCAGCATTTATACTTATGCTTTGCATGAGTGCAAACATTTGTAATTCACCCTAGGAAAGTTAAAGGGTTATTAGAGAAGACGACAGAGTGATAGTAGAGCTAGTTCAAAATGGGAGATATTCCGATGTATACTGTCAAGTCTGATGGGTCAGAGATGCACACGTGGTGAGAAAATGAACACACATATTATGCCCTGGAAGTTACACACGCATTTCTGTCAGAAGTGCAAAGCACTGTTTGGTGTAAATTCAAGTCCTTACAAATTTACCAGCACTGGAAGCACTTGCAACATCATTAGCTCCATATGAATTGAAACACTGAATCTGTTTCATGATCAGTTGTGAAGCATAAACTCAGTATTAAGCATGGATATTTTTGTAATCAGTATGGTGGACCCTGAGGGGAATATTCCCATTGATTTTTCCTTAGGCTTTCTAAGATAACTTGTAAAGACTGATGATGAATTTGAATAGGTTTGAAAGCACAATCCCACTGTGGAAAAGGGTAAAAGGTATTTCCCAATTAAACTCTTTTAGATTAGCTTACTGACAAAGGGACATAGATTTGAACCCACAGCATATATTAAAACTAGATGAGCTTTTACTGAATATGGTAAATTTTCGGATGTTTTTTCTTAATTTCATAGACATTTTTCAGTCATGTCCATATGACCAGCCAGAAATTCTGTTCTACTCTCATAACAGACTAATGAGTAACAGCACTGGCAAAGCAACACTTTCCTTCTTTACTATTTTCCCCAGTAATCAAGTGAGAACTAAACCACAAAAACATTTCTAGCACTTTTTATTAATGCAAATATCATCTGTAGGAATTATGATTTACTTTAAAGTTTTCTTCCTCCTTCTCTAAACACAACCTTAATGTAGTCTCTTTCCTCTGAAATATGAAACACTGTCAGGGTCTATGTGAACATTTTTTCCAATAAGACTCAATAAAATTATGATGTAAGGGCATGATCCTACATCCACTGAAGTTAATAAAAAGTGCACAGCAGCATAAATAGCACAGGAAGAAAGGCTAAAAAAAAATAAATTGCAGCCAAAGCAGAGGACTTTCCACCTAACATCTGGCCTCGCTCACCACAAGAGCCAGTCATGACCATTAAATAAAGGATGACTTACAAAATGCCTCCAGCTTCATTCCCTGTGCAACTACAATGTCCATTAGCATCAGCAAATATATTTTTCTTCCACTGGAAAAGGATTTTTCAAAAATACCAGGTAGGTTTCACCTTGATTGCTCATTTTTTCTATTGATCAAATAATAACTGTTAACTAGCAAATAAATACTAGTTGAGTTTGGATTTTGATTTCTATTATGTAATAGAATGCTTTATATACCATACCGCTTTTCTCCTGAATCATCTCATTCCCCTCCCTTCATATTTGCAAATGAACCTGAGCAGACAAGGGTTCATACAGTATCAAATAAAAACCCACGACCAATATAAACACACTTTAATTCCTTTTCAAAATCTTACCTTCATTTCTAAGAACAACTATGATAGGTACTTTGCATAAGATGCCCTTTAAAAACTAGATAATTTAGTTTTGAGAAAAGCCTTTGAATGGCTTTCCTCATTTAGGATCCATTTCTATTCTCTTTTTTTGTCTTTTTGTTAAGCATTACCTTAAAGCTGCTTACAGAATAACAGCAAAGAAAAGGTGGTCAGATGTACCCACAGCTAGGAGCAATTACGGCAGCAGTGACAAGCTCTAGCAAATGATAAGTTGTCCTAGTTCTGTTTTGCTTCCCCCTACAAAGTGTGCTAACACTTCTCATTTGCTGTTGTCTGTTCAGTTAAGGAACTTGAAGTCAAAGGGTCCTGAAAGTTGTCTGTCTGCTGCATATATAATGACATAGACCAGAATTTTATGCATTTTGAGTTTTAAGGAAAACACCTGCACTGACTAGTTAGAAATGAAGAAAGGCATTTGACAGCAGCCAAAATGGGCTAGGCAATGCTCCCATCTCCTCCCTAAGCTTCTCTTCTTGTCTTCACTTAAAGCCTTCAAAAGATGTTTTTTTGCCAAGTCCAGGCCTCGTGCTGTCCTGCTCTGCTCCCCCCTAGCTCAAAGGTAAGTCAAGAAAAGGGACGGCCTCCACACACACCAGCAGAAGGAGACAACCACCACCACTGAGCAGAAGGGACAAACTTCGGAGAGTTCATCTGCTGCCTCGTGTCCACCCAGAGGGATCTGTCAGTAGGATCTCAGCTCCTCCCAGAGCACAGATGGCCACTGGCCATAAGAAATAATATCTTGAACTTTGTCACCTCTTTCACTTTCCCAGGAAAGTGATTTCAGATTTTAACTTAAATAGTTCCTGGGATGCCAGATAAAACCACAACTTCGTAAACTTCTTTGACAAAACTTTTGCTTTGCATATTACTGAGAAAATGTTGAAGTTAGTTTTGGTGCTATACAACAATAAAAGCTGTTATAAGCCATTTAGTCTACTGAAATGTATGCACCATATCCTTGAACTGCAGATTTGCATTCATTAAAAAAATAGTTTTGTACAGGTATAATTACTAATTAAAATGTTTTAAAATGGTTAAGGCGTTTAACACCTGTAGTTTTAATCCTGAGTTATCATAATTAAAATTCAGTTGTTCAAATTTTTGATATTTTTAACCTAACTAAATCTTCTGCAAATTTAAATCTGAGAAAAAAAAAGGTGCAATTAAATCAAGTTATCAACGAACTTTAATCTGCATATCTTGGGAAATTTTTTAATGTATACATATACACACAAGCTACCTGAAGTAAGATCAAAAATAAGTAAACGAAACTTCTCTATTGATGATTTTCACTGACACTATTATACTGATTTTTATGAGTCTGTAGAATAAGGGAGAATGGACCCAAGAGTCAAAAATTAAAGCTAATTGAGTATTTAGCCTGAAGGCCAACAACTTTGGTGGCCATCTGCCATAGTAGCTGGTGGTGTTTGACACGTTGTGCAGCTGCATTGGTTTGACTGCCTACTGTGGACACCAGAGAAGCTGAAGTACAAGCGAAATGCTTAACGCCTAGAGACATTGCCACTGATTTTACTAAGCAAATCCTCCAACAAGTTAACTGCAGAACATCTTGAAACAGCTCAAGGCTAGTTTGTACTGCACTTGGACAAGGTGCTGCTCTAACAGCAGCATTACATCCGGCTTAACTCAGAGGTGTTTTGGATGTTATCAATGCTACCCTGGTGTAAATCAAAGTTTTAGTTAACCTAAGATGGCAAGTTATAGTTCATATAAAATTTAATGATAGTACATGTCTTCAGATCATCCAGAATGCATAAGACCAATCTGATCCTAAACTTATAGATGATCAAAATACCTTGCCATGGAATTAAGGCTAAGAATTTATATCAGAAATAAAAATGTATACATAGGTTCTTAACAGAGAAGTAGTTAGTCCAGAACCATTAACCTAAGAAGTTCAGAAAAAAATGCAAGGCAAACAAAGAGCCATGAGCAGCTTAAACATGGAAATACATGAGATGGTAAGATGCCCAAAAAGCCTTAACTTTGGACCATTTGTCTATCCTAATGAAAAAGAAAATACATGGAAAAAACAGAGTCAATTTGCTGTTCAATTTTTAGCATCATGAATGCTGAAATTTTTTTAAACACAATTATATTATACTTACAGGGCATTGTGACTGGGCAGAATCAAAACTGCTTAGATGCTGTAATTGCAGATTCCTGTATTCTACTCATAACACTTTTTTGAAGCAGACCTTCAAGTCTGAATGCATCGCATGTTCTGTGCCTCTGCATCTCTTGAAAATTCCCAACATGAATTCCACACTGAAAAGTTGACTGTTCTGCTCCACAATGGCATCAGTTCACCAGAAAATGTTTTTAAAATAACGTCTTGAAACATTGTGAACAGAAAGCTTCTCGATAATTTTCAAACTGAATTAAAATTCTAGTGAAGCAGGCAAATACAAGATTAAATCACAGCATTAACTTCCTTCATTTTTCTGAACACTGGAAATGCTTTTCCATTTCTGTATGGATTTACTCAATTTGAAGAGCAGGAGGATACCAAAAATTATATGCAGTGTGTGAGAATGGAGTGCCGTACTTACACTATATGTACCTTGTCAGTTAGTTCTTAATACTATTATCCTACTAAATGTGACATTATACTATCTTTTTTTCTTTTAAAAGAAACCTAAACATAGTATCAGAAACTTAACAGCTAGTCTCTCTGGTGTTTTTTGAAAGCCTATCAATCTGTGTCTCAATCATCACTCCGCTGCATCTTTCTTAGCTGTAACGTAGGCAAAAGTTGTTTAATTCACAGTTTGACTCCTCACTACCTGCAAGAAGCCCATATGAGGGACTTTTGTGTTTGTTTCGCTAATATTAGGACCAGGCAAGGGACAAGGTAGTTGTCAGAAGCTCAAGGAAAGTGCTGTCCTGTGAGCTGTTCTCAGAGAGGCTCTGTTCTAACAGGGAAAGCAAGAGAAAGATCAAGTAAATGGCAGAGACCAATTAGTCAATGCAGCCTGTCCCAACCTAGCACTGGGAACCAAGAAGCTGTTTCACTGCACACCCAGCTGCAGAAACAGAAGGTGAAAAAAAACCCAAAAAAAAGTATATATGGGCAAAGTAAAGTAAAACCTAAATGGCATTTCTCACATAAAGAAAATAAAGGGAAGGAAACTACCTTTTGTATAAAGTTGTTGAAAAAAACCATAACAAAAGAAAAGCACTAACCACCAAACTGGGATCTGATTAAGACCCTGAAACTATGATACTGGGATTATGTGGAATATGAAGACGACAATGAAGAAAATAGTGTATTTGGAAAAATACCAGTGCCAAGTACAGCACTGATGTATTTGTCCAACTTTCCTACATAGCGATCTTATCACTTACTCTATCTGCCAAAAAAAGCTGGAAAAGCAGTACTCTAAATGTGAAAAGTGGCTGCAGCAAAATCCTGCACATAATGTCTTCTCACAGGAAACTTGCTTAAACTAGGGAAGACAAGCATTTTAAGACTGGGGAAATTATAGCAGGAGGTGGTGGCTGGGAAACAATGCTAAAAAAAAAACCCAAACTAAACATAAAAGTGTGTGCGTGCCTCTACCAAAGCAGTGGTTTTGAAAAGGAAGAGGAAAAACCCTAAACCCACCTCTGAACCAGTGCTAGCACCCCAGTAAAGCTAGGGTAAAGATATACTCGCATATTTAAGAACTCTGCAAGAGGAGACTATATCTGTGTGTAGCATTCATTAGGCAAATAATAAAATTAGGCTAATATGCCCATTTTTTTTCTTTTTTTAACCACTGAGGGCAAAAAAGACGAAACTGACTTGAGCTCACCAGGGGTAAACACTTTAATTTAAGAACTAACTTCTATGAAACAGTTCTTGGAAGAGATGTAAGTCATTTCAAAGGGAAAAAATATACTTCACTAAATTAAAGAACAAAGAATGGGGCTGAGTAACTACTAGAACAATTGGTGATTCCTCTTTGCAATAATGTCTGGAAGAAACTCTCTGCTTTTCTATGCCCAGTCAGACCAAAAGTTGTCTTTCTCCGAAAAGTTATTAAAATTTGCCTGACTTAAACCATCCTTCCCTGATCTCTTTATAAAGCCAGTTTTAGTCTTGCTCTAACTGCATGAACCAACAGCTTACTGTTGTTACAGTGCATATAGCAATGGCACATGACTGAGAAAGCACAACACTGTCCTCCCTCTATTTGCCTGGTTCTGATCTGCGAAGTAACAAATAAGGTGACACTGTGGATGGAGAATAAACACTGAAACTAAGCTCATTTCTTAATAAGTTATTAAAAGAGTACAAATGTAGAACACACAGACGTGTTTCGTTTATAAACAAAAAATATCTTAAAATGCTCCCTCCATGTATTCCCTGCACCTATATATATTCCCCACAGTGACATTCTCCATTTCCAATTCTGCTCAATGGAAATAATTTGGATAGGGAGTGACTTTAAGGTCTTCCAGATTTAGCATAAAATAGGAAAACAGATTCCAAGCACTTTGACTCATTCAAGCATCAGTAACAGTTGCAGGTGATGGGGAAAGGGAAATTATGTCAAAGTTGGAAAAAAAATCAACTTCAAAAGATTGAAGCTGTTCAAGTCATGATAAATACATTATGTGATAGTAACCATTTTTATACAATTTCAATGGCTTGGCTTTATTAGGCACTTTAGTGATTAAAAAAGTTAGCCTTTTAGGGCCCTAAACGGGTTGAAAAGCAAGCTATACTATTTCACATAAGTATGTGAAGTTAAAAGAGAAAGAGCATCTTACACCCATGGCTGTCTCTAAAATTAATTTAAACATCAAATAGATGCAAAAAACCATACACATACATATTTAAACCACTCTTTCAAAATATCAGGACATCTGCCTTGTAGGAGTTATTGCTCTTGGTGAAAATATACAGCAGAACAGGGACTTCTGATAATTAGTCGAGTCAAAACAAGCCTAAGTATTGAAAACAACAGAAAATAAAACCCTTTCTTACTTCTGCCTTCTACATTTTGGGTTGTTTTTGTTCTCAAACAACAAGGCATTCCCATGGTGGTACCCTGTAAAGCTGAAGTCTCTCCTGTGACTTTGAATCATAATATCACAAACACATTAATAAAGTTATTTCTGACTCAAAAAATTACCTAAGTTAACTATAGAAATGTAAAGATTGTATCTCTCATGACTGATAAATCTAAAAGACACAAGCAGGCTACAAGCATGCACCAGAAGTGCTACCACCCATGATTAACCGAGTAGAAATTAGTATTCTCACATGATGCTTCATTGCACACTTGCAAGAAATAATACCAAATAATTCAATAAAGCAGTAATTAAAAACCTGACTCAATTCTCCTGGTACTATGGCAATCATGCTCCCACAACCTCGCAGCTGAGCACAGAGAACTCATCTGCCTGCACTGCACTGCAAGGAAACAATCCACCCACCACTGACTCCTGCTGTTTCATAGGGGATCCAATTACTGATAGCATTCTGACACTAGAGATTAGCTGATTGCCAGTTCAGTGTGCTTACAAAATCTTATGTGTCACAAGAGGGCCTTTACTTGTTTCTGTAAGACAGTGTTTTTTCTAAATCTATTAAAAACCCCCTAGAATATATTCTCTCTCATGTGTAGTACTTCAGCCCCATCCTGTTGGACTCACAGCAAATTCCCCCTTTAAAATTGCTGTAGAACTAATGTGTGGTGACAGCAATGGCACAAATACACTTTTAATTGTGCTTTTCAAAGAAGAGAATTAAGAGAAGCAGGAGCCACATATGCCACTATTTCAGTACTCAGAAAGACCACAGTCTATTTGATGTCCGAGACCACAATCAAAACTCTTCCTAATTAAAAAATAGTGACAGAACTTTGCATTGATCTTTTTCCAAATCTAAGAGCACATTGTAACAAACATTTGTGAAAAACAGTGGTTTCATTTCTGTTAGAGAGTGCTTTTCTAATTTCCAATGCGGTAAATGGCATAATATCAGTCGGTTAAATTCTGTTGTCATTCAATGAAAACACATCAGTGGGGCTCAAACATTATTTTCCCGTTCCAGCTGTTGAACCAAAACAAAAAGAAGAAATGGAAAGACAAACTACAAGTAGTGCAAATTAATATCTAAGCATGAAAGGTCAGATGCTAAGAAAAACAGGGAAGAAAGACAATGATGAGCAAGAAACGTTTCTATTTTCTCACCACCAAGACTGGTATACTTACAGGCAGACATTCTAACGACTCTGCTGATTATTCAAGTGTCTAGACTGTATCTACATATGAGATACCAAGAATACATTCTTTAATGCTCCGATGAACTTTACCATCCATTTCAGAAAACAATGTCTTCATCTGCTGCAACCAGACACATTCTATTACTTTGAATAGCGTAGGATTTTACTGTAAATAATTCCTTCTCTGGAGAACAAAAGTTTAAACTGATGGGGGAAGTGAGGTAATGCCACGTAGACTCAGAATAAAAGGGGCTTTATTTTTTATGCTCCTATTTAAAAAAAAAAAACCCCAAAAAACAGAAGGGTATTTTTCAACCCCCATTTGGATTAATTTCATGAAATCTAGCTTAAACAAAAATGGAACTTAACCCATAAGTTTCTGAGGTTAAATTTTACACAATGAAAATATGCAAATTTTGTTTCATATTATTTGGAAAGAAAAATTATTCGCAACATATGAACAAAGAACACTGTCAAACAACACAAAACCAAGGTTTAAATAGTATTAAACAGACATGCTGCAATTTCACTAGCCAAATCCTAATCTTTTTCGGATTTAACTATTCTCTTAACAGCTTTCTTGGGAAAAGAAAGGTATGAAAACCTGCTGGTGAAACGTATATTAAAGCTTTATCTTATACCCTAACAAGAGTAAAATAAGACATACAATCATAAAACAGTCTAGGGTAAAGTAGCTGTTTTCATTTCAGAGTTTCTAACCTCACTGGGTCCTAAGCACAGCATAAAACGACCTGGGCTAGGGAGGGTGGGTAGGGATGTCAGGAGGCCATCTCACCCACCCTTGTGCCCCCAAACAGGATCACTAACCCAGCTATTTATGAAGAGAAGGGAAAAGGAAAAAAAAAATAATTCTCCTCTGCTTAACCCACGACAGAAGGGAAAAGGAAAAAAAATTAACTCTCCTCTGCTTAACCCACGACACAGATGTTTGCCTAACTCATTCCCAGTATCTCCAACAGAGACACTGCAGCACCTTCTGTCAGTCAGCTGCTGTCCTTCACTAACCCTACCTTTACAAAAGTTTCTCTAATGTATAACTAAAATCTCCCTCACTACATTTTACGTGCTTTATTATTCTTGTCCTGTTCACCTTAGACAAAAAGGAGAGTTTAGTATTTTACTCTTTGCACCAATCTTTCTGTATTTGAAGCTAAGACTTAAATCTTTTCTTCAACAGAATAATTCTTTCAAATTGTGGGTTTTGTGCAAGTTTCCTTGACTGCTGATCCTCCTGGTTGATTTCCTTTTGACTTGCATGAAAGTCATGGACCAACAAAAGGAGTACGATATTCAACTGTAAACACACTGTTAACTTCCACAGCATGATCCTCTTCACTGCCAACATAAACAAACGGCACTCGTCTACTGCACTTAACACTTACTGAGTGCTGCTTTTAAACAAAAACTGTCCCTCATCAGTTTTTACTAACAAAACTGTGGAATGGGCAATAAAACCAAATATCTGCGTAACCTAAAATCACTTGAGCAAAAAAACCCCACCCAAACCCAAACCTCATTAATTTAAATTTTGCTCTCTGTTTTGTGCTCTGACTTACTCTTAAATCATTATATCACCTATCCGATCCGTGTTGTTTCTAAAGTGTATTGTAGGCTGACAGACATTTCTCATACACTCAGTTTAAGTTGTTATTCAAGAACAGGGGACACAAAAATAAACATAATGGGCTCATAAACCTGAACAGTTACTTCCATTAAACAAGAAATAGATGGAAGTGCAATGTATTATGAAGATAACTGGTTCCTTTTGAAAGAGGTGCCAGTGACAGTGAGCTGTAAGCAATTGGGATGTACTAGATCAGAAGTTTTCCCTCACTCCTCATATCTCACACGGGTTTGGTATCATCGCTTCCCTGGCTCTTGTTAAACATTACCAGCCAAACTTGCTAGCCAGTGTCCCCAAGGTAGGGCTGCTGGAGCATTGAATCTTCATCATCAAAATAAAAGTGATGATATTACATGTTAAGCATAGGTGATTCCTTATTGAGTGTTAATTTTAAATGACATCATTTAATTATGTCATCCATCGTTAATGAAACAATGAGCCTCTGACAATGCACCCTTCATCAATTCAAAGTCTATCACTAGTGATTAGCAACAGTGATTGTTTTTTCACTGAAGCAATACTATTTTCTGTTCCAACACTCACCCCAAGTGTTTTCCCATATCCTATGGCCAGCGCTGTGACATTAGCAGAGCATGAGCATCCCTGCACATTGTTCCCTCTTAGTGAAAGCTACCCAGGAAGCTTAAGCAGATGTACTACAAAATACTAACGTATGTATGAGATAACACATTCCAAGCAGGTTTGCAATTCTGGGGCACTAAACATTTCCAACCACTTATCAACTGTAGAGTTGCTATTTGCATTTTTACTTTGTACTTGAAAGCATTACAGCTGCCTGTGGCAACAAAGGAAATGCAAAACTTGCTGAAAGAAAATAAATAAAATAAAACTATTTCCTATGGGACAAGTCTCACCTCATCATCCTGAGACATCAGGCATTGTGTTGCCTCTGTTTTTTATTAATAATGGAGCAACAGTCTTTCAACCACTCTTTCTGAAGAGGAGCTTTTTCTGTGGAGGCGATGCGAGTTGTGTGATTACCTCACTCATCTGGAGTCAAAGGCTAAAAACTGATAGAGGTTCTCACTGTCAACTCGCCTGTAATTTGGCACCCAGAGAAGCGGTAATAAATGGGTGTTTATCTACTCAATGGGGAATTTCATTTCACTCTCCGCCCCCAAAGTTATTACCTGCACAATAGGAACAAGCAACGGAAATTTACAACATAATAAACTATTACAGGCTTACTGCCTAAACTGCATCTCAAAATAATTTCCTGTACCGGAAGCTATAAGCAAACTTTAATCCACAACATGAGAAGAGAACTTTGTTGATACGATGAAACAAATAGTATTTGAACCTCCTAAGGGCAGAGAAACATTTTATACCCCAGATAAACAGTTTCTGCTGTTCTCAGTATTGTTTTCCTTGGTGAAAAATATTAAATATTCCTCATTTTTTTCTTTGAAAACATTTGAATAAAAGAGTATCATTAAATCAAAATTGGATAAGACTCTTTCTGCCTAACTGAAAGTTGAAATACATTTTCTATCGTGTTGAAAAAAGCTTATGTGCTCAACAGGGCAACTAATATAAAAATATTGTTCAATTTACTTGGTTTAACATTTACACTAATGCTTGGAAAGCATATTTTCATTAAGAAAAGGAACAACACTTTTAACATAATATCGAGTTAAAACATGCACAGTAACTTACTCTGAATAATAAAAGTTATTTTTCTAGAGTTGACAGATTACTAGAGAAGAAATGAAAATATTTGCAAATCAAAGAATACTAAATGGCACACAGTAAAATGTCATATTTTTATTCAGTTTTTTTGTGAAATGGATTGTGGTACCATCTTACAACTGGAAAAAACTAGCACAGCTTCAAGCAATACATCTCCATTGCCTTAATCTTAACAACCTCATTTCTAATCAATGTTACATTTCTTCAAGTATGAAAAACATAATTTTTTTTTCCTTTTTTTTTACATACTTTGGGGATATTTAAGTATAGAAAACTAACATTATCTAGTCCATTACTGAGATCATTGAAGTAGCTGTGCAGTCATCCTGTGATCCTACGCAAGAAAACACAGCAAGAAAAGCAGGTAGTCATTAAGGGAGCAACAGAAGCCACTGACATAAATCGCTCTACAGCTAGTCAAAAGAATATAAGAAGAGATGTTTGAAGCTTACGCTTCTTTGTTAAACCTTGAACGTATTACCTGCCCAAAACTTGGGAAAGAGACCGCAAGGTAACTCCTATTTAAATTTCAGTGAACAAGTCAGTAGTTTTGTGTTTTCTAAAAATAATTCATTTATTTTAAGTAGCTAATTTGGTATCTCTGCTGTTCCTTCCTACTTTAGAGTGACTGGCCTAAGTAATTCCTTTAATGTTAAAACCAGCAATACACCATCATAGATCAACATGCTTCTTTTGTTCTTTTAACTCAAAGAGGAAATTGAGAGTGAGAAGTACACAATCCTTTCTCCAACCAAAGGAAAGGAATTTCTTCTAAAAAAAGTTTGTTTTTATGAAAATATTATGTTGCCTTTCCTAAAACATGATTATTTAAAAATTTTAAATTTTTTTGCTCTATAAAAATTAGAGACCACTGAAAGGCACAGACAGCTCTAGAAAATGTACGGTGAAAATCAAGTTCTCGTCCCAGAAGGTATCAGCTACCTGCACGAGTAGCACAGCTCCTGCCAGCCTGCGTGATTTCAGTCACCACAGAAAGCTCACATCCTGGACTTTCCAAGTCCTGTCTTCAGGTTCAGAATAGTGACAACCAAATTATTTCACATTATTCAAATTATTTATCAGGCAATAAAATATGTCAACTAGATGTTTCTCTCCATGTGTCAGTGGATAGTGTTCTCCATAATGACATTTTGAGTTGTCATTCAGCAGAGGACTACAAGAAGATGAACACAACTTTTCTCTGCAAATCTCAGAGTGTTCCCACACCATCAACCTTTTTACTCTGACAGAGTAGAGAGCAGAAGTCTTTTTTTCACATTTTTTTTGCACCTTTGTCTGACTAAAAGAATAGCGGGTTTCAGTCTCTAGCTATGAAGCATACACCTTTCACTGAGAATAAAACTGAAAAAGCTCCAGCTTGGACCTGAGTGAAATCATAATAGCTTAGAAACCAAAATTCAATAAAAATATTGGAATTTTAAAAAAAAACATAAAAATCTACATATTTCCAAATATGAGGCATGACTCATGTTTTATCAGAACTTGACATTTACCAATCATTGACATGTGGCTTATCAGAAATTAATCTATGTTCGACATCAGCATTCTCTCTCTGTTCTCTCTATTACTATCTGAAACTGGACCTTTACTAACAAGTCACCAGAAAGGCTGCGGCAGATATGGAAAGGTGCAGCAGATAGCAGAAGAAAGCGGGATGGATCAGACCTAAGCATTTATCCTTGTTGGCAAGCCTGAACATTCATTCTTGCTCTAAGACTCCCAAGAACGGCAACAAGGAGCACAAAAAACCTCCCATGTTACTTTTTAAAATAATTATATCAGGACAACCTAATTCATTGTGCTCTGCCAGGAGACAGGAGTGGACAAACCAAAATTTCAAAATCTTCAAATTAACTACGTATGTTAAAAGGCTGCACGCGCTATGGAGGGCAAGCACTGACATTTATTTTGTATAGTGGTGTCTTGAGGGTAATTGCCACTGAAATATAATCCCCACTCTGTGTGTCAAACATTAATGTAAAATCAATCAAGAGCCACGTTTCCAACATTTTTCACACACCTGTATTACCCCCTGGAGGGTTTTGCCACACTCAGCGCCAGGCTCTCCCGGGACACGGGAAGAGGCTCACTGCAGCCGTCCTGCTTGGCACGGCCTCGCTGCCCAGGGTCGGTAACAGCCCCCAGCATCTGCAGAGCGAAAGCACAAGGTGAGACAAAGACAATTTCTGGTAACTTCGCTGCTCTGTCAGCAAATCCTGAGAAACAGAAAGTATAAAGGTTGTTTTCCACAATTTGAGTGATATCATAGTTTGAAATGACACAGTTGGAGTTGTTTGTGACAAGCCTGGTGTTAAGACATAACAGAAATAAACCCACAAGAACAGCCATTCTGCCAAATACACTTAGACTTACATAAAACCTTTAACTTGATAGCCCCTGATTTTTTTTTCCCTGTGAGAAAATGGTTTCCTTTCAAGCTCATTAGAAATTAAGCTTTTCTTCACTTTATAGCTGAACTAGGTCTTTAACAGGCTCTACACTTAATTTTACCTCATGATGAGACACCACCAAAAACTTCAGACTTAATCAAAAGTGTCACAGTTATGGGGGCTGGAGGAAGCCAAGCCAAAAAAACCACAACACATCATTGTTCTCTGCAAACAAGCCATAGCAGATCTCCCTCCTTGTTTCCAGTCTCCTGAAACACTGCTCAGCTCAACATCACAAAAAAGTTCTCAGAGGAACTTTGTTTTCCTAAACAATGTGCATCTCTGTAAGTCATTGGCACCTTTCAAACCAAGATTTGAAAAGAATCCCATATATGTTTAAAGGTATTTGAATAGGGGCGCAGTTCTAATATATTTCTTCTGGATCAAGCATTTGTATACCAACCTGGTATAACGTATATAGTCAGCAAATTACTGCAGTCTGTCATTCTCAAATGAAATTACAGCAGCTAAGGTAATTTTCTACTCCTGGTTGCTGATGTACCAAATCATTGCTCCTAAATATGGTGATCGTAGTGCTCATAAATACACTTCAACTCCCATCTGGATCTTGCTCCTGGATATTTTGCTTTATGGAATGGAGCTCAGTTATTTCTCTCCTTTTTCTCCACCTCAAGCTTCCAAAGCTCGAAGCCAGCATTTTATTAAGGCATATGGGAGAAAAAGACAGCTAATTACCATGCTTAATTATCACTGCCATGATATTAGATATTGTCTAGTCAAATAATCTCAGTGCAGGGACTGTTCAGAGGAGCAGCTCCTGCATGTGTCACTACTGAAAATGAGGCGATAAAGATGACCCCAATATTGCATGAATCATATACAGCAATTTCTATTGCTTCCTCAAGGAATCCACTCCACTCTCCTGCTAAAACTCAAAGACTTCTTGTCTTGTACTAAACATATTTGTCTATTTTTTTAAAAACAAGATTTTCAGAAGAAAAAAGATAGCTGTGGAGAGATGACAGCACGTTTGGTCTCATCTGTGGATGCATACTGGCAACAGATCCTGTACGCAGACGCCAAATGAACTCATAAACTTGTGGGAGCCCATGTACTTTGTTGCCTTCACTTTCAAAAAAGAACAGCTTTTACAACAAAGGACCTTACAGACTGGAACTAAGCAAGCCTAAGGGAAGTTTTGAACCTACTGAATTTGTGTCATTGGGTCATAGCACATGATGCAAAGTCATCTAAAACATGATGGCACACACCCATTTCCTCACCACAAGAGATCTTTTCTGTTTTAATCAGTGCTCACAATGTTTCTGAAAACAGACTGCAGCTTCTTGAGGATTTGAGAGCACCTTATGAATCACTGCACAGAGAAGTCATTTCACCAACCACGGAAATGCAACTTTGTTCAGGATGGCTGGTAGAAGATGGTGGGTGTAAGTTATGGGCCTATGACTAAACAGGAGTTTGGCCAAAAGCAAGAGCTTACCATTTTGTAGCTGAGAGAATCCTGGATTACAGGTGCTTATGAGAAAAACCTCCACAGAAAAAAATCTCAACAGAGGTCATGCTATAGGTTTTATAATGGTGAAGGACCAAATAATCACTTATTGGAATCACACCCACAGTTGAAGAAAAAAATAAGCATTTCAAAAATCAATGCCTAGACACAATTCTCCCTCAAAGGTAAACTGGTGAATATAGGACATCCTGCCGAAATGCAGGCTTCTCCACGCTGCTTTTAAAGAAAAATGGTCATAAAGAATGGAATATCTCAAGCAAAAATTACAGTATAATGAAAGCAGGGCATTTATATATATATACATAATATTTAATCAAGCTAAAACAATCAGCTCATCTTTATATTAGCCAATAGTTTCAAAGTGCTAACTCAAAATTCCCCACCTAAACCCACACGATCATGAGCTGAGAAGTTAGCCCCATCCTATTCCTAACTGAGAGGCATGGGAATTCCTCTGCAGTCTATTGGAAATTTCATTTGTCTATGTATTGGTACCTACCTGAGTAGAAGAGAACTATTGCAAGAAATAATTCTGCTAGTGTTAACTGGCTACAACACTAAACATTTTGGCATACATGAACAACAAATTATTCCTATATCTGAATACAGCAGAAATACAAACTGCAGGAAACAAGTCCTCCAGTCCTTATGGAATATGCATTAAAAGGTTCAACAAAAGATGTTATCTAAGATTGTACCTTTACTATTAAATTATTGATGACCTACTTCTATTGTCATTTGTACTTGAGTTACTAGAAATTAAAGCAAATATTAAACATCTAAATACAGCGTGCTTGGAAAAAACATATGTTCGTAGGCTCCAGGATTCCCTGCAGTCCCAAAGGAATTTTCATAACCTCACAGGTATCTTCAAGTCCTAGAATTTGCATTCTGCTTCCCAGCTCAGCTTGCAGATGTTTAAAAATACATGCAACAAGACAACCCGCTTTTGGCTACACATCTAAGAGGTTCAAACATCTGAATTATTCTGTCTGAGGTCAGCTGCGATGTATGTGCCAAATTAGGTTGAAATCCAGCTGGGAAGAGCTATGAAATACTAAGATCTTTGGTGCTTGGGAACTTATGCCTATTTCTGACCAATGCACATCCTCTCAGCTCTTCTTTCAGCAAAAGGACATATTTTCAGGAATGAAATTTGAAATATAAGCTTACACCTTATGAATCTGTAGACTTCAGTCATTTAAATTTTGCTGTGTGAACAGATATAAAATGTGAATTATAACAAAAAATCTATAGAACGGTGTTCACCGGTTTCTGGAATTCTGGAAGGCAAAGGACGAACACACCATCATATTGCAAATCTTGTTAGCACACAAGTGCATAAAGACAAAACAGAGGCTTCCCTAGGCTTTAACAGCCTGTATCTCTATACTCTTTAATACAACCGGAAAATATTTTCCAGAAGTTCAGGATCAAGGCATATACCCTACTGAAGAGGCATACACCCAGGTTAATTCCACAAAACTGTTGTTATTCTGTATAGATATCATAAAATTTTTATATATATTTCAATATAATTCAGCTAGTTAACAAGAAAACTAATGCTCATGTCAAAATTAATGGATTTTTTTTTTGCACAACTCAAATATGTGAACTAGTAACCCAAGGAACTCTTGCAATTCACACTCTAAAATAATTTCCCATAAATTTGTAAGTGATGGGTGATATTTCACATAATAACTATCTCCTGAAACATTTCAACACAATTAAGGTAGAGATAAATAGAACTCAAGTGGTTCTGCTCTTCAGGGATTCATGTTTAAGTAAATTCCCAACCCCCAATCTAAAAGCAATCTTTGCGTTCTCTTCTCCTGAAAAATATAGCACCAATATTAAGACTGCTCTGGGGAAAGGACAACTTAAAACGGAATTATCCATAAATGAAAATGCTAATAACATTTGCATTTTTTCTTTACTAAATACATTAGATTTCAAAACCTAAGTAGGAATTTTAAACTTCTAAAGTAAAGTCAAATAGTTATCTGCCTTCAGTACTGTTCATCTCTCTCCCACTCACCCCAGCCAATCCCCCACCAGCTCCCCAGTCTCACTTATCCTCCAGGAAGAGAGAATAGAAAAACCAAAGAACAGAAGAGAATAGGCTGAGATGCACTTATAAATATTTGTTCCAATTCTGAAGAACTCAACAGTATAATTCACTATATGCCGGCCACATTTTTTCAGAAATAATCAGTATACTACCATAAACCTGGAATGTAAGCCTCAAATACACCTTAATAGACTGATTCCAAAAATGCCATCTATCAAGAAGCTACAGAATAAAAAAAACTTGTGTAAGAAACGATTTCTGGTATTCGTTTCTTCCCTAATTATCTGAAATTGAAACCTAAATAGATTATATCCAACCAAAGTATTCTATCTGTACCAGTATGACATTAAAAAGAAAAAAAAAAATCATCATCATCAGAGAAAGAGAGTCAGAATCTACCAAAACCACCTTGTCTGACACACAGTTATGTAAACAAAGTCACAATGAAGCTGCTTGTGATATAATTTTAAAGGACACTAACCACCACAAAAGTAGTATAGAATACTGCAGCATGCAGTTTCTAGAAATATGAAATTGAAACACCAGTTGGGTCTGCTCCATAACCTGAGTGTGCAATGATAAACATGTAATTCAGTTCCTACCCAAGACTTGCACAGCTGCTCAAAGAATAGAAGACGCTAGGAAAAGATCTGACCTCGCTGATCGCTGCAGGTACCTAATGAACATCTGTGTATTAGCTCCTTACCCTAGTCAGACTGGTGCCTGAATAACATAATTTCAGAATCTATTTTCAGTGCAACCTTTAAAAAAAACCCAAAACATATACACCAAAACAAACAAACAACAACAACAAAAACCCCATAAATACACACTGAAATTAGTATCTCCTGTTTCTGGAGGAAAAAATCCAACGCCCCTAACCTGCAAGAATAGTCATGCTAGTACTCTGAATGCTGTCCTTGACCATAGCTCAGAGCAGAACATTAAGGAAGAGCATAAAACCAGGACATATTCCTCCTACTTTCCTTTAAATAGCAAGAGAACATGAATGAGCAGACTACATCTGGACATCTATTCTTTATAGACGCCATGGAAACTATCCTCCATGAACCTCCCTAATTCCATTTCTAACTCATTTATACCTTTGTCCTCCTTCATTTCCTCTGGCACTGAGCTCCATAACCCAGCTTCACGCTGCCAGGAAGGGTTTTCAAAGTTGCTTTTCCTGGGCAGCCAGAAGAAACATTAACTAGCTATTCCACGGTCACCTCCTCGTCACACATTTTTGGTGGAAGGAGAGCCAGCTCTGAACTAATTCTCCATAGGAGAGAGGGACTATTCTTCTCCCCTCAAAAAAAAAAAAAAAATCTTTCAACCTGTTCAGCTTGTGAACATAGCAGTAAATTTCCTGCTCAAAGAAACTCCCTCTCTTTTCCCAGCACACTCCTGCCAGGAGACTCATGACTGCTCCAGCGTTCAACTCTGTCATGGCATTTTGGTCCATGAGTCTTTCAGTACCTCTCTTCCTGAACTGACAGCTATATCAAGTTATGGCTGTATCTAATATGCTTGTTCTCTATACCTGTGAACATTAAAACAACCATTGAGGAAAGCTCTCTGATCTGCTAGCTGATTCCTTTACCTTAATATACGTTTGACCTTCCCAAAACTGCTATCTACAGTCCCAAGAAAGCTGGAGGCTCAGAAGTGGTAAAAAAACCTCTCAGAGGTGAACTGACTTTACCCTGAGCCCTACCAAAAAGAATAAAATGGAGGAAAAGGAAATTGACGGAGGATGATAAGAGTTTAAAAAGAAAACACAATTTCAGAGAGATCTGTTGCTAACTGAGCTTCTTTGCCTGAACCAGCGGCCAAGGGAACTCAAGTTGCCCCAGGGGATTTAGGCTGGATATTAGAAAAAGGAAATGAACAAAAAAAAATTATTTACTGAGTGATCAGGCACTGGAACAGGCTGCCCAGGGAAGTGGCGGAGTCACCATCCCTGGAGGGGATCAATAAACGTGTAGATGTATGTGGTGCTTAGGGACATGGTTTAGTGGGTTGGGTGGTGTTGGGTTGACAGTTGGACTTGACGATCCTCGAGGTCTTTTCCAACCTTAATGATTCTATGATCTGTCTGTATTTCATCAGATTCACTAAATCACCTGGGGTGATGTGGAAGATATGATAGTGTTCATGAGAAGACATGAAGGGAGAAAAAAGTAAGACTGAACAGTAGAAAACATTAGTCAAACATTAGTCATCAATTAGTGAGATTTGTTAAGCTAAGAAACAGTCCTCTCTATCACTGCAAGTTACACTTCTGAGAACATTTGAAGCTAAAAGAAGCTAAAACATTTAAATGTTTTTTCCTCTCTAGTTCCACATAGGGAGGAAAATTTAAAACAAACAAAAAAATTAAACAGACCTTCTAACAGGTTGCTTTCCACCTGTAGTATCAGCAATTCTTTAATAAAAGCCGTACAAATCTGACCTCAGCCCCAAACAACCTCTACAGAGTTGCAAATGCTGATGGATGGCTACCATATACTCAGAGGACAGACAGCCCCTGCAGAACAGGGATAATTTGAGGGATGAATGAGATTAGCTCAAGGTACTTAAAAGTCCCCGTCTCTCTCTCTCTTTTTCTCACTCCATGGGCACTATCTCCCATGAAGGCAACATGCCAGAAGAACATTCAAACTGGTAAAGCAGTAGAGGGAAACCCCACAAGGACGGATTAAAAAAAAAAAACAAAACCCTACACAGAAGTAAAACCAAAATTGCTTCCTAACTCTTTTGCCTCAAAGAAACATTCAGAGAAGATGCTAATATTTGCTCCCCACACCCTGAAAGTGCCCTGCAATAGTACTATCATAAGCTAACACAGTTCCATTTCTACAGACGTGTTAGGACCTATCGCACTAGTATCTAAGCAAATTATACCAAAACTGTTATCTTTGTTTTCCTTAGTGTGACTCATGCCAGCTGGACTAGTCTAAATATTATTAAACATCATTAAATATATTATGTTTGAGCTTAAATCATGCCAGCAGGGCTAGTTAACAAGTAAAAAAGAAAAAATAATATCTTAATAAATCACATTCAGAGGCTGTGGTGACGGTGCTACCCTAAAAACACCAAGACTTACATACAGTCTCAGTTACTTTCCACAAATGGAGAGGTATGTCTACCAGTCCTTCTGGCAGCATTTCCACTGCTGTCACTTGGTAAAAGATTTAAAAGGCAATCCAGGAAAGTCTATGATTTGCTATAAAAATTAAGTGCTTAAGTGCCTTGATGACATTCCAAGGGGAACTTTCACACTTACAAGACTAAATTTCATTGACTATCCCTAGAAAGGGACCTGCTTTCTGTACTGCAAAAAGTATAACCCTACTTTTATCCTGGCATCTCTAAGAGATACTCAAAATAAAAAGTCCTTGTCAGCACAGTACTGAGAGAGACAGCTATTATGAACAGGGTGATTCTTTTACAGCAGCAAAAACCCACTGAAAAGTGTGTTTACACATTATGGTATCTGCACCATTGCAACACTCAATATTTTTATGGATATTCCACACTTCTGTATATGTAGAAACACAGCAAGCTACAGCAATTGATGTGGTTTGTGTTTGTGGTGTTGGTTTTGTTTTTTCTTTTTATGAACTAATGATGTTTGTAGTCTCAGAAGCTTTTCAACAGTGACAAATTCAGTATTTCAAAAATTGCATGTCAAATCTACCATGCCTCTGGGAGGACAAATCAGCACGTGTTACATCTGCAAGTCTGCAAGCACAACTGTTAAATAATCAACAGGAGGAATGCAGAGTACATCAAAGGGAAAAATAAAACTCAACTCATAGCAGATAGTAACCACTTTCTTCCTTTCTGGAAAAAGATACTAAGAAGCTGAAAATTGGTCATAGTTAAATCACTATTAATTAAAATAAGCCTTAGCTCCTCTTTCCCCTACTCCCTTTCTTCTCCCTGCTCCCTAATAAAGACTGAGAAAAAATGGAATGTCTGTGTAATGGAAACTTGCACAACCTCCAACAATTTGCATTTAGAGGTGAATTAAAATTCCTTTGGTTTACACTATAGTGGAGATTCAGTTTTGGTAACTTTTTTCTAAAGGTAACGGAATTTTCCATATGAAATTTTAGAAAAAATGTTTATTACAGGCATAGAGAAAACAGTTCAACACGAGAACCTTCTGGAAGTGCCTCTAGATCACCCAACAGAGCTTCCACTTCCCCCAAAGTGTTGATTTCTATCTGTGCCACCACTTTGTTTCTCTGGTGAGTTTTCTCAGCAGCATTATCCACATCACACAACCACATGGGTGCAGACACAATTGTTTGATAGACAAGTGGCCCCAGGGAGCAAATCAGACTCTAGGTACAATACGGAGAATGGGAATATTTTCTGTGCATGCACAAGAGGACAGAGAAGGCAGTGTCCCACTACCTCTACCCCAGGCTCCCCAGGATCCCTAAGACATTATCCCGAGGGACAGGAGAGGATGTCTGAGTCTGAGGAGAGGTACACATATGCACAAAGACATCAGGTTGCTGGTTTCCTCTTTCTGGTTTAGCACCTGCATGGATTGGAACTGCCATGTGACACTAAGTTGCAGAGCTCCCACCTCTCTTGGGTGTCTCTATTTCTTAATTTTATAAATTCTCAACAGATTTTAAAATTAATTAAGAAGCTGAGCCACAATCTGATCTAGTCCCTTATTCTAAATGTTAATAAAAGCATCCAAGAGTCACATTAATATAACAGCAGCAAATATCAATCCAGCTTGAGACTGAATGCACTAAATTCAGCCTTAACGCCAACTATGACCTGTTGTATCAGACTTCAAATTTATGTAAGAAACTGATACAACCATAATTTCCCATCCCCTAAACCCTTTGAGGAAAAAAAAATAATCTAAGCAATTTAAATAAAACAGAAGATTGACAAAGAATTCTCTTTTTTACTAATACCTTCTTCTAAGCTCCTTCTCGGAACAAACTTCACTATATTTTTCTTGAAGCACTGTGGGTCTACAAAATTACAACTTGCCAGTGTAGGGACAATGCTGGGAAGGATGAAGAGGAATGAAACAGTTTAAAAGGAATAACAGACTTAGATACTGTTTGCAATACGGATACAACACACCAAACAGTATTTTTGCGTGCAGTAAAATATACACACGTTCTGACAGAGTTAGAATCTAGCGTAAGTTCATGGTTTAGAAAGTGCCTTTGTGCCACCCTGGCAGTCACTGCATTCAAAAGGATTAAAACAGGAGTGGAAGAACACCTTTAAAATACCTTCCACGTTTTCTTCTAGTCCAAATTACAATTACTACACACTTTATAAGCCTGCAGCCAGATTTAGTAAACTGCTACTCACAGCTCTTGCATGACAGCCAACAGATGAAAGTGGTGAGAGCTCTCATTCACTGCTGCTAGCAACCCACTGCCTTTCTCATCCCTTTCTTCAGAAACAAAGATTAGGTGGGGGGAAATAAGGTAAAGTGTTATTTTTAAAAGTCCGTATTTTTAAATTACCATCCAGCAGCTGGCTGAGTTGAGCTCTTATTAGTTGCCTCTCATCTCCCACTTCTGTTTCCATAGAAACCTCACAGCAGCATTGCCTGCCTCACTATCCTGAAGCCTTCAGTTTCAGTCTATGCCAAACCTGGCTGGGCAAGCCGGCAGAGGATAATGGCAGCAACACTTCAGCACTAAGGTCCACGTTGATGGCCTCCCATAGTGTGGAGACCACATATATAAAACAGAGAAGTTACCTCTACTGTATTGCACAGACCGGGACAGAAGGCTGATCCAAATCCCAGCTGCTTCCCTTTTCTCCATCACCCCTGGACAGATGTATATGTAGACTGGGATAAAGGACACATTTCAGTCCTCATAAACCAAAACCCACAAAGGCTGGAAAATCATTTAAATGGAGGGATATTGATATACATAATCAGCACAGCGAAAGTCAGCCAGCTGTTAAGCAGGGGACTCCTCCAATTCTTGCTCTCTTTTCCTTGCTTCTAAAAAAGTGTATTGGGCAGTGTCAGGAAAGGGATTTAGGAAAAAAGAGATCAGTCTAAATGTTCAGAGGTGCATTGTAACAACACCTGTACTGGGGAAAAACACACTTGGAAAGCCTTTTGTCCATGGTATTTATCTACTTTAACTAGTTCATCTAGGAAGATGAACGCTCATTCTAGTATCAGTCACTTGTTTTACAGAGAGAAGGTATGGGCAATTATTTTTTACCTATTTAAACGATCTGCAAATTCATAATCAGCTACATTTATTTTTTTTTACCTGTTGCAGCTTCTCCATCACCTTTATCCCAGTTGGAATATACTAAAAAGTGGCATTTTGGGATGACAACTATGAGTCACCAGGTGACCAAAACAGAATAGTCAAACGCAAGAGCAGGTACTACTCAATACATACTGCCCAAGGGGACTAATAAAAACCTCAGGATGGTGAATTCCTCTGATCAAAAGGAGCATGCACATTCAGCGAGACAGACTCTTAGTATGACTTCCCCTGCCAACCCCAGTTAATCTCACTTCAGTTTGAGTAAATTACACTTAAAATAAACCACACTTTCTATCAGGCACACCATGAGAAGGAGAAGTGGGTTACGGAAACAAAAACACAACAAAGACTGGTACCAACTTGCTAAAAACTAGGCACCCTACAGAAACACTCACTCAACTCTGAGTAAGAGGTAGCAAAATCTATCCTGTGGAAATCCAGAGAAAGGAGGGACTATCCTTACACATCTGAGAACTACGGCAATAATATCTAAACTCAACTCCTCCTCCTTGTACCTACTAGGCCCTGCAGACAGTTTCTGTTCAAGAGATGTTCCCACAGTGTGTCAGATCTCCTGACAAACCAGAAGCAACAGAATTTTTTTCCATTTTTCCAACGTATTAAACCCTCAACCTACATGAAACATGTAATTACTGAAACATCAAACCACGCATTACGGACAGATTTTAAGTTTTGGTGGGTAGGCCTACAGGTTACACAATAAACATGATTAACATGTGAATATATATCAAAATGCATCCACAATGTGTAAGTTATAGATACTCCTTATTTGCTGTTTTTAATGAAATGCTGAAGTAAACTGACAATACAAATGTGTACCATTGTGCAAGAACACATTTGTATAATCAGCTTTTACTATATCTAGAACTGTGAAGGATTTCTAGATACAAAGAATGTGTAAGGACAAATATTAGTTTTTAAGGGAATGTCATGGACATGGAAGGTGATGAACTGTAAGGATAAATGTCAGTTTTGTGCAATAACAGTTTTGAACCAATATGCTGAACACAGATAGCAGCAATCACAAGTTACTTCTCAGGAAGACTATTATTTTCTACAATATCAGTACATATTTATTTATGGTGGCGAAATTTTGTGTCCAAACCACTTGATAGTTCCTTCTTCCAGAAAGCAATTTTGTAAAATCATGTACTTCAGCCAACTAGTAAATAATTTGTTTTCCAATAAAACTTTTCAAAGGTATAATTTAGGAGGCAATAATACTTAGTATTATGGATTTCTTTTTTCTTAATGTCTGCTGCATTTCACTGAATGTTAAATGTGAATTTGGTTTCTCATCACAGAAGGAAGAGCACAGCCTGCTCAAAGCAGCGTTCCTGGTACGGGACAGCACAGTTCCTCTCTGGGTCAATGCAACAACACTACTGAGACACGATGAGCTGATTGTTTCATTTGATGGAGAAACTTACAGTGCCTCCATTGTGCTCACTCTCTTTCAATTTGGCATATTTCATCAGTGATGGAAACCAAGGTTAGTGCAATGGTTAAACAGCAAAATTAAGGTTGGTTGAGTTTCCAACAAGTTCATTTTTCAAATCTACAGTTACCAGCTAATGGCCAAGTAAGAGTCTTTGGGGCCTCAATTCTCCATTCTCAGAGTCAAAGGCCCTGTCAAAATAACAGGAATTAAGATTTTTAAGAAGATAAGAAGATATTAATCAGTAATGAAATGAAGATTGCTACACAAGTTATTTGTAGAGATAACGCTGCCTACATAGTATAGTTGATGTAGCTAAACTTGAAAATGTAATGCCAAAAGTTGAGAGTATTACGAAAATTGATTTCTTTGGGTTCAAGTCAATGCCAGCAGCAATGAATATGCTGCCACCATTTTCTGATGCTGCAGGCCCAGAGGAAGACGACAGCTGCTATTGAAGATAAAGATGATTTTGTAGAAGTGCTTGAGGAATTACTAGCAAGAAATGAAAGAGCAAACTTCTACCCTTTAAAAGCAAGGGCTGGAACCCATGTAATCAATAACAGTAGACTGAATAAAAGCAAAAGAAGCTAAAGGAAATACCTTGATGATCTAGGGAAAAACCCACAGAGGTAAGCAACGCCTCTGGAAAACGTACCCTACTAATTTGAGTAGCACACTTGCGATTTAATCACAGGATAGCACACTGAGAGCATTGAAAACTGAATCTGGAATTCAAGGGGGTCTTTCATTTGCACTCAGATTTACGGAAATAAAATCTTTGTTTAAGAGACTGACCTACAGACTGATCCAAGCGGTTTTGCAAGAAACGACGTTACCAGTCCGGAGCAAGAAACACTGTATCAAATCCTTTTCAAGATGAAAGTGCAGAGAAAAAAAAGCGTCCTAATCACCACACTAATTGACACTCAAAATCACTAAGGCAAGCAGCTTTTGCTCCAGAAAGCACAGGAGCAAGAGGGACGGCATAGTGTGCCAGAGCTGCTTTTCCACAAACTCTATTTTAGCTCCTGCCAGAGCCCTAGGACTGTCCCTGCCAAAAGGGCCGATGGGCCCTCCCCAGCCTCCCGCCACGCACCACTGCCCGCCCGGCGCTGACACCAGGGCGTGCGCAGCCGTGCAGCGAGCTGGATCCGGCGATTGATCTGCCTGAAAACTAACCCTACCAGGAAAAGAAAAGAAAGATCAGTTTTCAGCTGATCAGCAAGCTTCAGAAGTCGTTTCTACAACAAAGAGGAGAAGGCAGGACCAGCGCTTTCCGTGGCATGGCTGGCCCAGGTCAGCTAAGCTGCTTCAAAGGCTCTTGCTGGCTCCTTCATGCACACAACCAGCACTCCAATAAGCAGCCATGGTGGTAACCATCTGCGTACACACCCTTTAGAGAGGTATTTAGTTTAGCGGAAGGCAGCTTGGCCCACAATTCAAGCAGAGTCAACTCATCAAGCAGCTGCCTCAAAAGGTCTCTAGCCAAAGAGATGGTAACTATCTCTTCCTTGCGTTTTGCAGAGAGAATGATATGTCATCCTGCATTTGGGGCCTGAAAATATTTGATATAATTGGTCAACAGTATCATTGGGATGATTGAAGATGATGGAATTGATAAAGAGAGACAAACAGTGAACTGCTCTCGCTCAGCCGGGCTCTGGCAGACTTACAGCAAACAAAAAAAATATGGGAAACAATATTCAGACAACCTTGAGGGTTTATTCTGGTTGTCACTTTATTTCAACAAAAAGTTTCCTATTTAAAGCTGTAATTCTCACAAACTGTAAATTGACCACACACACACAATATAGATATATAGATATATATAAACACACTGAAATTAATTTTAAAGATTATGATAGAAGGTACAACTTTATCAGACAAACAAAAATTAAGGCTGATCATTAATTCAGAACTGGACCTTATGATGCTGTGTTAAATTATACTACTACCTTTTTTTCTTTATTTGATAGGACCCCTATCTCATTGAGTGTACAGGAAGATTGTTAATGAGTAATGGATTATTACAGCCAAAGGACTCTATTCTCAGGCATGTTCAGCCTGCAAAAAGATATACAGACAACAGCAAAGATGAGAAAGATGTCCAGTGGAGAAGAACAATGACATAGTGATGATACCTGGTCATCTACCAGATGTTAAAAGGGTTTGTGCTATTACCATTCAGCATTAACCTTAAAAGTCCTCCTCTGTAGGTAAAATAAAAAACACCTGAGTCACTCAGACCCTGCTTCTGTCCCCCATGAGTCTTTAGTCAAAAACATATCTCAAGAAAGAGACAAGAACATAAAGTTCCGTGGAAAGTCAGACATTGAGGTATAGCAAATTATACCAGAAAATTAAGAATAAGAATCAATTAGTAGCCTTAGACCAATTAGGTAAATACAAATGCATGTCCGATGACAAACAGTGAGAGGGATAGAGACAAATACGTGGTGTTCGTTTGTGAGACAGGATTGCCCCCAGCCTGTGCTCAGGTGGGTCCCTCAGCTGTCCCAGGTGAAGGGAACAGGAGCCAAGGGCTTTTTCCCCAATGAACCACTGACACCTCACTCCCCACTTGTGGCCAGGGGCAAGAGCAGGCTGGGCAAGCCAGACCTTATTTGGGACCTACTTCATTTGGTGTCCCCAACATGTGATCTGTGCCAAAGCTGACAGAAAATTCAAAGGCAAAAAACCCCAAAAGTCTTTAGCTTATAATTGCTCCACACTGTTTTACCTGTGTATTACCTACTGCAACCTCATATGGTGTAAAAAAACATTAGTCAAAACTATGTATCTTCCAGAAATTTATTCGTACACAGTTCTGGGTTCATCCAAAATTCAAATGGTCATGGGAATTGGTTTCACATGTCACAGTTTGCTTACTCAGGGTACATCTCTGGGTACATGCATACATGTAATGAAAAATACGAGGGAGACAAAAAAAACCCCAAGATTTATAACTACGCACTGATTTATACATTACGATCTGTTCTTCTTTTCCAAAAGAGAATATTAATTAATATTGTTAAAGGAGTCCACAGTGAATATACCCAAAATATTTACGTTATCAGCAAGATTACATGAAAAATCATGCATTTTAAACAGCAAAAATACAGGTTTTTCCACTGTTATACCTTTATTTCAAAACCTGGAATATAAATTAGCCAATAAGGCAGCTGTTGACAAGAAACAATAATGATCAACTTTACTCACAGATAACCATTGATTAAAATTTTTCTGCAACAATCTGCAATTTGATGGACCTTACTTATACTAAGTTTCATTAATAGAAATTGCGCTACAGAAATTAAAACTGCAAAACCAGTAAAGGAAACGTGTTCCATAAGCTGAAGGAGTCCCAGAAAATGCAATGATGGGTTTTTTCTCTCACTTTTGTACTTCACTGAGGTGGTGGTGACATTTTTGCCAGTTAATCAACACTCTTGTATTAGACACTACTGAAATACAAAGACATAATGTCTGTAGTCTCTTCTTTAAGTGGAATTCTGGAGCTCTGAAGTAAGTATTTCAATTATTATACTTGCATTTTAGAAGACCAAAATGTAAAAAGAACAAGGACATACTGTGTGTCCTGATGCTACAACCCTTACTCCAAACGCAATTTTTGCCTCTGTATGCAGAAACCAGTTAACTTATGTGTGAAAAAGACCGAAGATATACACACTCTTAAACACAGCTTCTTTAATCATTGTGCTATCAAATTAAAATTTTTCATGAAATATTTTACTAGATATTTTTCTTTACATTTGTAGAAACAAATAGTAAACACTGAAATACTGTCATAGCAAAATGAATTACTTCTGATTAGTATTTTTAGATGCTTTTCTAAGACATTTCACTTTAAAAAACATTTTTTAAAACAAGGTATTTTTTCTTGCTAATGTATAAATTAAAAAAAATATATTTATACTTCAACTGTGCAAGACTGCTTTAACAGTTTCTTATTGTATAAAGCAGCCAGTATATGAAGATTGGACTATTACAAAGCACCTTCACAAGAAGAACATCCAGGTTGGTTCTGCAACTAGCATCTCAGACCATTTTTAGCAATAGGTACTAATAACTGTTACTCTTAAAAGCCCTGAAGCAGTAGCACTATTGTGAACTAACCCTAAGGAACTTCCTCTGCAAATTCTGCTATCAATCTGACCCTGAAAGGCAGCTCAGTAGTTGCAGAAACCTTCATAAATTCCATCTCTTTGAGAATCTATTCTGGTACCAATTATCATCTGCAGAGTATACTGGGAAGATCTGTCACCGCTGTAGATTCGAATTTTAAAAATTCACCTCAGGAAGACTGAAAATTGTCTCAATGGGTTCAATTAACATACCAAGGCTCACTGTAGCCTATTATTGAAAATAAACTAAAAAAAATAAGGCTTCAGGAAATACTACTTTTACTTCAAGTACACTAGCTTAAAAATACATACAATTGAAGAAATATTTTTACTCCACATGTGCTTAGCTATACGGAACTCTATTACAACAAGCCATTCCTTACATTTTTAAAAAGCAAGTTTGGGGTTCTTTAAGCAATACATTTATAACAGTAGCAAGTGTTAAGATCAACAACTGATCTGACTTTTCCCTCTATAGAGTAGTAAATCTATGGCAGGCAATTTAGTAGAAGATATATTAACATCCAGCTCCACATAGTTTTATTTATTTATTATGTAGTCTATATTACAAAAAAAATCCTAAACCAAAAATCTCCCACCAAACAACCAAATGATTTTGCTTCTGCTATTGTGTATTCAGAATCACATTTGCTCAGTCTATGTACAACCTGAATGACTACCAGCAATTTCAATGCAAGAAAATGATTGCTGCTCATATTATAAAAACCACTTTATATTCTCAATTACCTCTTAGAACAGCTCCTACTGAAAGAAATTCTAATATACGTGAAAGACTAAGCATCATTATGAACCACACAAGTAGTACATGTCTGGTAGTAACAAATATCTGATATTACTTGAATAAAACAAACTTGCCTAAGAAACTGGGAATTTCCTACAGCCAAGCCACAGTTTATTTGACTGCAAATACTTTTTACAGTTGGTAATAATGAAGCGTCAGGCAAACAGCATAAGAAATTGTATTCCTGATTTTTTAATATCAGCACAGAATAAATTCATAATTGATCAATTATATATTCAAGCGGGGAAGCATAACCCTAGCCTTTCATTGTCAATTGACATAACAGTCTCATCACCAGAGAGCACAAATGAAATGCTAATGGCAGAGAAGATGAATGCCAATTTCCTTCACTTTGCTCCAAGTTTCAGTGGCTTTCTACAATAAAAGATAGCTGTTTGTGGAGACTGGCTTGTTCCATACCATTAACTCAGAACAAAACATATTTTTAGTGGGACAGCAGTGTTTACTTGTAAGAACTGATGAATTGTACACCACCATTTATCACTTGTAGACAAAGACATTCAGGCACAATTTTGGACATAAATCAAGGTACATGCTCCTAAATAAAAAAGGGATTGCTTAAGTCCCTAAAACTGCATAGATTGAGGTCAGATTGGCCATAGCAACCAAGAATGGTACTTAGGCCTCCAGTAAGACTTAGCAACCAATAAATGAGCTCAGATCTCTTTTCATCTCCACTGGTGTGAAAGCCAAAATTAAAAAGATTAGATCACGCCGCAGACATCACAATAGACTTCACAGTGAAAAAGTCATTTCTAGCCTTTGATTCACATCAAATAAATAACATTCATCCCTTCCATAATGAACAACTTTCAAAGTAAATTGAATCTCCATAGTGCTGCTTTCCCTTGCTGCACCGTATTTACATAACAATATATCACAGGAAGCTCAGAGTGGGTCTTGCAAATGGAAGTCTGAGAATAATGCATCTTTAGCACTGATTAGACTATATTCCACTTTAAAATGCTTACCATTTAAACATAATGCACTGTAGTTTATAATAAATAATACACAATGCCTTAAATCTTCCTGTATGAAACTTTGTCATTATTTCAATATGGAAATTTCATAGCAAACAGCTCCCTCCGCCTTTCCTTTCCAGACCTTCCATTTGAGGATATTCAGCAAATTCTACTTTCCAGGAGCGCTGCTGATACTATCTGTCTAGCGCTTCCAGGAAAAGGGGTAGGACATTATTTCATTTTTACCGCCTCTTTTTGCACTGTTGCTACTTTCCTTTATATATCTTTTCAAGTACTCCAACAACTCTTTTTAACATTCCAAACACATCGGTAACTTATTACTCCGATCTCACACAAAGCATTAGGTATTGCTGTTTTTCCTCTCCCTAGGGTAGTAGTTATTTGTAAACAGGTGAAGCTGATCACAGCTGCAGGAACGTAACACAGATCTAACACATTAAATCAGAAAACGCATCCAGCAAACGTTTGTGTTGTATTGTCACTGTATGCCCTGTATTTCCCACACTCAATTTGCCATTATTAAAAATGGATCATCATTCCCTTCTTACTGCAGGTTGCATAAACTGACATTTAAAGGAAAGTGTTCAAAAGCAATATATTGAAACAAAAATTCTACACCTAATTAAAAATATGCAGCAATAATTTCACCCCTCTGCTGCAACGACTCATGTAGATTATACTATTTGAACTCAGCAGGGAACCTCATTAATTTTTAAAACTCTCTGACCCCAGTGCAGTTAAGGGTGTAAAAATAATTACAAATTAGGGTTGAGGGAGCACTGTTTTAATATTGCATGTGCTATCAGCACACAACATTCTATCGGGCACGGATATTTATTATAGCTAAGCATAATTTTAACACAGACAAAATGAAGCTCCATGGTTAATTTTAAAAATGCAAATATTAGAAATGTTATCTTCTTAAGAACGTAACTATAGTAGCCACCACTTCCACAGAACAACCCTGCCTGCTTTCTGCAAACATTCTCGTAACACAAAGCACAGCAATTACAGGTTTAAAAGCTAGTAACAGCCTGGATACGGCAGTAAACTAAAATATTTCTATAACAAGGCATGTTTGCAACTTAACAATTTCTAACTTATTTAGAAGGCTATAAAATAATTGGCTGAGGGTGTAAATATTCTCTCTTACCTAAAACTTGTCAGAAGAAAGATCCTTCTCCATTGTTGTCACCTCCAGTGCCCCCTCTTGCCACCATGGAGATGGGTTCTGCTATGTTTATTGCTCTGTGCCTCAGTTACAGCCATGACACTAATCTGCCCGCACAGACCCGCGAAGGGGTGTGTGTGTGTGTGTGAGAACACAGAGCCTGCTGACTTCAGGACTGGGAACCTAAACCTCAGGCCAAGTCAAGGCTGGATGAAAATGATCAAAGCTCTGTCCCTCATCAACAGAGTAGACAAGATTTCTCTCCCCCTCCCTGCTCCTCCCCCCCCCAATGAGAAGTAGGGCTGTCATTAGGGATTCCCACTAAAAAGCCTCTAACAGAGGCAGACCTTCTCCAGCTTGCTAGTGCCGGCCCAGCAGTCCGTGCAGAATACAGGTAGCTATTGTTCCCGAGACAGATATGTAGCCAGCCACTCAGACTCTGACAGATCTCAACAAACCAGTGAGCCTGCCTTCAGTTTAACTCTTTATTTACTAGCGCTTTACTTTTTACAAAGATCTTTTGCTCTGGGGAGGGAGGGGCAGGGAATGCAAAAAAAAAAAAAAAAAAAAAAAAAAAAAAAAAAAGGAAGAAAAAATTGTTCTGGTTTTGTTAAGAAAAATGTTTCAGGTTTCATGTATATTGGCAATAATCCTATGCAAATTTAGGGGGATTGATTTTAGTTTTGAAGTCTCATCTAGTCTGGTGTTGGACAACACAGCAAAAGCACACCAGCATAAACAAGAATCCCAGTTCTGTAAGGTAAATAACTTCTGCTCTTCCTTCCTCTGAATTCTCATAATTCATGGGGAAATAAAACAGTTTGAAGAGATATCGTGCATCTTTGCTCAAATATTCTAGTTATTAAGAAAGAGAGCAATTTAGTGCAAGCGCTTCAGCAGTTTCTCCACCAGAAATCAGTTTTCAGGGTTGACTGGAAATGAAGTTAGCGTCTCCGACAGAAACCTGTGCTAGAGTAAGTAGATAGTTAGCTAATTAGCTGGCATAAGAAGCAGCAGATACTCATTTCAGTATTGCAGCAGTTTTATATTCCGATAAGGAGATTTTACTTGCACAAAAAGGGCGCTTTTTTAATTTTCTATGACATGGAGCTTAAGAATTTATTCACAAAGACACAGTCAATGAAGCTGTTAGAGAAAATATCCTGACATTTACACTCTGTGTCTGACTTTTAGGAAGTAATGCGTTATTATATGAAAAGCTAATGATTTTGCATCCTATATAAATATTGCATAAGTTCAGCCCAGGTGTATACTTCAGCTTTAAAACCCTTTTTTTCCCTTCTTCTGTTTAAGCCAGTCTTAAGTTCATTTCAAGCAGGTTGCAGTAGGACGTGCATGTGCATGGGTACACTGGCTTTGGGGTGGGTGTGCTGGTTGGACTGTTTTAAGTCAATTTTAAGGTGTAAGGGTTGGAGATTACAAGATGACTTTTCACATGGCAATAAAATCAGCTTTATAAAATACAGGGGATTTTTAAAAAATATTTAGACTGCTGACACAAGTGCAAGTTAGAGCCACAATATCAAAACCAATATTTTAACCTGGCAGAACCCATCAACTCAGCAAAGCCTCCCTACCCATTACACAAATAATCATTTTATCAGTAACTTTAGAATGACATGTTAAAAAAAAACTGCATGTGATTTTGAAAGTTGCCAATGGTCACTTTATAGTATTTCAAAGGAATCTTTCTGCATGTTTGAGAATTTTATGCAATTATGAATACATGTACAAATTGTTAATGTTCCTAGATGAAAAAAACGCATTTATTACAAATTCTGAAGCACTCTGCACTGCTTTCCTTTGTGTTTTTGGGCAAACTGGTAACAAACCATTGCCACTAAAACCAAAAATGTAATTAAAAATTACTGGAGACATACATGCCAGGCAGATTATCACACACATGCTGGTGTGGAGGAGCTGTGCCAGCCCCTTGCGGGGGAGAATCGGCTGTGAAGCCCTAACACCAAAGGGCAGTGGAGTACACGTTACTGCCTGGAAAAGCTTACCCTACCCAGCATGTGTATTACACTGCAATATGGGAAATACTCTCACACGGGAAAAGAGTGGTCTGAAGCCCATCCAAGGACCACGTGACAAGCTCCCAAGCATGGTCACATTTGATTTCAATCTCTGGTTAGGCCTTGCTTAGTGTAATATCCTGGGATATTTCACCTTGAACTGAGTCTCCCACATGTCTTCCAGCGTCTAGTTATCCCAGTACGTACTCATTAGCTGCTGGATTGGTATCTACATGAACACACACGGCATTCAAAAACAACACAGCAATAGAAAACATGAGTTTATGGGAGAATGAAAAGGAAAACTTTATGCAGCGAGCTCATGTCAGACCTGGGAACCTAATGGGAAGATGGAGAAACTGGTGCTACAAAAGCAAGACCTTCTCCTCAGAAACCCTCCCTGTTTTTACCAGGGATTAAATCTCCAGCCTGTGCTGTGAGGGAAACAACCTTCTTTAGGCTTTGAGACAAGAGTGGAGAGAACTATTCTGTCCGAAGACTTCCTGCACTCTCTGGAAGTCGCCTTTGAGCTGGAAGATGTCCACTCTTCCCAGTCAAGTCTACTGCAAGTCACTGGTAAAAAGCACAAATTATTGGAATTATTTAAAGGGTGATGTTTGCTTATACTGATTGGTGCTAATTTTTTTGGTTGATTGGTTGTTTAATAACGAAAAACACAGAAGCACAGAGGGGGGAGGAAAAGGGGACTCCTTAAGGGGGTGGAAAAGCAAGGATTTTTTTTTTTAAATTGTACAGCTCATTTAATAAAAGCAGGCATGATGGGCACAACACTGGAAATCTAGTCTCACGTACGGTAGGATACTGGAACAGTTTGAACCGATTTCCCAAAAGGCAAGCATAAAGAAAGTCAGCTATGTCCTGTACAATAATCCTGCACCTGAGAATTTTGCTTCAGAACAGACTGCTGGAGTAATTTCTTTCAGCTAACCCACACAGTCCCACTTTGGTGAACAAAACCACATACCAGTATCATGTATCCATTTTCCTTCAGAGATTCCATTTCAATGATTCTTTAGTAAATAGCTTTGTATCTAGAAATTATTCATACCAGATATTAAAAAAGCACAATGTTTCAGTAACTAACTGCATTACAGAGGTGAAATATACATAATGTATTCAAGCATGCAACCTCAATTAACCTTTTGCCTCAGTTTGTAGACAAACCTATCTATAAAAAGTGAGCTCTCCCCATGATCAAAAATCAGGTTTACAACTTCACACTGTTTGTGGCTAGCTCCCTATATAAAATAAAATAACATGAGGAGATCTTTATGGCCTGCAGTTTAAATTTAACTCACTGTTATTCTTGATCTTAATTTCCTTAATACAAAAGCTCCTATAAAAAGTCATATGAGAAAGAACTTATTATGTTTTAACAAATTATATTTATTTAAAATGAGTTAATAAAATTTTTTATTGCAGAAAATACTTAAAAACACAAGATAGCAAGCATAAAGATATAAAACTATTTAGACTCAGCCAGTGCCTGTTTTGCTTAGGATGTATGCAAGTACTGCTCATAGTTTAGAAAAGAATTTACAATTAACAGATGCTCAACTATGTTTGTACACTGTGATACAAAACAGCCAGGAATTACAGTTGATAAAGTATCCTTAGCTTTCCCAAAATTTGATATACATACTATTAATGAGATAGCTTTTCTTTAAAACGCTGTGCTAAAGAGCACAACTTTTTTTTCCCCTCAACTCTTTCACAGAAACATAATTAGGGTATTGCATTCTCTGCTAGATGCTTTGTGAAAGCAAATGTCAGGGATTATGACTCAGCAAGATAATTACAAACATTCTACATAATAACATAGGAAACCAGCATCAGATATACTTTTCACCAGTTCATGTTCCTTTTACAGATTACACTTCTGATATGTGATCTGTTGGGAAAAAATGAGTAGAAGTTGACAGTATCTTTTTTTTTTTTCCCTCCCCTGATTACTTTAGAGCTAATATCAGCAGATCAAACCACTGTTCAAATAAATGCTTTTCTTTTTGTAAGGTTTCAGATTCTGAATCCCAAATACATACTTTACAAAAAGTCCCTCCATTCAACATTGAGCCCAAACACTTACCTATCTAACTAGTAGTAGATGAATTACATCAACAAGGCACATTCACATGTTGAGCAAATTAAACCATCTCTTTTCAAAAAGTTTACTTTTTTAAATTAATTTTGTACCCAGTTCTGTATCAAGACAAGAGATAAATAGAATAAATAGAATAAGATAGCTCCTTACAAAGAAAAGCAAATGACAACAAAAAACCCACAACAAACTCCCCAAAACCCCCCAAAAATACACCTCCCCGAAATGTGATACACATGAATAGAATTTTTCACTGTGGTTCCTAAATCACAGTGGTTAAAGTAACCAGACTACATTACAGATATTCCAGTTTGACAATTCACTTTTTAGCAGGAATTCATATTTATCAATTGTTTTCATCAGCTTAGATGGATTTGGACCTACCGCTATAAGTGCTGATCCACAGAATTGCTGTTTTCGAAGGGCCATGAGTAAAGCAGCTGGATGGAGAAAAACCAGTCAGGACTGCCCCTGTAGCTTCAACCTGCTGTGCATAGTTTTCTTCCTTGGAATCTTTTGACAAAAGTCAGAATACAACATGATTTATTAACGTAGCAAAGTCATTACAATTCAGAGCTAAAAGTGTTATTGGACTTCCCTCCAGCTAGAGCTGTTTAAGGAAGCCTTTAAAAAGCAATTTAATTCCATTCCACAAAGTCAAATTTTCTCCACAGATAATTGGTTTTCATTATATATATAAAAAGCTGCAATGAAGCCAATATGTCAAACTATATATTTTTTAGGATTTATATTTATTACCGAAAGACCGCCCTGCTTTTGCAAGAATTGTGTTGTTTCTGTTTTGCTACTGTTAACCTGAAATCTTTACTGTTAATAACATAAGCACACACTATGGTAGTATTCATAATAACATAAGCACACGCTACGGTAGTATTCACCAGTGTAACATGAAATCTGAGTATAATCAAGAATCTGTCTGGTCTCTCACATTTATAGTCAAATAATTTCATGCTGTCATCTGTCATAGAGTAAAACTTCATATATAAACTTGCTCAGTAAGAGTTAAAACATTCACACTGTTTTGAGAGCTTGAAACACTTAGCTGGTCTGGCTTGGGTCACTATCAGTATATTTTAAAACTGCCATACTAAAACAAATATTAAATCCTGTTATTGTATACATATATATAAAATACACAATAATATGTATTACCACTGGGCATGTTTATATTGAAAGAGCCTAGGAACAACAATGCTCTTTTGAGTGTCTTGAAACACCAAACTTGCAAAGCTTACACGCTAATTACAACAGAGCAACAAAGCAAAGAGATTCAAAAGCTATCAAAGTTGGAAATGCAATAATAGGCATAAAATTTTTCCATAGTAAAAGAACTTAACAAAAAACAACCCACACTCATTCAAGACCTAATCCTGTTTAAAGCAGGTATATATGACTGAAAATAATCTTAAAATAACCAAATGCAATAAAAATACTTACCAGATATCTCCTCTTCCTTAGAATTCATGTCTTTTTTTCTTTTTTTTTTTTTTATAAGACAAGGAGATTCAAATTTAAAGTCTGTGTTAGTTACTGTCCTCCTGTTCCAGCAGCTCTTCAGTGGTAGGTACGGAGGAGCTTGGCTGGTATTGTTTTGAGATAAAGAGAGTGGCCTGTGTGAGCCAAGATATTCTGTACTGTCTGAGGATCTCTGCAGTGCTCTTAAACTCCTCCACCGAGACAGGTATGTGTTGCTGTCTGTTGTCCAAACAGGTTCATCAGAGCTCTTACAGTCACCTTCATTTTTCAGTCGTGGAGGCCCTATGTGCTGAGAGGAGAGAGGTTTCTTTCTCTCAGCATTTATTTGCTTTTGGATTGGAGGAAGAAGCTCAGACATTTTCAATTTGAGATCAAAGACAGGCACATGCAATGGGACGAAACACAGTTTTTTCAATTGTGCTCAGAATAGCAGTCCCTGAGTTCCCACATTCAGTGTTCCCAACTCCATAAGCTTCACAGGGAAAAAAAAAGATGGATAGTGATATATATATACACACACACAGGCGCACAGAGACACACACACGCACATTTTAAACATATTAGTTTTCCCCCTTGCAGCACTGCAGTTTCTCTATTGTCGAATAATAACTGTATCTGCAAAGAAAACACTTAATAAGGCTAAGGTCAGACTGCTTAGACTTGGCATTTGCTGCGATAACAAATCAGAAATGATAGCATCGTACAGATTTATGAATTTTTTGCCCCCGCAGTCACAAACATCAGACGTTTACTTTATAAAGAAAGCTTTTAGATTCTTCCTGCAGTTTCCATAGTGATTTCATTTTTTCCCTTTTATCACAGATTGGCTGAAGTACTGCTACCCTTTGTGCTTTAAAAGGCTTGTGCTACCAACTGTCGATATAAAGGCACTGTAGCTAAAGCACACATGCAACACACACTGTCAAAAATAATTGAAATAGATAAATGCTAGCTAAAAAAGTTTTCGGTATTTTCTCTGCTTGTCTCAAAGAATAGAGTAGAATAGTATTTCATCTGAATAAATGTAATTAACTTGAGCCAACCACACTACTGTTTGGTTTCCCATAACCTAAGATACTTCTATGAGAGCACTCATAACACAAAAAATAATCTCCACAAAAAGCTTTAATACAGTTTACATCATGCAAAATGCCTATGCTCATTAAGCATAAACGAAAGTGCTTTTCATTAATTTTTGGAATCTTTTAAAAACAATGCTTATGCCAATGATATTTCTCCTCTTTCTAATAAGTTTATTCTTTCAGAGAACATAATGGTTTAGGGAGCAATTACACTGTTTCTGGCAAAGCAAACAATGTTCTCTTCTGCTGAAAAGATAACCACCTTTCAAAGTAAGCCTAAAGGATTAGTTTCTGTTTAACCCCTTGCTAAACAAATGAGGCCATCGTCTTCTCAACAAAACAGAACTCAGCAAAGTAAACACTTTTTTATTCAGTTATCATGCCTTTAAAATGTAGTCTTTAGATTACAGAATGCAAGCACAGTATTTCACTATCCCTCTTTCAACCAGCTTAACAGAAAGTGGGTGCATGGTTAACCCTAGGCAGTTGCTCCAGTCTCATAAGAGTTTCTATTCTTCTGAGATGGTCCAATTCATTAAAAATCCTGAATTCATATCATGTAGTGATAAATATATTACAAAAACTCTTAGAGATGGAAATTTTCCAGGGGACTAAAAATAATGAGATTCCTTATTTTCATACAAAATTGGCAAAGTTACTGCAAAATTTATAGGGAGAAATATTTTTAAATTCTACAGAATGTAGTACAGTCAAACAGGTATTTTAATTTAGGGAAAAAAATCAGGCAACTTTCTTTTGCATGTATTTATGAAAATGAATTATTTATTTCCAAATAGATTATCAATGGCAAACTATCAAACTCCCTATTTTATTGTCATCTAGTTATGAGGGGAATTATACAACTGGCTTTTGCTGTTGGGATATTAAAATCAATCATTAGTCATTCACATCCACTAAACAGGCAGTAACTATGAGCATAAAGTATGTTAATACTGTCAATAAAGTTTATTGGACGAAAGAGTTTGCAGTATGGTGTAAGTGAAGGGCTAAATGCAAATTGATTACCAATAGAGATTTAAAATAAAAAGCAGACAGTTATTAAGATTACGTTGATTATTGACATACTCCACAAGTGGTCCTAGTTGAAATCAATATGGACAAATCTGGCAGTTTGGGGAAAATGCAGGTACAGCTGATGTTGCCCTGGGACAAGAGGGTGGGCTAGCCAAGCTCTCAAAGCTCCTCTTACCCCTCAGTAAGCAGCCACCAAACCGTCACTTGTAGCAAACCTGACAGAATCTGGACCTACTTTCCACCACAGCCATCTCAAGGGTCATTTAATGAGCCAATTAAGCACTGTATTCAAGTAATCAACGTCATCTGACTTATGATAATAAACATTGCCTTTGTGCAGATTTTTCATGCACTGGTAAAAAAAAAATAACCCATGCTAAACATTAGTGATTAGAACCCCAACTTTCTGACAGGATTCCAACTTTTCACACTTCCTTTTTAAACCTTACAGTTATTTTAAAAATCTGCATGCAAAATACCTCAACACAACCTGAATCACTCTAGCAAAATTTTTATGCAAGGGGAAAATGTTGTTGTTTAACAATAACTCATCAATAAAAAAAATATGAAAAGGTTTTGTCCTAGAAGAGTAAGGATGAGAAATCTGTCTTTTACAATAAAAAAAAATAGTTGAAGCTAGCTTCATCCTACCTAGAAACACTAAATTGTATTCTCACAGGACTTTATTTCCAAACTTTACATATACAAGATGTTCAAACAGTTCCTGCAAGATTCACAAGACAATCAACTTTATGGGGATTGTATAAAACTGTTGAATTTATCCACCATTTTTCTCTAAGCCAGGGAACCCTCAGGAAATTATTTTTACAGAAAGAAAACACTAAGTATTTTCTTTAACTGTTAGGGAATAAACAGGGCATTTGAAATGAAGAGCTGACCAACAGTCTAAGTTAAAAAAGAATTCATGCTCCTTTACACATGGCTCTGCATATTCTGCTTGGCAAAAACTCAAATACAGCAGGAATGTGCTAACTAAAGGAAGCAAATATTTGCCGTTATATGCTTTTAGTTAAATCTCTTTTAGTTAAAATGATTCTTCAGTTATGCATCTGGTGGGCAGCTAGGACATTCACTCATGCTCTTCATCAAATAAGAAAAATAGGTCAAGCTCAGAGTGTGACAGTCCTTCCCCCTCCACAGTCCACAGGCAGACCTCACGCAGATACTGTTTGTCTTTCAGCTTACGCAGAAGAGGCTAATACTTTTAGATCTCACAGTTATCCATTAGAATATGTAGTAAAAAACAAACATTCAATTATTCTTTCTCAACTGTTCTTCAGCCATGAGATCCTTCTCCTCATCCTCCAGACTAGGGGGGAAGAGGAGAAGGGAACAAAGAAGCAGACTGTAATTATTGTTTTCCCTATTGGTTTCCCTGCAAAGTGCCCAAAAGAAATGAAAAATACTCTTTCAGTGTCATTCCTGGACACATAGTGAGGGACCACATTCTCCCTTAAAAAGAGAAAAGAAATGTCTTCTCTTTCACTCACCTAATGTTTTCTTAAGTTTTCTTTCTGGGGAAAAAAAAATGCTACTTTCTCAGAGTTCTCAAGATCCTCTTCTAAACCAACGACATTTATTCAAACACTGAAAATCTGCAACATAACATGAGACATGAACTACAAAATGTTTTAAAATTTACAGTCCTAGTTCAATCAGCCAAAAACTCTGCAGTCTTAGATCACAGAATCATATAATATTTCTGTTTGGAAGACACTCATACAGATCACCGAGTTCAACTCTCTGCTCCAAGCAGGACTAGGTAAAACTAAACCATATGCCTAAGAGCATATTTCAGACACTCCGTGAAATCTGACATGCTTGGTGCTGTGACCACTTCCCTGGGGAGCCTGTTTCAGTGACCAAACAACCTCTCAGTGAAGAACCTTTTCCTAATGTCCAATCTGAACTTTCACTGATGCATCTTCATTCCATTTCCTTGTGTCCAAATGAAGTCCTGACTTACTGACCCACCAGCTCTAGAAGACAGTAGTCTTATTTTCTACCTGCCAGCATCAAAGCCAGTGACTTACGTAGAGTCAGGAGTTCCTTATTTAAGGTATCAGTCACTTCCTGAGACAGAACAACCAAAACTCTCCACTGAGATTTCGAAACGTATTTGGAAAAAAAAAAAAAAGGCAGCCTTTTAGACTATCTTTAAAATTACAAAGGTGTTTCTCTTGTACAGTAAGAGGAATCTAAGAAGTCATTTGCTTTCTAACAAGAAAATAAATTGCCAAAGTACAGGAGGTGCAACCTGAAGTGCCAGACTAGTCATTGAAGCTAGTTCTAAGCTCCTAAACTCACTTTATTTGGGCCAGTGTTAGAGAATACAGAAGTCTTAATTGCTTTGTTTTCAGTGACATTTCAACTTGATAAAATATGCAGACACAAAACTGTTTTCTGGAAATCTTCCTTAATGAATGAAAGCATCAGATGCATCTAGAAGAGTGCCAGCTCTGAATCAAGGACATAACTAATTGCCTATGCCAGTTCAGTAGAAAATTTGCACACAGATTTTTCCCTTCAAATAGTTGGAGACACATAACTGTGCTACATAGAAAATCCTCAAACATGTTTCATCCATTCATTCAAAAAGACTGTTTTCAGACCTTGCAGATTTTTTGCTGAAAGGCAACTAACCTGGATTCCATTACTGGAGTACCCAACAGCTTCATAAGGGCACTCTCTCATCATTGGAAATCAACAACTAATCACCAAGAGACAAATCCTTTTAAAGCCATATCTATTCGCACATTACATGGGAGTATGCTTATGTGTGACTACTCCTGTACATGCACTTACCACAGCTGTGAATTCAGCTACCTGTAGTTACTACAATGCATGTATTAAAAACAACAACAACTGATTTTGGTACATCAGCAAGTACACACACATTAAATCCTTGCCTTAATAGCACATGAGCATTTTCTAAAAGGGTATCCACGATTATGATTCATACCTATCATGTTATTTGTTCCTCTGCCCTTTTCATGGCTGAGAAGTATATTTGAGAGATTAAGACAAAGAGATACAGTGGGTTTTTTATTTTATTGTTTTCTACATATTGCTGTGTATTTCCACAGACAAGGTCAAAAATGTTTCTACCGATGAAAGCAGAGATTAAAACAAGATTTATGATGATTCTTAGCTCCTGGGAGAATCCCAGAGTTTGACTCTGGGAGAATCCCACAGTTTTGACTCAAGAATGTTCTGTGTCCTACAGAGATAATTTTTAACACTACAAAAGAAGCTTACATTTCAGTAAAAGAATGACACTTTCAACCACAGCTTCATCTTGGAGCTTTAAGCAACCTTTAGATTGGAAGAATCTATGGGAGGAACATGTTCAGAATCCCTGACTACAGTAAGGTTAATTTTAATCACATACCATAATAGTAAGAAATGGCCTCAAAAACAAGTACAAGAACAACAGTATTTAGAGGAAAAGGAAAATCACATTCAATACACACACATGAAGACATGGCTAACTTTACAATAGACATAGATAAAGTATCTGTAGTTTTTGGTGTCAATGAAGCTCCTCCTAGAGTCCTCTAAACCTTGCAGAACACACATTGTTTCTTGTTTCTATACTGCATTTTTTAATTCTATAGATGGAACTTTCCAGTAATACATCTGATTTAAAAAAAAAAAAAGTAATCTCTTTGCAAGAGGGTCTGAAACAAGAAGTAAAAACAAAGAACTGCAATGCTCATCTTCCAAGAAATGCTGCAAAATGGATCTCTGAACTACAGTTTTTCATTATTGATACCAATCTGATTAAACATGATGAGACACAAAGCCAGTCACTCCAAGATCCCAATGTTTTACTCTTACTCTTTCCATCCTAATGGAATCCATTTTTACTGTGTGATTTGGTTTTACTCACAAAATGTTGGAAGAATGCCAAATGAGTGTGATTTTAAATTACGCTCTTCCTTTGTACTGGAGCCTGAAGAAAATAATTTAACAAAATATCTGAAGAAAAACATTTTACATATGTTAATACAATAACAAGCATATATTCTTCAGAAGAGGAAGACCTGTACAACATTTGCATTTCAAAGACTACATCTTTCAAGAAAACTCTGATTATGTGCAAAGCTCTACTAGTTTTATGCATTTACAAGTTACATATATTTTTATTAAGACAAATCATAAGTGTCTTCAAGAGATATTTTGTTAAATTCCTTATCAAATTCAGGAGAGGCTTTCTGAAAATCTAAGGTAATAAATACTGAACCTTAGCCCATAAAGCTGTGGATTAAGATCCAAAATCGATAATTTTAGAATGCAATAGATCTTTTAAAATAATACTTAGCATTTACTAACTACACTAATTAAGCTTCAACATGCCTCTGAGGCAGGCAAGTAAAACCCCTTTTTACAGACAAGAACATTTAGAGCAGACAGAAAGGTTATGTACCTTGTCACTGATTAGAAAGAAAAATCTTTGACCCATAGTTGGAATTCCTTGAGCAAATTGTCAGCACACATCCACACTGTCAAGTCCCTCCTTCAACAACTTACACAGCTTGCATTAAACATGGAACAAGGAAAAGTCAGACAAATACAGAAATGTGAACATATTCTCAAGCAAAAAAGCACTCCAGACAAATAATACTAGGAGCTGGCCAACAGCATTCCCTGTCTTATTTCCACTTCTTCAGAGTTCAAGGAAATACAAAGGTGGAAGGTAAATGGATTGATAATTATAAAAATGCTGAATCCTGTCTAGATCTATCCAAGAACTTGAGGACAATTTTCTTACTGCAGCTCTGTGATTACCTGAAGGTCAGGCACAGTAGAGAAACACCCACAGAGGCGATGCTGGATTCTACTACATAGAAAAATATCCTTCAGGGAACTAGTTTGCTCTTTTCTGAAGCAAAGCGGAAAGCACTTGGTGTTCTCTTGGACAGAAAAAGCGATCTATTTGTGGTGTTTGCTCCCATCTGAAAGAGTGACTTGATTACTAAGTCTTTCCAAACTCAGCTATATGAAGAGCTGCTCCTGTTGTTAACTTCATCTGGATGTACTCTGTCTAGCGCACACACTGCTGCAGAAGTGATGAGCAGGTGAATGTGCCACTTTCAATGACAGATGGCCTCTGAGCTGAAGGATCTGAAATACACTCCATTGTGGCAATTTATGTAACACACCCACAGTGGTGCTGTGCTGGAAAGAAAAGATTTAAATGTTAGTATGACAACTCTGTTTAAGTTCGTTTATACATTACCATATCTTCACTTGCATGCAAAACTAAACATGGTAAGATTAGCTAAATTTTCTAACATGTTTTGGAGGCATCATTATGTAGAAGAATTGCAAGAACTGATGTTTAAGAGAACATGAACCATCACTTCTGAGTCTACATTCAGCCACCCCCATCTCCCATCACCCAAAGCAATCTTATACTCAGCCTGGCAAAACAGGACTACTAGAATTGGAAGCAAACAAACAAACAAAAAAAAAGAACAAACACCCAAAAGGTATCTCAGGTCTTATATGTCCAAGTTGCACAGTGTGTATCCAAGTATCTCAAAACAGTGCCTTGAAAGTTGGGATTGCATTACCTGAGAAGTGCAGAGACTAGACAGTCTTGGGGTCTTCTTAGAATGAGACTTAACCTCAAAACAATCTATAGACATTCTGCTGGTCTTCTCAGCTAAAGTAAAGTGTAATTTCATTCAATTTATTCACACATACTTAAGATTTAGATTCAAGAAGGTGTAGTCTGTTCTTTTTTCTAAAGAAAATTGGATCTTTTAATAATCTACGCTTTCTTATGATAAAGATATAGCAAGACTCACTTATGCTTTCCTCACTGAGTTGCTGCCACACTTGTTAAATTTGTCAGGCAAAGTAAAGAGATGAAATGGCAAAGTTTTGCATGGGCTAATAAAGCTCAAAGTGTAAACATAGGCATTTTCATATTGATTTTGATTAAACTAAATCACAGAAAGCAAACATCATGCTAAAGTTTACTTGCCACCTCCTTAGGGCTGCTGTCACTCTCTCTCTTGCCTCCCTCTTACATTTGTCAGGAGAACAAAATAACCACGGATGAGCTTGTATACAGCCTATACTGAACCAAGAGAACTTGAAAGTTTACAATTCTAGCATGCTAAAAGGCAAATTAACATAATTTAAGACCAAGACAATTTTACTTTTCTTATATACTTTTTTTTTTAAATGACACCTGCTCTGTTTCCTCATTTGGTGGAAGAACTGTCAAAGGCAACAAGGTACTGAAAACATGATCAAAGCCTTGAGGGCATTTGAAATAACTGGCCTGCCTAGGCAATGTTCACAGAGTTTGTAAAATAGACACCAAGTAGATTGCTGATATCAGTAGGTAGAGGGTTCTTCCATAGCTATGCAGAGGATGCTGCCTTATTTTGGTCAGAGTTAATACAGAGTAACAGGAGGTAACAACGACCACTGGAAGGAGTGAAGGAATAGTATGACAGAGTCCAGTCCCTGTCTGGGTCATACTGAGACAGTATTGCCTTGACACAAGGAAGATTCCTTTTTGGCCTAGACTTTGTGATATTTCAAGGCTGGGATTTGGAAAGTGCTCCAAGGGCAGCCTGAATCAGATAGAAACAGACTCTCAAACTGTTGCTCGTGCCTCTAAACCAGTAATGATTCAAAATCTCTCAACATTACTTGAAGAAAGCCTAAATGAGACTACTGCACTTCCGTGCTGATACTTGTTTATTCTGAAGGAGATGAATGCCTCAGCTTTTTATGACATTTGCATTCTATGTACTCATTCCATGGAAATAATGCATTAAATAGTCAGCCTATAATTTGGGTGCACATCAGCAAAGCGTGCATCCTATTCTCAACACTGGCTTCCCACATTAACATTGTTGCTAGACACTGAAAATATTAACTATGTAAGTGAAATATACTCATTAGCCTTAAAATGATCATAACAGATCTACACCGTAATCTTCAAATTGCTTTTCAAAGCCTGGTTTCTATTTTTATAAACAATTTCCTAACTAAACTACATTCGTTATTATGAAAACAAATCATCTTAAGTCAAACACACATTTTCGTCTCCTTGTGACAGACATTGATTGAGAAAGGAACAACTAGTTTCAACCTCCAGTAAACAGCTGGTATCCTTAGATAAGAAAATCTCTGCACACAGCCAAGCTTCCAATATTGCAAAAGAAATGATGCAGTAAAAAGAAAAAGACAACAGAAGCCCCAAGTGCTTACATGAGACAACATAATTTATAACCAATATTCATAACATAACTTATCACATTCCTTTTTGTATTCTGTCACTAAAGTGAAACCACAGCTTCCTTTAGCATCATTGGACTTGTTCCTGGGAAAATAAAACGTATCACAACAGGAAATATCTGACTTTTGTTATGAAAAGATCAGAGGAGAATGGTTGAAGGATAAACTTATGCAATAATTAAACTTTGATATATGACAGTACACAGTTCCTGACTCGTTTGTAAGATCTGCATGTTCTGAAAAGACAAAGCCAAGCTCAATCCCACTACCATTTTAACAAGTATCTCAGGGTAGAACTGGAGTGCCCGATTGTCATTTTTGCATAAATACTGTAAGAGCAATTCAAATATGCTTATCTGCTTAGAAATTTTACCACTGTATTTAATAATTTTATGTGAAGACATGCCTTCTATAAAACAACGATTCACTCAGATATCAAATTGGGCAAACACATTAAACAGGGCAAATAAAGACTAAAACTTGAATAGAGATAATTATTGTTCAAAGTCATATTCTGGCTGATTCATAGGGATGGCATATAAAAGGCCAAGCAACCAGCCTGCAGTGACCATACATACATTTCTTTCAAAATAAATTAATGAGAAAAATATTAGTTACCAATGAAAGGGCAGAAAGTAGGGGATTTCTTTGTGAATAAAAATCCTTTTCCCTTTTTGTAAGGAAAAGAGATGCCGAAGATGTTAAATGCCCTCCTTTAAAAATAACTTTAAAGAAGTACTTTCCATATCTTTTGTCAATGTGAAAGGAAAACTGAAGAACGTTCTGCATATACTGAATCTAGACTAGGCCATCACAATCCTTCCTAAATAAGGGACACAGTACTATAATCTCCTTATTTGCTCCCCCCTTGCTCCAGGATGTCAGTTAAAAAGAAATCACCAAAGAAGCTGTTGTCCCTTCTATGTAGTGCACCATACTCTTGGCAGGCTAGGCAGGAACAAAAAAGCATGCATGGTCCTCCCTCAATTAAGCACTCAGGGCAGACAAAGTGGCCTTCAGCTTCCATAATTAAAGAAGAAAAAGACAATTGGCTCTCAGGCTATAAACTCTTGCTGAAAGAGCAGCTAAGATATGAAAGAAGCAGGAAGAACTAAAGATCCAGATAACAAAGGTTCTAACTAGAAAGAAAAAAAAAAAGAGCAAATAAAGAGGAATAAAGAAAAATCATGCATATAGATAACCATCAAGAAGGGCATTCTTAAACTCCTCTTTTGTGTTTTTTTTTATTCTTTAACTCCTTGCTCTTTTCCATCAAATTCAATTTGTTTTGATTTTTAAGTAAGCATAATCACTTTTCAGAGATTGTAAATTATTTCCTGTTCTAAAGCAAAATTTTAAGCTACTGAACTATACACATCAACAACAATAAATCACACCTCCAATATTTTTAGTCAGCAACAGTGAGCCATAATTTCAAACATGTTTTTGGTTATACTGTATCTTATGTCATTCTGGAGGTGCTTGTTTACTGGTATATCTTGAAGTAAGATACATGCTGATGCGTAATGGTTGGTTGCAAGATATGTTTTCTACACTCTTCAGGAAAATATCATTAGAGTCAGGGCCTGCTTGTGGGATAGGAACAAGCATCTAGGACTTTATGAGTCTGACTATCGATAAACATCTTAACACTACAACTGTCCAGGTACACCCACGCACATAAGGCAGCAGGAGGAGAAATTAGGTTACCACTTCTTCTACTACTGAAGAAAAAAAAACCCAAACCACAATCTTATTTTCTTTGGGTTACCTATGAAAATAGGTGTTGATTTCACATCCTGTAAATCCAAAAAGGGCCAGGTGTTGTTCTAACTGGGTGAAAAAATGACAAGAATTCTCTAAACATTTTTAAGGGGCCATGAGGAGATGGGAAGAAGGAGAAAGAGATTAAAATCATATAAAGTCATAACTGTTCTTTACCTATGCAGTAAGAAACCATCTTTAAACAGAAGCTGCCTTTATAGACTCCCTACAATGATACACCAGTAGACTCACTTGGTCCAACACCTTATCTGGAAAACACCTAAAGCTCGCTGCTGCTGTTGTCCTGCACAAAGATTCAAAGCATCCCATCAGACCAAAAAGCCAGCACAAAGAAACTCATCCTTTACCTCCTCTACCTGATCCAACCAGAAGCATCTGCTCACACTGTCTGCCAGTCTGTTCTACAGACTTAGTAAAAATGTACAGCTGAAGAGACAGACTTAATTTCAAATGCACTAAATCATAGCCAGACTCTTCTCTTCTTGGCATAACAAGAAAGAACTTGCCCACTCCTTTTCTGTTTATGTATAAAAATGCATTGGTACTGCCTATCATTATTTGGACTGACTGACCTTGAGGGTTTGCATTTTTTGTTTTGTTTCTGTTCTTTTCTAACGTGCATGCTGGGTTAAAAAAAAATACTGCATACTGTGATGTAGGGGAAGACTTGGATAGGATGAATTCTCTGGTTTGTTAGAATAGTACAACCTGGTTGTGTTGTCCGTGATGGGCTGAACTGCTATTTTACCCTGCTCCTTTCCACTATACATAAAAATAACTGATTAATTGCATTTTAGCACATGCTCCCCACAGTATTTCAGTCCTTGGAAGTACTGCATGACTGCTATGGAACTGCAGCTGGAAGGATGAGCAAAGCTTCTTCCAGAACATTAGCTTTCTGAGGAACAGAAGCACATCACCTGTGAAGGCCACCTTCTGTCTGATATCTAACCCCAGCCAATACTACAGAAGTCCTTTTCCTGAGGTGAACATAACTTATACACAACATTGTTGAAACCAAAATGATAATAAATGCATAAAAGGACATTGGTCTCTACATTCCTTAATGTTTAATGATCTTCATGAATGACCATGGTTCCAAAAACCTCTTGTGTGGGAGAAAAGTTTTACCTCATGAATTTAGAAGGCCCCCACAGAGACAATAGCGAGTGTGTGTGCACACATGCATGCAGGCCATAACCAGGACTATGTATACATGTATCTGTATTTCACAGAGATATATACACACATAAACCCCTAGTGTTACAGCTCTCCAGAGTACTCACACCCAACAAAATAGTCATGCAGCATCAGTTTAGGATGACTGGTCTATGACACTTCCTCTTCTCAAACGGAAAAACACTTCAAGGATTCTAAAGCACACTAGCCAAAGCAAAAGAAGGAAAGTTGTAGCTAGACTGTTTACCACCAAACCAAGACCGTTACAAATAACTTTATGTACAAGAAAGATGGAAACAAGCACCAATTGCCAAAGACATGCAAGATGATGTGGGGTGAAAAAGAAGGACTAATGCAAGGGAATGTCAACACAATGAGCTGTAACTTCCTGTGTCGTGTACTGAGGTTTCTTCTTTCCCCTTATTCAGTGTGTGTGTGGTGGCAGATTGGGCAAGGCTGACTCTGAAAAGAATTTCTAAATCATATTGTACTACCTGCAGAATCTGCTGGGTAGAAAGCAGAATCATAGAATCATGGAATGGTTTGGATTGGAAGGGACCTTAGAGATCACCTAGTTGCAACCCCCCTGCCATGGGCAGGGACACCCTCCACTAGAACAGGTTGCTCAAAGCCTCATCCAGCCTGGCCTTGAACACCTCCAGGGATGGGGCATCCACAACTTCCAGTGCCTCACCACCCTCACAGTAAATAGTTTATTTCTAATATCTCATCTAAATCTGCCCTCCTCCAGTTTAAATCCTTTATCCCTCGTCCTGTCACTGCGCACCCTTGCAAAAAGTCCCTCCCCATCTTTCCTGTAGGCCCCCTTCAGGTACTGGAAGGCTGCTATAAGGTTCCCCTGGATAGTAAGTGTAAGAAAGTAGCGTGATTTGTGTTTATAATCCTTAGAGACATGCATTTAAAATTGAAGTCAAAGGTTATTCCCTTAGTTTTAAAGTTTTCCACTGCTACATCTGAAAGGAGAAAGTTTTGACAACTGAAATCTAGATCTTTGAGAAAAGAATAAAAAAGATAGTGAATAAATTTCTCTGAATATAGGTCCACAGGGGTTCTCCTCACAGACTAAAAGATAGCCAAATAACAGTTCTAGACCTGTCCTTTTCTAATATTTTGTTTTCTTGCTGAAAAAGGTATCCTCTTTAAAAAGGGAAATTCACAATCTTTCACTCAGTCTTAGGAAATAAAATGGACCACCTTAATAATACTGAGAAGAACCAAAAGTGGATGATGAACCACCTGATGGACTTGAGAGACAAAAAGAGACCTGAGGGCACATGTTTTAACTGCTTGACCTTCAATTAGCCAATCTTATTTGATTCACTTGAATTACTTTGTTGAGATAGATCCTCTTCCATTAGTGATAGTAATAATGTGACATCACAGTCTATTTGATATTCTCTTTCCAATGGAAACAAATGAGAAAAAACACTACTCTCTCCTTTCTTTCTTGCATTGTTTAGCAAAATAAAACAAATGCAGGTCTCCTTCACATCAGTTAGCTACTGTTGGCCTTCACATCTGTGAGGGAAGGAAGCAAGGTCTCTCAGTTATTCATTCTTCATATGTTAAACAACACAGCTTCCCAACTCCTACAGAAAACAGATGACAAAAGCAAGCTGAAATATTTAGACTGTTTATTGCAGTTCATGAACCTTAAGTCAAGAAAGGAAAATTTACTATTTCAGGGAGCTGCAAAAGTGCCAAATATTGTATGGGAGGTTTCCTTCTGAAACCCAAGCAAAAGTTTCAGAGCTACAATGAGCCTATTACAAGACTTGAGAATCTTAAGGCATTCTGAGAAGTTTACTTTTCTCCAGCTCAGTTTTTCTTTCTATTCTAGCTTCCAGTATCCCACACAAGGCATCAGCTCCTCCCTTTCCCTTGACAGCATTAGTCACTAAGATCAGAATAGCCAACAGATCTGCAATGCTCAGATCCACAATTGCTCTGCTGATGGTAGGAAGTCTCACTGTATGAGTTTCAAATGTGGCTAATAGAGCCAAATGCTCTTTGGGAAGATTTCCCACTGGTGCCAATTACACATGGCCTGGTTCTCATTCTCACACCATTTCTCAGCAAGGGAGGCAGAGAGACCATTAAACTCTATTTACATAGATACACTCGATAGGCACCACACAGCCTTTCCCCCCACCCTTCCTGACCTTCAGCTGCCTGTGCTGAAAGCTAGCTCCAGTAATGGTGCCACTGGGTAACCCTGGATCGACTGCTGGGAAAAGAGCTGTGGGAAACTTGCCTCTGCCCCTCAGCTCAGGAGCTGTATTTATGCTCTGGCCCTTGGTACTTTCCTGCACTATACTCTAGACACACCTACACCTTTGCTGATCCTCACCCACTGATCCTGGCTTGACCTCACCTCCACCAGCCCTGGTCTTGCAAAGAGTTTCCTGGCCCGGGTGAGGGACGTTCACCGTGAACGGAAGCTACAACGAAAAGGAGAGGCAGCAGCAGAGGGCAGCACACTCAATGCTGAGGATACCTCTTCAGTACTCAAAAGTGCAAAAAAAATCCAGAGAAGCACTTTATAAAGCCCTGCTACATGATCTCATCATCTAGCGTGCACTTGCCAGCACAAATCATGGGCAGAAATACACAAAGTATAGTTGAGCTATGGGACAGTTTTAATTTATAAACTTCAGCTCTATAATTTCTATTAAGTATGTTGGCGAATGATAATTGTGGGTGATAAAAAAAGATTTGCATAGTGGGGTAAAGACAGGTGAGCTGTGTGTGATGGAAGGGAGGAAGATAAGGCTGAGATGCAGACCTGAGTGAAGCACAGGAAACTGAATGACTTAGCTGCATATTTCTGCGCTATTTGTCTTTTGCATGGGAGGGATACACAGTCTAGCACATTTCACTCGCCCTTGATGACATTTTTGGATGTGCTGTTTTATATTTACATTTCTAAACGTATACACAGTTAAAATTAAGGTTACATATCACCAACAATCAAGACTCAGGAAATGAAAATCTACTTATCCTAATTGAACTTAGCTAAGCTGTACACCCCATCCTTTAATCATTGCTATTAGTACTGTTTAGCTATTGACAGCATACAGAAGACAATGTATACCTTGCAAGAAATGAAATTTCTTCCATGCAGAGCAAAACAAATGTTAATATAATAAGCATTATAAATCTATAAAAAACATTTTTAAAAAATCTATTTGTGTAAAGTAGCTGAGCTAGTGTTACCATGAGAACATTTACTTTTTCATTTCCTGACTTCAGAGTGTCAAAAAAAATTACTTATATTAGAAAAACTAATCCAAAAGCTATAAGCTCTCCCACTTTTATTTGTTTCTCTTCCATGATGCAGACAACCATCACCATAGATAAGTCTGCTAAGAGTCTGGCTTAAACAACATATAAACCCAGATATTTCCCCAGTTTTTCCAAATAATTAAGATGGGTATTGCAACCAGAGAGAAAGCACCTGCCTCATCATACCTTTATAAAATGAGTCAAATGTTGTGTTCTTTCCAAAAGAATTTGAAGGAGAAAGGGACGAGATTTCTGCTCTTGCTTCGGTTTCAGCTTCTACTGTATCACTAAAAGAAATAAATAGGAGATTTAAAAACAAGCTATAGTATCAGTTTCTAAGTTCCACCAGAATTCTGCTCATTCATTATGAGAAATCGTCAGTGAATCACTACAGTACAGCCAATCTGGTGTGGTACGATGACTTAGTAAGAGGCAGCAGTGAAAGCGAGCCTACCAACCTATTTATATCATGCTTATCATAATCGCGCACATTTTCCTTGGAACTATAACTTACTGTGAGCGAGTCCTACTTCCTATACCACATGACAAGGAAGCATTAGAGGTTACATTTAATTCTTATGGGTTTTTTTATCCCAGTTTCCTAGCTAAACAGGTTTATGCAGTCAATACTATCTGCTCTGTCAGCCTGCTTACCACCCTCATTAATCACTTTCTGAACTGTTAGTTTTGCTGAAATTTAACTTGAGGGTGGAGAGGTTAAACACACTGTTCCCATAGGTATTGTCAAAAGAGACTTCTGGTGAAAGAGAAAGACCTCCAACAAAGACCTCCAACACACACCCCTAAAGAGGGACAAGCTGGGGCACAAACACACGCACCAGAGAAACCACCATGGGAAAGAGCTCAGGCACAAAACCTATGAAAAGTTTCAATCAGTGTTTACATCTTTCCAAGGGTCCAAAGAAAAATTAACCACACAATCAAATCAGTAGAATAGATTTCATTGTACCAGTGCTCAAGGAACTAATTGCTGTTATTATTTTTACACAGTGTATGAAGAAGAGAAATGGTCTTACACAAGAAATACTGGGTTTATCACATAGTGAAAAAACGAGAAGTAAATGGTAAAATGCTAGTATTGTAAACAATATTGTACTTTGTACATGTCAAAAGGAAATAAATTCTGTCATACTGTTGACTTTGCAATGGTTTTTCATTAAACAGCAAGAAAGGATATTGCCAGCCTATTCTCTCTTTCTTTCCAATTCCTGTTTGCCAAAAAGGGCAGAATGAAAAACGCAAAGGCACCATTCACACATATACAACTTAATAATAGTCTTCTATGCATTGAATGGGGACTGCTGCTTGCATTAGTACAGACGACTAAGGGGAATCCACAGCTAAATGAAAATAATTTTTTTTTTAAAAAGTTTTCACAAAGTCTACAGCTAAACCTCCTTTAAGAGCATAAGAATCCAATGTTCTACATAAGAAGAGAAATATTTTTAGTTTTTATTATATTGGTCCCTTATCTTTCTTAACAATTGTTTTAATCATTGGAAGTAATGCTATTGCCCCAGCACCCATGTGGCAGCATGTGGATCACACAGATTTTTGAGGTTATCACAGAGGTAATGAAATATTCAAGGAAGCTAACATGTCTACGCCTTAGTTTTGTGGACATTGAAAAATGGCAAATTCCAAGGAAGATTTCAGTGATTCAATCTCATATGAAGCTTCTCACATCTTTTTCCACCAGCATGGGCCCCCTCCAAAGCCAGAAAAAAACCAGTATATACAGGAATATTCCCTTTGATTATTTATCATATCTTCACTTACATGCACTTGGACAGTGGGATTTTTCATCCTTAAGTTATAACTGCACTTGTACTATATACCAAGAAATCTCATAGGCAGCAAATCAAACTTCCAAATGAAGAACAATATTGCCTGTCAAGAAAAAAAGACTTGACAGAATTCATAGATGCACAAAACTTTGCAGAAAACAGGTAGACCTAAACTAGAAAACTACCTTTAAAAAAAACTATTACTGATTTCATTTGGTTAAACAGATTTAAATGGTTCTGTGAAATACTATTCTCCTGTCTTTAGCAACTAGTATTGTATCTATTTTATGTCATTGAAATAAATTTGCTTAAAGTATGATCACAACAGAATACACACACACAGCATTGTTGTGCCTTCAGACAGCAAGAGAACAAATGGAGCAGGCAGGCTGCAGAGCAGACACAATGCTTCTTGCGAGCTTATTAAACTTCTACAATGAAGAACAGCCCTAAAGCACATAGCAGGCTAATCTTACCAAGCATAATTTCCAAGGTGTGCTACTTCTTTGTAAAACTGCAACCATTCTCCAAAAAGCTCTACACCAAGCTGCTGCCACTGCTCACATTCAACTCCTGTGCATGGGCCCCATCAGCAGTTCTTCAGTTTGGTGCCACGTGCTCTACGACAGGGCGTACTTACAAATGGGGTCACTAACCCAAGGGATATTCAGCTGCTGCAGGTGAATTACAACCCAGATACGTGTCACGAGCCCCTGAGAAGAAAACTTTGGGAACTGCTGTTCTGGTCATAGAGATGAGAGTAGTAGTCAGGAGGGATGTGGGCCTAATGCACCAACAGCAGGTGGTATGCAGTTCCTTGACTATAAAAGACAAAGATAAAGAGGAAAAAACCCTGTAGAATGTGGCTTATTTCCTCAGAAGGTTCACTTTTTTTCTTTAATCATGGGTGTAAAAATTACAATATTTATGTTTGTAGCAATCCTACCATAACAACCTGTAAAAATGAAATTCAGTTTCACTTGTCCACTTTCCCCTTCACAGGCTTGATTCAGGCAGACTGATCTGCCCTACTCGCATGGGACTACCACTGTGCAAACCCTGTCTTCCCTGCAAAGGAAAACCAAATCCATCAACAGCGACACAATTCAAAAGGCAATTCAAGGTACCAAACAAAATCACCTGCAACGCACGGCCCCTCAAAACCCCACACTGTCATTTAGACATCGTAATACTTCAGTTTTTCATTACAAAAGAAATAAATGTGGCATATAAGTCATAATGGTCTCCAGGTTGCTGCCTAAAAAAACCAAGGTGTCAGGAACCAGCCCCTCTCAGTGCCAGGCACAAAGCATGTTATGAACAGTCAAGGACAGCCCTTCAGACACCTAGGAACAGCCATAACTTGACCCCAAAGGCTGCTGAGATGACATGGCAAGAAGAGAGAAGGCAAGTCCTCCCAAAATTAACCTAGCTGACTTTGAAAGCAAAATCAGAACATCTTCAGAGCATCTTGAGACTGACTCACCCAAAACAGAAGGATGCAGTAGGAATGCAATATGCTAATAGGGCATCCCTTTTATTTGTATGCAGATACACAGAATTACAGGCATAAAGACATCAAAAAGTACCTGAAATAACATATTTTTCTCCCTATAAAATATTTATGACTGATCTAATCTTACACTAAATGTTTCTTAATAATGGCAAACATTTGAGGCATTGTAGTCAGTGAATTGCTAGGGGATGCCTAGCAATGAAACTAAATGCTTAAAACAGAAATTACCTTAAAGTCATCTCATTTGAACAAAATTATAAAATAGACAAGCTTCTATTCATTATTTTACATAGGTTTTATTATAATAAACAATGTGGTTTGGTTTATGTAACGAAAGTATCCTAATTAGTTCTTTCTTAAATAGATACAAGTTTATTAGTTAATGTATCCTGGATAAACCATTCCAGCTAACACAGCTGTCACAGCTAATGCCATGTTTTAATTCTTGCCAGATGCTAGAGGAGTTATTTATACGCACAGCATGCAGGCTTATACTCAAGCTTCTTTGACTGCACATGAAAATAAAGGACTTTCAAATAAAGAGAGAAAGTAGAAAATTAACAATTTTACATCTAGACTAACCTATGTTTTCAATAAGAGAAAAGACAAACAGATGGACGTGGCATGATAAATAAAAGACTTGCTTTAGCATTTCCCAGTTTTAGTAGACAATTTGATTTATATCTCTCAAGTAGAGACAACAACAAATACTTCAGTTTTGAAAACTGGCACATTACTTAGAAACCAGAATTTTTTATTTAATTGTGGTAATTGTCTATTAATATTCTAACACATGCTAAAACATCAGAAGCTCTTCCTTGTCTTTTCTCTTTCCCAAGTATGACTTTCTTCATGACAGAGATAAACTTGTCCAAACTCCCTTCCTTCCAACTCCTTTCTGTTAACACAGTTTAAGTCAAACAAAATCAGTGAGAAAAAGAAGAGGAGGAGAAGCATTTTGTTTTAAAGTGTCATTGCCTCTGTTACAAATTTACAGGTATCAAAATAAATGAAGAAGACTGACAAATTATAGATGAGATCTGGCAGTAATCAATCCGCACTGCCACCCCAAGAAAAACCCTTAGTTCTCTTTAAAAACACTGATCTAAATACTAAACATATTTCTATATTTCCTTATTATGAGCACTGTATCTTTTTGTCTTCTGCTTTGGCCTGCTTTCTGAAGAAATTAGGCTTAATGAGATAATGGTTTTTTCCAAGTACATTAATTTTTTTAACTTGTTGGACAAGTTCCACCAAATCTGGGAGTGGGATAGTGATCTCAAGCCTAAACAGTATTTTATTATTTCAACAGCTTACTGTGGAAAGGTCAGTTAGCACACCTCAGAATACAAACCAACACCTCCGCACACAGCCTGCTTAAATCCAACAGTAAGTCCTGTCAAAGAGAAGATTTAGTGTTGAATTACTTTTATTTTCCCCTTATCCTTCCTTTTAACAGAAAATAGCTTTACTGAAACTGTAACAATACAGAAAATGGTAAAATGGTAGCTCTTCCACCACGATTTTCAAGACAAAAGTTCACCTGGGCATTCTGGAATCTCCATTCAAGTTTCAGTATTTTTACTATCACAGTTCATAATGTAAGTAATATATTTATCACTTATTCATTATGTAAGTATTATATACATGAAACTGTATTTTAAGTATATGAATATGTATATAGACATGTCTTGAATGTATACATATATGCTTATATACATATTCATATGAATATGTATATATATCTATATACACACACACACATATGTACATAAATATGTGCCAGTTGAAACATTTCAGGTTTTCTAAACAAAAGGAAGCTTAAATGTAACAAAAAAATAGAGCACTATCATAGGTTCCTGGAAAAAAACAAAACAAAAAACACATGCCAAATGGATTTTCCTTGTGAAAATAAACACACATAGGTTTGATACACACAAAACCTCAGGAGCTTCAACAGTTCACAACACAAAATATACACAGGGAAATGGAATACATTTTAGTTCATACAAGCCACAGACCCAAAGAAATAAGGGAAAGAAAAATTAGTCCTGCTCCTCATCACAGCATGTCTTGAAATTGTCACTCACCAGTTTCAGAAGCAAGCAGTTTTTTGCTATTTTAAGGATCAGTTACTTTTCTGCATTGCCTTTAGATATAACATAATACTATTCAGCTCTCTGAAGCTATTCATTTGTTTCACATAGGCAACTCCCTTCTTCGCTCTCTTGACATACTGTAATCTCACTGTGTCTTCTCCATTTAATTGCAGTCTACATCTAAGGTGGACTCTCCCAGCTATTGCAATATAGGAAAATATAAGAATGTTTTTCACCAATTTGAAGAAAGAACAGATAATAATATGAACCATATTTTATTTACATATAAAATATTAATAAATACAATATAAAGATTTTAAAAATCCAGGCTACAGAAGCTGAAGCAATTACATGACAAAACAGTTGGCTAATAAATTTCTCATCAACTTTTTTAATTTATTTAAAACTCATTGTCCTCCAAAGACTTCAAACTCCTGTTCAAGGAAGTGACACCACTTTGTACACATAAAGTATATAGATATTACTCTCTAAGATTCAGTATACACGTGAAGTATCTATTGATCAGCAAAACCATCTGTTTTACACAATGTATTGAGATTATTCAATGGCTACCTGAAAGATTTTATGTAGGCAAGTAGAAGATTTTGCGAATTTCTTAGAATTTGTTCAAACATTCCAGTTTTGAAAGGAGGATATGAGGAGAAGTTTAGAATGAGGAGAATATGAAAAAAATATACACAATTTTAAAGGCCGAAATTGCAAAAATCTTACATGAGTAATACAAAATGTAAATTTCTGTAAAATTAGGCAAACAACATGACTAATTTGGATTCAGAGCCCATTTATAAGGAGATTATGTTTGTTGTAACATGGATAAAGAATAACAGAGAACATGCTAAAACAGAAGCATTTGTTCAGTGCTTAATCTCCTCTTCAGCTTCCTCCTCCTTATAATTGCACAGTACAACACACTTTGATAATGATAGGAGGTATTATCGCTTTTAGTATAGGAGGTTATAATTTAGCAACACTACTACTCTGTTCAAGAAATTCAATTCATAGTACACCTAAATAAAAGATCTTTGATTATGAAAACAGCATTAGCAGGCATACTACCCAATTATGAATCATGGGTTACACATTTTAAATAGATTCCCAAGAGTAGCAATGTTGGTACAGGAAAAACTATCACCATGAAAAATATGATCTTTCATTCATCACTAAAAAAAAGTCAAAAAGTTATAAAAGTTTTTTCTGTTAAAGCAAAATTAACATACAGCATGAGTACTTTTACCCTTCCTGGGACAATCCATTTCTTCTTCTTTAAATGGACAAGTCTAAAGCAATATTCCACCCTGATCCCTCTGTCTCTTTTGATCACTTTTTCCTAGACAGAAAAATAGCAGAAGTAATGAACCGAAAAAAAAATTACAGATCTCAAATTAAACACCAGAGACCTATTTAAAATAAAAAAGTTATCCATTTATCACTACAAATTTGACACTACTGTGCCAATATGGACTAGAATTTCAAACCTTGCAGTCAACGAAGCATAAAATAGATTGTCAGAAATAATGTCTGAAATATGAATCCCCTGAAAAAAAATGCTTTAGAAAATACCTAAGATAATTTAAGAGAAGCAAAATTGTCTGACTATACCTCTAAAAAGTCTCTACCTCCCTTTCTCAATTCATAAATGACTTTCTCCTAGGTGACTGTTTCATAGAAATAGTATAACCAAGCTTCTGCTTTCTACATTTGAAAGTGCTGTACATTTTTGTGGTAAGCCAAATCACTTCTTATCTGGAAATTATTTACTCTGCACTGCAAACCAATAGCAAAATAGTAAGCTTTCCTTCACACTGAAGCCATCTTCTGAGAAAATCCAGGAGGTCATGAAGTCCATGGTGTGCTAACCCTAATGTTGCATAAAGTAGAACATCACTGCGGAAAACAACTTCTTGTCATGAAGAGGCATACTGAAATTAATTTTTTTGTGGCTGTAACTTAAAACAGAATTAAAAGAGGACTTCAAAAAAACCCAAAATCCTCATACTCCAGTTGAAAACAACCATCCCTCAACACACATCTGAATTTTGGACAGCCTGAATTCTACTGTTAAAGCTCATTAAAGATAAAACTGGCTGCTTCAAGTTGTGACAATTTTCTTACCAGTTCAGCTGACTTGGCTAGATAACCTCTTTAGGCCTACTCCAGGGTACCTGGACAAAACCAGGTTAACAAAGTGGTGTGTACTCCTCTCAGTTGCCATTTTGGACAAGAGAGTTTTGACTCTGTTGAGACTGTTCCACAGGTGGGCTACGCCTTTGTTTTCAATCAACCTTTCATTATTAAGTGAGGATGCTACAGAACTAAAAAAATTCAACCCCAAAGTAAGAGCAATTATGTCAAAAAGGAAAAGAGTAACAAATATCCATCTAGCATTATGCATTCCATACTACCAACAATGATTAAGAACAGAGGATTTAGCAAGCTTTGAGTTCCTTCTTATCCTCATAGTTCATTAGAAATGATCACAAGCTCATCTGTTGATATACTAAATGAGGAAAAAAAAATCTATATATTCTGACTGCATTTTCTCCAATAAGAGTAAATAAAATGGAACAGACTAAAAAAAATATTTAAACATGTCTGGAATTATTTCTTAATAATCCAAAATTCATAAAGAATGAGACAGCAGCTGCATTCATATTGAAAAATATCAGAGTCTAGACTCAGAACACTCAACTGCGGCTTCTTTCAAAACACTGATGGTCTCCAGCACAGAATTGCTTAATTTTGTAAACAAACTCTCACCTTTGTTTTGGCCAGTGGAGAAGAGGGGCTGGTGAGGGAAGCGTACAAACAGACTGCAAAGAAATTGGAATCACTGCCACAGAAAGATGGCAATAATCCAGGATTGAACTAACCCTGCCTCTTGATGCCAGCATGTGGAGGGATGTGTTACTTGCGGCTGCAAATGGAGGATGTCTGCCTGCTGACAGGAAAAGAGCTGATGGCCAGGCAGAAGGAAGGAGAATTAAACAATTGGCCCTTTATCTTGCAGCTATTAGAAGGCACTCCAATGCTTCAAGCTTTTTTTTGTCGTATTTCCTCCCCCTTCTCCCCCACTGCTTTCAGTCCCTGTAATCATACAATACTCAGAACACTTCGGTCCAAACCATTTGCCAGATACAGAATCAGGAATTGGGTTTGGGGTTTTGTTTCCTCACAGAGCCCAACTGGTGAATATCTGGTAGCTTTTTTCATTATTTACAGTGATACAGAGGTAGGGTTGTAGGAAATAAGATTAATGTTGATTTGAAAGTCTAAGAGGCAAGCTAGGAAAAAGTATCCCACTGCAGCTTTCAGCCCATATTCAGAGGCAAAGACATCCAATAATTCTCAGCAGTAAGCCCCAGGACTGTAAATATAATGGCAATCTGAAATCTTCATGAGTTTCCATATAGTATTCTTACATCATGAGTAGAAACACGATATTTACCAGTGATTGATATCCGAGGAACATAATCTGTTTTACACCAGCTTATTTATTTATACATGAAGAGTCCTGCAGCTCTGCCTGGAGACAGAGCAGATGCCCTGTGAAATGGAACGGATGCGTTTGTATGCCCCATACTCAGTGCCAAACCGTGACCTTCTATCTAAATTTCCTCTGGTGGTGCATCTTCACTCCATGTTACGGTCAAAGCAACGGTTTACTGATGTTAGTAAAAGAGTGTGGCGAAAAACTGTCTCCTCCTCCTAGTCCAGTTTCCTTCATGGCTGGGATTCTTCTTGCACATAAAAACACCCAGCAATATTATAAACGTATCTTCTCAGTTCTCACTGTCGTATCTGCAAACAAATCAAACAGAGAAATCAGGAACACTGTACACACATGAGCATGCTTAAAGTCAACTCTTAATCTTTTGCTTGAACAAAAGATGAAAGCATATTTGCAGCTTAGTGCAATGTTCATTATTTGTATGAAAGGAAAGTGAGGGAAGGTGTATGGGTATCTGTGGCCAATAGCATCTCAGAATTACTAGCTGCTTAGAGAGTAACTGGGTTCATTCTGAATACTAAATTTTTTTTTAAATGTTATGACTTTTAGATCAAGGGATGATTCCTCAATAAATTCCTAAACAAAGTGTACTAGGGGCAAGGATTCATCCTCAGTTTTCCATTCCTTTGATGAAAGCATCTAACACAGAATTCCCAGACATCCTTTCTCAACATATAAAAGGGCAATATCCACAGAGATGCTGCTAAGACTTATGCTGTTAAATGTTTATAAAAAATTCTTCAGTGACGAACATTATTATATGAAGTCATATTTTTATATGCCATGTTATCCTTCCATTCAAAGTTCATAAGGTCACAGATCTGAAAGGTAGGCAAGTCTTTTTGTTTCTGCATCACAGTTAAGCCTAGGAGAATCACAGGAGTAATTAACATAAATAAATAAATAATTAAATAATAAATAAATAAAAGTTTTAATCTTGAAATATCTCAGACTCCAGAAACATGCCAGTCTACCTGAACTCACATTAATATATTTGGCACCTATGAAATTACCATCAAGCTCTTTCAAGGCATGCTGCGGTATGGGGTATCTTTATATGCACAACTTCAGGCAAGGACTTGATCTCCCTGTGATTGATAGAGGCACTTACTGCAATGGAATCATAATCACGACTGAGGTCCTCTGGAGAAATAAGAACAAATAATAATGACAGTAATGCTTTAATATCCTACTAAGCAAGAATAATCTCTTCTTTCTTGTAACTTAAAATTTTTTCCCTATCATTTACATCCATAAAAGTGTTGAGTCTAACTGGTATCACTACGACCACACTCTGGTCCTCTGCAGAATACCAGCCATAATTAAACATCAGCATAATGAAACAGCATACTCATTCAACAAGTCTGGGTTTTTTCATATAAGTATTTTTGAAGCTGAAGAACTTACCTATGAAGCAGAAAAGAGAAGCTTGAAAGAGCAAAGGAAAACAATTTTATCATTCCAAGAAAGCAAGAACCCCAGCATTTTACGGCCAAAGCAACAGTTTACCGATGTTAGTAAAAGAGTGTGGCAAAAAACCGCCTCCTCCTCCTAGTTCAGATTCCTTCATGGCTGGGATTCTCCAGAGGAATGAAACACCATTTTTGCATGTTTATGGAACACCCTTTGCTGGATAAAAAACTGGCTGGATGGCCAAGCCCACGGAGTTGTGGTGAATGGAGTTAAGTCCAGGTGGTGGCCAGTCATCAGGTAGGGAGGCTTTGCAGAGGGATCTGGACAGGCTGGATCAATGGGCTGAGGCCAATTGTATGAAATTCAATAAAGCCAAGTGCTGGGTCCTGCACTTTGGTCACAACAGCCCCCTGCAATGCTACAGGCTCAGGGAAGAGTGGCTGGAAAGCTGCCCAGAAGAGAGGGACCTAGGGGTGCTGGTCGACAGCCGGCTGAACAGGAGCCAGCAGTGTGCCCAGGTGGCCAAGAAGGCCAACAGCATTCTGGCCTGCATCAGAAATAGTGTTGCCAGCAGGACAAGGGAAGTGATTGTGCCCCTGTACTCAGCACTGGTGAGGCCGCACCTTGAATCCTATGTTCAGTTTTGGACCCCTCAACACAAGAAGGACATTGAGGTGCTGGAGCAGGTCCAGAGAAGGGCAACGAAGCTGGTGAAGGGTCTGGAGCAAAGGTCTTACGAGGAGCGGCTGAGGGAGCTGGGGTTGTTTAGTCTAGAGAAGAAGAAGCTGAGAGGAGACCTCATCACTCTCTACAGTTACCTAAAAGGAGGGTGTAGTGAGGTGAGTGCTGGCCTCTTCTCTAAAGTAACAAGTGATAGGACAAGAGGAAATGGCCTCAAATAGCACCAGGGGAGGTTTAGGCTGGTGTCCTGGGTCCAGCTGGGATAGAGTTAACTCCTCACAGAAGCTGGGAGGTGGGTAGCCAAAGGGATATTCGATACCATGCTGACGTCATGCCCGGGTCTTGGGGGGACAGAGTGGTTGGTTTTTGTGAAGCTCCTGGTGAGATATTCATTGTATCAGTGTTTCCATTGTATTTTATACCTTGTCTTATTGTTATATTCTCTTACCCTTTGTTTTCCTTGTGTGATGTTATTAAAAAAAAATCTGTCCCATCTTACCGGGAGGGGAAGAGGGGGGGAGTGGTCGCGACCACGTGGTGGTGGTCCTGACCCAAGACAATATTTTGGGGTGTGCTTCAGGTGAGGCTCGAACTCACAACCTCAGCATTGCTCGGCTTTGTACTGCTGTATAAATACCGCACGCTAACCAATTGCGCCACTGGAACCTAGCTCAATCCGTAGAGCATGAGATTCTTAATCTCAGGGTCATGGGTTCAAGCCCCACGTTGGGCGCCAAAATATTGTCTTGGGTCAGGACCACCACCACGTGGTCGCGACCCCCCCCTTCCCCTCCCGGTAAGATGGGAAAGGGTAGGAGAAAAGAAAAAAAAATGGAACTCTCGTGAGTTGAGATAACGACAGATTCTTTTTAATAACACCACACAAGGAAAACAAAGGGTAAGAGAATATAACAATAAGACAAGGTATAAAATACAATGGAAACACTGATACAATGAATATCTCACCAGGAGCCTCACAAAAACCAACCGCTCTGTCCCCCCAAGACCCGGGCATGATGTCAGCATGGTATCGAATATCCCTTTGGCTACCCACCTCCCAGCTTCTGTGAGGAATTAACTCTATCCCAGCTGGACCCAGGACAGCTGCATATTAGAAAAAATTTCTTCACTGAAAGAGTGATCAGGCATTGGAACAGGCTGCCCAGGGAAACGGTGGAGTCACCATCCCTGGAGGTGTTCAAGAAACGTGTAGATGTGGTGCTTCGGGACATGGTTTAGTGAGTTAGGTGGTGTTGGATTGACGGTTGGACTTGATGATCCTTGAGGTCTTTTCCAACCTTAATGATCTTATGATTCTATGATTTTGGACTACCACCATCCTGAAAATGGATACATTTGTGAATTCTGAGGGGACAAGGGACTGTAAGAACCTGGAAAGTTTTTTGTGTTTGGAGGTATATGAAATGTGTTATTTTGGGCCAGTGGGGGATAGCAGATGAAAAGCAAGTAGAGAAAGGCTGGGTAAAGGGCTGGATTTAGAACAACAAGCGGTGAATAACGGATGGAGGGGTAAAAGAAGCTAAAACTGATGCAAAAGGCTTTGCATTTCTCTCAGCCCTGTGTTCATTCTACAGCTTATGGACATGAGAGGCTGGGGTGTGGAGAAGTAGCTTATTCCACCTTCAGGTGCCAAACACCTTATACAGAAGGGAAAAGGGGAGAAAAGGAAGCACTACAGGGCAGACTCTTACACACAGTAGTAAACAGAGCGAATACAAGAACAGTACATCCTACAAAACACATAAGATTATTTGTTGTCCCCCTCCTCCTCTGAGGTCCGTAAGACACTCGCATTCCCTGTTAACCCCAACAAAACACAGGTAAGACACAATGTTTTATGAAGATAAACTCCAGATCTTTCAAAACAAAAACAAACCAACTAAACAGATAAATATTATATGGCAAGGAATATACCTACAGTAAACAATGCTGTTGATGCAATGTAATTTGCAATCTCATTTGTAGATTTTGGAACAACATGTTTGTTCAGAGCCTGCAATAAACAACCAAATGTTCTGTCATCAGAAAGTGCAAATCAACCAAGTTAGTTAAGAACTATTCTAAGAACACTTAATAGCATCCAGGTTCAGTGACTGATTTTCTATTTTAAGCAGGAAGAGAGGTACAGCACAAACAACCTGCAGGATAAAAGCCTGACAGCAAAAACTCCACATATACCAAAGAAAATAACGTGTCTGTGACAGCTACAACAGCAGCAATTTTCAGCTTCTTACACTACTCATGCAACGTATTTTGTAGTCATCCCCCTTGCATAAATCTGTACGTTATAATTTTGCATTCCAAGGGATCAGTTTGTATGTTCCATATCTGCAAATGAGCCAGACAACACAGAATGTGAGAAGTGATTTGTATTATCAGTGACATCAGGAGTTTTGCAGCTGTAGTTATTAACAGATATTTTTTCATCCAGCAGCATCGACTAAAATCAATCATTCTGATAACTAGGCATGGCATGAGCTGTCGACCCTGTCATTTCAATCTGATTAATCACACATACACAGACCTTTACCTTAAAGGAGCAATTGTTCACATTTAATCACAAAGATACATTCAAGCATACCATCACAGATTACTAAATTTAAGTGCAATTTATGTCTTATATTTTGGCAAACACGTTTATGATAATATGGCTTTGGCATATAGATGTATTGTTTCATTCATTTTACAAACATTAAAATCTAAGCTAATGTGTTGTACTTTGAATCATATATCACATCAGATTTGCAGCCTTTGAAGCTTTCGTTATACACATATCTTTATCTGCAGATTTATCCTAATAAGCCAGGTACAGATAAATTATTAGTTATTATGTCTTCTTCAGACTGTGGTTGCTAGACAGTAGGTATCTTCTTCATCATAAATGAAACTTGACTTCATTTTACCTGAACATCCTACATTCAATTAACTGGTCCTTCTGTTTCAGTTTTCCTTTTTAACCTTGGAACAAAGCACTGCCTTCCCTTAAGAGTTATACAGGAGCTATTGTTTCTCTTTTGGGTATTTTTCTGTTTGTTTGTTTGTTTATTTGTTTGTTTGTTTTGGTGTATTTTTTCTTTTTTGTTTGTTTAAGGGAAAGGCGTACAAGAGAATCCTTACACACCTAGAAAACTCTATAAGTCAAAGCAGACTGCTCCAGTGAAATCACACTGCTGTGCTAAAAACAAGTTGAATTTGAGATCTGTCAAACCAGTAACATATTAGACTCTGCTAGAAACATCCTACATTCCAGATACACTTCTTGATTAGTCCTAAGCACACAAAAGCATTCAAGTGTCCTGGGGTCCACCACTATTCAGCAAACTGCATAGGCATGTGCTTCACTTTCAGTTCAGAAGCCAATGAAATATACATATGTGCTGGAAATTGAGTATAAGCCTAAGAGTTCTGCTGATACAAGTGGACAATACTGTAATCTTTGGCTCTCCTGCTAAACTGAAGTCATATGTAGCAGACAAATGTGTTATTTGTTATGTGTATCCAGCAGGTGACTCCTTAAACTTTCAGATGCTTTAAAAGTATAAATTCACCAACATCTCCCAATTTGGTATATTTTCCTGGAGGGTCAGACTCATATGCTAGGAATTATTTTTTATTTACCGTTTCTACACTTCATAATACTTATGCTTTATAATATGTAATTTTTCAAAGACTATTGTACTAGAATCTATATATGAATCACCTGACCAACATTCATACATTTTACTTTTAAATAAATACATTTTAAAATAATTTAATACATATTTTATTCAACTAAGGCAAAAAAATATTAGTTGAAAATATCACACAATGGATATAAAGTGGACCTTTCTTTCACTTGTAGTCCAACGCGCAAGAGGCCCCAGAAAGACAGGCTTCTCTTCTGACTGCTGCCCAACTGGGCTCTCGGAAAATGAGACACTGAATAGGTTGACAGCAACTAAACACTTGTGAAAGAGGAGAAAGCATTCTTCTGCCAAAGAATTTTGAAGAGAAAAGCCAATGTGTTAGAGGCAACCAGAGAGTTGTTTATTTTTAAATAAATTGCAGAGACATAGATCCATGAACAGAGTGCAAGTAATTACTCAAAACTGCACAGTGCATTTATTTCCTCAGTCCTGAGCTGGGATAGAGAAGGATATTGCTTTCTACCACATGTCATGTACCAACAGTACACACTTTATAACACTTCCGGAGGCTCAGTCATCACTCAGTAATGCAATCCACAGTAGCTAGGCAGAACGTAACAGGAGTGTAATCGCCACTAGAAACTTCAACTTAAGTGCCCCTTAAGATACTGAAAGCTGACTTTTCAAAACATACTTCCTCATCACCTCCTAGAGTATTTTCCAGAGCAAGAACAAGTGTTAATATTATTGTACCTACCCAGTTTATCAGCAAAATAATATCACCTTTAGTCTTGATGTTGCAATACACCTTTATCAGGTAGAAAACAGGTACCAACAAACCACACAGCAACCTCTGCTTTATACTGAGCATTTTATGGGGATACACTATAGCATGTGATTTTGGATCTTTGTTAGGTTCTGGAAAAAAAGACTAAAGTGAGGATTTTTGTACACATAGCCATATACAAATTAGGAACCTAGAAAATGCAGCTACAGATCGGAACATTAGTCCTTCTAGTATGTAGCCCATCTCCACAGCTGCTAACATGGAAGAATGTGCAAAATGCCTGTCATTAAGTAAATGAGGATAATATCTCCCAAGTCACAGGTTTCATCCACACCATTGTCTTTAATGGCTACTCATTAGCCAGTTCTCTGTTGATTTTCCAGTCTCTTTTTAAATCCGTTTGTACTTTTGACCTTCCAAAAATAGTAGAGAGGTACATTCTACAGTTTTAATTCTGTAGTTTGTGGGGAAAAAAAATGCTGTTTCCCCCCCCCCCAAGCCTACCAGCTCATAATTAAACTGGCTTCCCCTGGCTCTTATGGAAGATGATGAACAGCTAGTCCCTACTCATCCCCTCTGCATCAATCTCTGTATTCACCTTTACCATAGCATTTCCCACATATGTACCTCTTCTGTGCTTAAAAGTTCCAGTCTGTTTAGTCTGCCCTTGTATGGAAAGTCATCTAGGTACACTTACTTGGGTTTTTTTTCTTAAGACCATTTGATAAAGAACTTGGCAAAAAATAGTCTGAAATTCAAAGTAGATGAGAGCTAATTTTCCCTCTTCAAAAGCTGAAAGCTGTTTACTACATCCCCTACCTCACATTTTATTAATTTTATTTATTTTCAGTACTATACCATAGCAGCCCTCTGGAAGAACTCTTTGAAACACTTGAAATTTATCACCTTACTGTTTTATTGAATATTCTGTTGTTATGAAAAAAGGCTATCAAGAACTATCAAAATCTGCTTTTTGAAGACAAGAAATGTCACCCTTATTTGATTTCTCCTTTTAAAAATGTTTTTAGTGCTCAGATTTTTCTGTATTCTCTCTGACATTTTTGTGTGAAACCAATTGATACAATATTGCACTGAGCATTTCAAATGCAATTCCTATCACTGATTTAGAAAGGCATACTAACAGATTTTGACTTCTTTATTCCCATTCCTTATGTCTTATTCTGTATCCATGACTCTTCATTGTGTAATTAGAAAACAGACCTGTGCTGACTGAGAGCAAAAAGCAAACAGCACAAAATACTGCACATGACAGCTTTCCCTCTCGCTACTTCAGACCTCATAGTTGGTTAGAAGCCTCCTAAATTAGGGTTTACGTATGTAAAAATAAGTAAATAAATAAATATATACACAGTGAAGTGTAAGCATCAGTGGCTAATTCTTCTCACCACACACACAAAATGTAATTTTTAATGTAGTATTACATTTTTAGCCTCTTGAAAAGAAACACTTGCTTTTATTATAGAAATTTAGTTTAAAGAATTGAATGTCGCAAGACATCATAGAAGCCAGGAACTCCAGTGGGCCTTTTCTTTTTTCCCCAGATCATCAAGATCATCCTTCAAGAGAGTAGCCAAGTAGCTACCCATTAACTGAGCAGGAAGAATTTCTCTCAGACAGATTATTTTATTGTCATCCAATAAGATATATCTTATATTTTCCTATGAATAACAGAGTACAGCCAAAATAGGACACTAAAGACAAAGCAGTGGCTTGATGTATTATGAAATATGTTACTTACGCAGCAAAGGCCCTTGACTTTCCAAGGAGGAATGAGGTAATTTGCCCAGTCATTATTTTCTTTGCTGACTAATTGGATTTTACCATGAGGAATTGGGGGGTGGGGGATTGTTTTTAAAATATGCTTTAACTGGCCATTGTATGCTCAAGATCAATGTCTATTCATTCCTTTTCAACTTCTAACAATAAAACCAAAATTAAGATACAAAACACTACATCACATCTTCTCAGTTGGGCTGACCCCTTTTGCAACTTCTAGCATATGAATATCCTTCACCTGTAGAAAAAACTTATTTTGTCTCCTCAGAGAAAAGGAATTTACCGATAATACAACAATATTTAGATCAACTACAATTTTATATGACTCAATTTGAAGAATTTAAACTTTAAAAGCATTTCTGTGTAGGGAAAATTTAAGGAAAGAGTTGTTCAGAAAACCTAATACATAATATTTCCCCAAACTTCTAACTTGAAAGTTCTCTCCGAGAAACTGTGAATGTGGCCAACACAATGTTCAACATATTCGTGTAAATAAGGCCTTTGCAAGACAATAATGTGTTTTTTTCAAGAATATACTTTTCTGAATGTGCCCAATGCCAGGTTTTATCTTACCTGTAACTGTCAGATTTATTTTTGACTCATTTCAGAAATAGGAATACATTTAGGAAGCAAGGAAAGTTGAATTCACCAGAACTTAATCTGATACGTTAATATGGTCTAAGAAATTAATCGAGGAATATTGATAATCTATTGCTACTGTCCTTCTGCAATCTAATGTAGATCACATAGATGCCATGCAATTCTTAGAGCTTAAACATGGGGTTTTTTTGTGTAGTGTATTTCAGGAAGTGAACATAGTAACAATTTTCTTAAAAAAAACCCCTACAGTCTGATTTTACTTTTCTTTTTCAAATATACTGATTTCCTCTAGATTCTGTTAAATACTTGTCACAAGAAAAGCAACAAAGATGATGATGCTCTGAATTCTGTCATTATGCCCTCTTATGTGAAGCCCCTAGGCTCAGAGACACAAGAAAGGAAGGTTCTTACTGATTTAAAACAATGACCAGGTGGAGAAGAAATTAAGACAGAAAAGTTCTCAGAATCTGTAATCAATATTAATAGTGGGGGAAAAAAAAGGACCAGATCCAAAATATCTTAAAATAAACCCACATGGATATTTCATGCATATTGTATCATGAACTGATATGAATATACAACAAAAAAAACCTAAAAATGTCCAACTACTATTAAAAACCTAAAAATTGTGTGGTGTGTTCTAGCTGCTTTCAACCACCAAATGAGATGTTGATGGTCTGATAGGTCTGAAAGCATAAACTTTTTATTTTTTTCTTTCTAATATATGTGTAATTATGACATTACATAAATTCAGCCTCATTAACATAACTGAAATCAAGATACTATGCATACAATATATTGCTAAACATCAAGAAACATAGGAGCTGAGCAGGCCTTTCCTTTTAGTTACATAGCAGTGATATGGTCATAATTGACATTTTTGTCACGTTTCTGCATAAATCCCAGTTTGTGCTGCATAAATGCACAGAAATTCATCTGCATTTCTCTGCTCTTTTTCCCTACCTGCCATTTTACTTCCTGCTCTCTTCCTCTCTCTCTCTCTCTCTCTCTCTCTCTCTCTCTCTCTCTCTCTCTTCCTTCCAGTCTTTCATCACATGTGAGACTTCAATGTTTTTTCTTCTGCTTGTTGACAGGAAATAAGAGGCTATAGTGTCCTCAGACTATAGGATCCTGAACAAAAAAAAATCAGCAAAATTGCAATCAACATCCAGATAAGGTCCTCTAATTCCATTCTGAATACGAAGTGTAATTTAAATTACAACACTGCTAATGCTGAAGTTAAAAACAAACACACACCCCTCAAAAAAAACCCACCAAAAAAACCCCACAGAACATGTTATGAAATGACAGAATCAGAAGTGATTTATGCTGTACGTCTAATTCTAATTTTTATAGAACACATCAACCATATTAATATTCAAGTCTATCCTCTTTACGTATCACACAGTCACTAATCAGAGCTTTTCTCACAGTATTCATGCTCATTTTAAAATGACTTAATTTTGAACTATTTTATATTCAAAACACTTTTCCTTATCTGGCACGTAACCCCTACAGTTCAAGTAGTTAAACAAACAGCATCTAATTTGATATTCCGTAGAACTAATTTCAATAGAGCAGATGATGAAAAACAGAAAGGTTTTAGTATTTTGTAGGATTCTAAACGTCCCTCCAGAGTTTCGTAAATTTCTTTTATGAGGTGTTACTTACACATGCAGTAGAATATATTTCACAATACACTTGGTTGTGCTATTAACATATAAGCATATCTTTTAAAAAATAAAATAACACTTATTGAAAAACAAAAATTTCATCAGAGAATTAGAGTGCAATCGTGGTATCCAAAACCAAATGGTGCTCCTGGCATCACAACACTCACACATGGGTTCTGTTTAGCAGCAATGTTTGCTTCACAGTGTTGTCACCCCTCACCCTTCTGAAGCTCTCAGCTAAGCTTTTGCTTTTACAGCAGGCCCACTGAAGTTGTATCTACCGGATTTTCAAATCACTACCATTTACTGATTCCCTTGTATTTTAGTATCTTTTTTTTTCTTTCTGATAATAAGATTCATCTCGTCTTGTCACACTTGAATTGCCCAAGATAATTCTTGCATTCCCAGGCTGACACGGGTTACCAAACAGAATTATGGGAATGCCAAAGGAGATATTTTTCCAAGACCTATTCAAACATCTGTTCTAACGCGATTTTTCCTTTTGAACATCATGCAGAAATTTAAAGCATCTAAGAAGAGAGACAAAACTTTTTATGGAAACATGGAAAGAGATAATATGAATACTTTAGCTATTTTTAGCATTCCAAAAGCAATTATTTAATCTTTTATATATACTGGGCCCAGCTTGAAGACACGTCTTCCCATCAGCTTCAGGCAGCTTTGCACAGAGCCCATGGAAGTTGCACGAGGCCATCCCCCCTCAACCACAGGAGCACTCCGAAAAACATGCTTGCACACATGCGCAAGAGAGAGCTCTTATTCATCAGTATTTGTTTTATTCATGCAAATGACTCAGCAATTCCATTCAGTATTCAAAATGGTGTGAGGGCACAGAGTGACAAAAGCCTGGGCTGATGCTACCAGAGAACAGAGCCTCTGAGGATGGAGACTGCCACGAGGGCGGTTTGGACAAAACCTCTCCCTGCTCCACCAGCATCTAAGCAAAATCCTCCTACTCCTCAGTTCAGAAAAAGGAGAAGAAACTCACCAGGCTGAGCTAGGAGGACACTGAGGGAAGTACGTTTACAGGCAATGAGCATACACTGCATTTACACTAAGAGCACTAATGGACCCTCGGAGCAGGTACCAATGAACACAGAAGGAGAAGGGCCAGCTTGTCTCTGAACTACCCTTCCACATGCATTAAAACCTAATTGAATACATCAGGCCCACCACTTTTCCCCATATTTATTTCTGGTTCCACTTATACCAAAAGCCAAGTTCTCGCAGCAGGAGGCTCTCCCTCCCTACTTTTCATCATTACTTATCAAATCACGTACAGACTTCACTATGGCAGAGGGAAATGGGCAGCAAGATCCATCTAATTCTGGACAAACAGACTCTTCCCCACTAGGACTTCATAATTTCTCAGTACGGCCTAGAGCATTGCCATTTTTGACATGAGTCTCTGCAGCATACATCTTCTCTCTTGAAACCCACATATTTTACCCACCTTCTCCCCTTTTCCCCAAGTCTTCTTGGCCAGAAAGCACAGCACTCCCTGAAGCCCTTTACACTGTAGGAGAACAGCAGCAACTACAGAACACATTGCAGAGGTTAAATGAAACTTCAAGAGGATAAATCTTTTCTCTGAGTTTTCAGAAGAATTCAGAAGGGAGGAAAATGGTGATACAAATAAAAGCACTTATTGCCTTTTAAGCATGTCTTTTACCACATTTCCACCTTGGAGTAATCCAGTCATTACCCTTCTACTGAAGCTACAAAAGTCTCACAAAACCATTCCCTGATCAAAGGCACTGGCCTGCATGGATACACTGGCTCTACTTATTTTGTCCCATGAATTTGGACACTGGTATGTCTCCCTTCTAAAGCCTGCAATCAGCATTGTAAAGCCTTTCTCACACCAACAGGAATAAATTATTTTAGGGGAACAAAGCATCTGGAAGGGAAAAAGACTTTCATAACAGCCCACACTGATGCCCATCTTAAGTACATTCCTCTGATTCCACCCAGAAAAACAGTTGTGAGAGGCCAGGTTTTCCAGCAACACCCATTTCTTCCACGTGGAAGCCCCTCTCCTGCTGAGGAAACTCTGCTTTGTTGAGAAACAGCTCCTTTAACCTTTGGTTTCTTCATGTCTTTGCTGTACCCACATTGTCTCTTAATAAGTGAGAAGTGTCTCCCTTTGAGTCACTTTTCCCATGCTATTTTTTCTATTATAGATTGTCTTTAAATCGTCAGCTCAGTCACAGAGGAGCAACTTTGTGAACAGTTGTAATAATAAAATCACTCAAATGCCAGTGTTCTCTCCATATGCATACCAGTGGGGTTTATGTTAGGCTCGTAAAACTTGTTGGAGCTTTCTTCTTTATTTTCCACAGGAACTGGGAAAAGATACACATCATCTAATCCAATTAAAAAAAAAAATTCTCCACAAGCTGTCCCTTCACCAATGTTACACTTTGACTGCTCTGTTACCATCAAGATGGTGTGACCCTCTCCCTGCCACTGAGCTGGTGCCAGGTACCTCTACAAGCCACCCACAGAGGCACATCACAGCAACCTCCCCTCAACTGCTTGCTGCACTGATTAACGGGGATCAGTGCCCAAACATGCATAAGAATATCAAGAAGCCTCCAACAGCTGTCAGATTTCACAAAGTTCAGGTGACGACACTTCCCTCCCACCTTCCTCACCTGCGCTAGACCAGAGCAGTGAAGACAACCTGGTTGGTGCGACCACATTGACAAGATAAATGCACGCCCTTGAAAGAGCCACAGTCCTGTTGACGTCAAAAAGCAATGGATTGGGTCCCATCAGACACAGAAAGCAGACATCTGCTTTGCTGTGAATGCACGAGGAATTCATTAAGTCAAGCATAGTTTTATTCCAAACCAAACAATATTAACATCTGAAGTGCTTAAAATTTTTAACTAATGTAAATTCTCTTCCAAGTCTCTTGATTTCCTGTGTTAAATAATGATAAATGTTCAAATAATGAATTTTATGATTTCTTATTAGTTTATTGTTTAATTTTGCTGAGGCTTCTTGATACTGCTGCTCCCCCCACCCCATTCTATGCATTTCTCCCCCTGCTGTGTGCATCTGCTGTGTGTCTCTCTCACTTGCGCTCTCCCTGCTGTGTACATCCACTATTTCTCCCCACCACTCCTATATGCATGTTTGCCATCTATCTCTCTCCCCCGCCTGCTGTGTGTATTCACTGCCTCTCCTCCTCCCCCGGTACGTGCATCAATTGTGCATCTTCCTCTGCTTCTGCTGTGCACACAAGCCTTTTCTCAGTAACTCCTACAGGCATTCATGAATACCCTCCTCTGCCTGCCTGTCTTCCCTCATGCCCTCGCCTCTTTTTTTCAGCCCCCCCTTTGTGTATCCCTTATCTCTGCTTATCTTTATCCCTTTCTTCACTCCATCTTTTTTATATTCTGGTTACTTCTCTCTCCTTATCTGCACCACCCTTCTCTCGGTCTCCCCTTTGTACCATTTCTCTCCAATTCTCTCTGATCTGTTCTCACAAATTGATTCTATAGGAAAAATGTTCTGCTCTTATTTGCAGAGGTGTGCAAGCGCGCTGCACTGCAAACCATTCAGCACAGTGTCAAATCTAATGGTAGTCGGCTTAATTTGCAGAAGAATCTTTGCTTCCTGACTACAAGCACACAGGGTGAAGTCTCCCAAAACACTTTCCCTGTCCTTTTTTTCTCATATTACTGCACTATCAGGCTCATTTCCATGTAAAGTAGCTAAGGTGTGCATACCCGTCATGCTCTTACCGGCAAAAGAAAAGGATCTGTTATAACACTGAGCTTAACTGTTGCAGTTTAGGTCACAACAAACGAGACACACGCATTGACTACTACAAAATGGCTGGGCACTTAATATTTTGGATGTTTATTGCCCTGCAAAGGAGTGATCAGTAATGCATAGAACAATATAAAAATATAGAAACTTGGTTATCTCTGCTTCCCCTTTCCCTGCCCGGAGGAGCAGAGATCATCACAAGCTGGGAGGAGCAGGGTATTGCAGGAACCAGTTCTGGCCATGCAAGCTTAGTCCCAGGCATCCCTGGAGACTCTGCATGGTCAAATGTCCCCAAGGTGGCCAGGCTGAGATAGATGAGTTTTACAAGACAGGGAGCATCTCCCAGACTGGTTGACCCTTTCTGGTTGGTGACTGCTCCGAGGTGCTGCTGCTGATTGATGTAGCAAGTTGCCAGAAAAATATTCTTGTGTAAGTTCAGTTCTGTTATTTCTACCAGTTATGCAGTTTTCTTCATAACAACTGTCTAATTGTGCTTTATTTAACAGAAGTTACGTCCCTAACAACTACGCAGCAACATATAGGACAAATTTTTGGCCTTCAACATTGTTCCAACTACTTTAGTTACATCAGCTCAGGAGGCCAAGACACTGACTCCAGCCGCAGAGATTTACATTTTCCAGCTCTCAGTATAATCAGAGTCAACACGTGTGGCAGTTGTCACAGGCACACGCCTTATTCACCATTTAACAAACCACCTCTTCCAGATAATTCCCAAATCAATTACTATAGGTAACTTGACCAAAAAAAGGATTAAAATAGTCTTCCCTTCCTTTTCCTCCTCCCTTCCAAATAACTCTGCCAGAAGAGGGATGCAGAAGCTACCAGTTTTCCTGAAAGACAAGAGTTCAGCTTACACAACCACATCCTTCCCAAAAGGCTGATGAATCCTGCTGGCCCAGCATCTCTGGGGCTTTTACCTAGCCTAGTTCTCTGCTATTGTGCGTAACATTTTGCTTATTTTTTTCATAAAGTTTTCTTCCAACACCATCTTCAAACTATTTCACTCTCTTGCACTGATCAGAAGGTAAAACTTCCCTACTCCATTTTTAGAAAGCTCCTAATTTCTAGGTTTATTCCAAATTTATCATATCGAGGTTATACTCACTTGTTCGGGTGTTAGTCTGGTCTTTTAGATTAAATGAACTGTTCTTTCCCCTGGAATGAAAAAGAATATTCTGCCTGAGTTTGTTAAACCAAACTTATAAGTTTATTTCCTTACGAGTAAAAAAAACTTGTCAATTAGCACTTCTAAAAGACATCTCTCCGTTGTGGTGGATAATGACAAATACTTCCTCTTTCTGTACAGAATCAAATTCAAATCCATCCTATGATTATTCATTTCCCTTTCCGAGTGCTGTATAATAATAGTGACTTAGTCATTCAGTGATAACTAATTGACCCAACTCCTTCTTCCTCATCATCAGCAAATCTCATCAACTTACTCTCACTTCCAGCGCCCAAGTAACTTGAGGAAAAATTTAAAACTGATCACAAGACTCATCCTTCAGGAACTCCAGTAGTGACACCTATACAACCCTGTACTTTCTCATTCAGCACTAACCAGTGCTCTCTCTCATTTAGCCAATCACATATTTTACTTATACTGATCCCCAGTTTTCCAGTTTTGACTATTAATATGCAGATATTAATTTCCAGATACTCAGTACTGATTACATCAACCACACCTCCTTATCTAGAAAGTCATTAATTTTAGCAAAGAAAGATATCCTCTCTGCCTGGCATGATTCACCTTTAGTAAAATCGCTGCATCCTTTATCCCACTTTGCATTATCTTCAAGACTTAAATAATTGTATTTCCTGTAAAATGTGTTCTATTGGCTTGCTGAGGCTTTGTTTAGATTTTTCTTTTTAGAACATACATGATAGAAATGCTATATGCCCACATCTACCTTTTTTATTTTGGTCCTACAATAACATGTACTAGTTCTTTTCCAAGACTATGATGGAAATCATGCAATCTTTGTGGAAAAAAAGAATGAGTTAATTTTTATTTTGGCTCTGCTGACTTCCACTTACATGCCTAGTCTGCTGGCTTCCACTTATGTAAGTCTAGTCACATCATCACTTTTGTTCATCATGGCCACCTCTGCAGTTACCTATTTTATTTCGGATTAAAGTCCTAGGCAGCTTGCTAGCTCCCCTAGACCACCTCTAGTGCCTCTTTCTCTTCTCCTTGCAGGTGGTTGCATCTGGGAGCCAGAGTGGCATCACGGCACAAGCAAGGCTACTGGAGCTCCTGTACGCTCTTCTCTTCTCTTCTTCTTCTTCCCTGAAATTCATTTCACAGAAAAGGAAGGTGTTTTCTTGGTTATTTTACTCCTGCATGTCTGCAGTGTGTCAAACTTAGAAGCACTAACAAAACACCACCAAAGACTGGCATTTGAGAAGGCATATATTCATGTTACAGGTATGCACATATATCCTCGCACCTAAGTCTTGTTCACATTTTCTAGATCATCATCTACTTAAAAACAGATCGTAACTAAAATGCTTCCCAGCTGTCGGTTCTGACCCTAAACTTGGTGAAATAGCTCCTGCTCTGAAGCCTTGCAGACAGATCTATAGTTTTTTGTCAGTCTTTAATTATTGTGGTACTTTACCAGACAGATTGGAAGTACTTTCACAGCTACTGACAAATTTTATTGAACCATATTTGAGTTGGTAAGACATTTAGTAAAATATTCCTTGATATTAAATTCAATTTACTTCTCTTCCATCACAGGGAGCACTGCTAATCTTTTTTTTTTTTTTAAATGAAGGAGAACTTTATATTAAAATGCATAATCACACCTGCTTTACATTTTGTACTATATAAGTACATTTTAGTTTAAGAGTGTATGATCAATGTCATCGTAGCAGCAGGAAATTTTGGCAGTTGCACTGAAAAAAAGGATGAAGGATTTAGTGTTTCAAAGATGACCTGGGACTGAGAAATAGGCTCAGTTGCTGAATACCTCTGTGAAAGTGATCAACACAAAAATGGGTAAGATTGCCACTGACATTTTTATCACAGTTTGAGTGTTGACACTCCAAAGAGATAATAAGAATGGTCCAAAAGATCAAAGTTTCTGTCACAGGCTTTCTGAACTTTCAAGGAGATGATGGTACATCAATTTATACTTGGTTCAATATTTGGAAATGTTCTTTTTCTTTCTTTATTCAAAGACCTTTAAGACTCATCTACATGACTTTATGCTAATGAATAGATTGTACAAAGAATTACAAAATAGGCATGTCCATGCCTATATTTAAAAGCTTAAAAAGTGAACTAGGATATTTCTAATCAAAAGCATTTTATTTTCCCACTGTTCTTTCATGTTTATATTAGGGATATTCTTTTCCATGTAAAAATACCTGCAATATTTTTGTTACCTTCTTAAAGTTAAAAACTCCATTTGTATTTTAAAGAATAAATCATCAGCATATCCCAACTAGACTAATAGTAATTTTATCTTGGTCATCTAGAAACAGGTCAAACCAGTTCTGAACTTCCTGCCTCTTTTGCCAAACAAATGTTCTTCACCTGAGAATAAATTTCCATGCCCTGAGGGAAGAAGCTGCTCACAGTAGAGTGATCTAACAAAAATGACTGAGGCTCAGAATACGAATGTAAAACTGATTGCTTGACCTGCTCTGTAACACAGCTCATATCATGCATATGCAGCTGAGAAGCTATTATGATTTGCACATCTTCTGTCTGAATGACTGCCATCCTATATGTAATAACTTCAGCAGTTAAATCACCATCTGTTTCACAGGCTTTCTAATGTTTATATCTCCTTTTTCTGTCCTAGAAAAAGAACAAAATTATTTTCCTGTATTGTACGAGAAGAAGTATCCCTGCACTCAGACAGAGATCTAAGCTAACATATCTCAACTATCTCTATCAAACCAAGACATAGATTGTAGAATTCAGATGAAATTAAACTAAATCCATGATTCTGTTTCCCCTACAGAAGGCAAAATAGACCAAGAAACACATTACATATTTTCTTTCCTCCTTCCATCCCATCTGGTAAAAGTACCTCAAACGCTGATGTAGAAGGTGATTGATAATGAACTTACAAGAAAGATGTCCCTAAAACGTACCAACAGAAATGGCACAGCATTTACATGGATCCCACATAGGTCCTAGGTCAATACAACGTGAGGAAATTGGGATGCTCCGGGCTAAGTTATAAACTTTGGAAACCATAGGCTTTGTCCTCCACAGAATCATCAACTGGAGATTAAGTAGCTTCCACACTACTATTCAATTCTTCATTATTAAACAAGGCAAAACACAACAAACCACTCCCCCTCCCCACCAAACCAAACCAAAAAAATCCAAAATCCAACAAAGCCAAATTGACACAGACTCGTCTACAAAACTCAAGGAAACAGGACACATGCCCTCCACCATCAGGGCAGTCCATAATCTCATTCCCTACATTTTTACTACATAATTTTAAATGCAGACAATACTGGCGTCTGCTACAGGTATCATCTCAGAGATGATACTGTGTAGCTCAGAGACTTACAGAGGTCTAGCAGAAGGGGGCTCAAAGGGAACCTTTGCAAAAGACGTCCCAATACGGATTTGCAGAAGCATTCTGGTACAGTCAGAATTGCTATTCAGCTCCCAGGACCCCTGATTAAAAATCAGAGTAGAGATCATAGTGACTATATAGAAACTCTTTCACACTGGACAAGACTAAGATTAATCAGTTTGTCTCTCTTTATGTCTCTCCCAGACATAGTCAGAATCTTTTGGGTTTTGTTAATGCTGAAAAAAAGTGTTACTCAATTAAAATGACAAATACGCATTAGAAACTGGCCGCTTACAAAAGAAGCTTCTGCTATGGTTCTATATGCTGCTCTATTATTCAATTTTACTGACACAAAGAAAAATTACTTTCCACTAGTTGTTTGTCATAGTCTTCTCTTTTCCCTCCCCACAACAAGCAGTTCAGAGAGCTAGCAATACGGTGCCATCTATCAGGAAGCACAGAGGCAAAACAGTTGTGAAATCATTTTCCTAATGCACATACACCCCTAGTCTTCCCCTCCCTCCCTCTCATACAAACACCTTTTTTGTTAGAGAGATATAAAATTTGCTGGGAACTGCACCCGTATCCAGAATGAATAAATTTGTCAAATGAAACAACTGAGCAACAAGTCCTTCCTGTTCACACCACGGTTCTACCCTCTTCAAACTGATAAAGAGCCTTCAGAGCATTTAGTTGACAACTGTAACACTGAACTATGCTGGCAGAAAAGCCAACAGCCCAGGAAACCCTTGCCTGATCCAAAGCAACCCTGGGCAAAACCCCAGAATGGCATGGCAATCACCAGGCGGAGTCATGGGAGCACCCTCAGTCCTTTGCTTGCCCCAAGGCAGCGCTACATACACCAGCCCTTTCCCCAGCCAAAGGCTATCCAGCCTTTTACTAAAGGATCTCCAATAGCAACATCTTCACAAGCTCCCTTTGCGCACACAACTATCTAGCAATAGATAGTCAACTTTATTGTAGCCATTAACCAAAAATGCTTCCAAGCAACCAAACAAGAGTTAAAGCTTTCAAAATAAGTCTCATTGGCAGTAGTTACAAGAGTTACTGGCACAGAAGAGGGGAATGAGATGGGTTCAGACCAAACTTTGACCAAAATGATTAAGAAAAGCAAATCCACTTAAATTTTAACAAAGAAAAAAACCTCGGGAAAAAGCAAAAGGCAAATTACTGTAGCTCTGAAGTTACTTAATCCATTGCCAGAAGAAAATGGTAGTTGTTATGCTACTTAAAAAAGTTGCAGAGCATTCTCAATGGAGAGTTCTCTGGGAATTTGAAACTAAAGCAAGGCTCCCATACTGCTATTCCAGGTTGAAAAGCAGGGCCCTGCAAGCTTTGAGATGTTAACCTCTCTTTTTATTTTCTAATTCTTTTTTAATTGCAAGACTACTAGCAGGGAGAGTATCTTGGGCATACAGACTTTTATCAGCTCCAAATAAAAGAAGTTCCAAATCTTCAAGGGGAAACTGGAAGCTGGCAATGCTGCACTGTCTTCTCATCTGCAAAAGGAAAGAATCCATGTACAAAGCCAGTGTCTTCTTGCTATTAAAGCAAGCAACAGCTGAAAAGCTCTGCTGCAAGAAGCATCTCTACTCATCTTGTAGTCACCTTCAAAAGTCACCTAAGATTTTGAAGTACAGGGCACTGAAACAAATGTTCAGTGTCTTTTAAAGTGTCCAGAGCTGCCAGACTCATCAATTTCTAGAAACCAAGGTGACAGAACTATCAAAGACCCAGAGAAGTAACCACTGTGTTGTCTTGCCTGACCTTCTGTGATGATGTGCAGAGGAATGCAGCAACCACAGGCCTTATTACAGGGAAAGAGCGCTTTGTTCTTGTAGCTTTCAAAACAAAGTAGAATGATCTTTTCCAATGCAGCTGAAGCAATTCTATCACCGGGGTCATTTTTTCTGATGTCTGAGCTGCCTCCTTCAGAACCAGTTCTCTCCCTAAACTCAAAGGACTGTCGAAAAGACAGAATGTGGGTAGCCAGACTTTCATCCACAAACCGATCAGCAATCATTGTTAAAGGCAATATGTACATTAAAAATAAGAATGACAGTCTGCATATGGTTGTTACTGTTCATTTGCTGTCGGATGCAAGTCTGGATAGGAAGGCAGCTAAGCACAATGTCCAGGTCTCTTGCAAGTATTAAGAAGCCCTCTGCTTGGAAGGAGACAATGTGATCATCTGACACTTGGAAAACCAGACTCCCTGAAATGTGGATACCGCTTTTTTGGCACACAAGGGCCTCACCTGATTATTCCAGCTCATTTTCACAGTCTCATAGGACAGACAGTCAGAAAGCCACTTTGCTCCCCCACCCACTCCCTCACTTCAGTCTTGACCTTTTCATCCTCTTTTGTTTGGGGTTTTTCCCCCCCTCCTTTTGTTTCTTAGACATAAAAAGAGAGAAAGAAAGATGATCAGTGACCTGAGGAAAGGATTAATTTAAACACTGAGAGAAAAGAGGCATGACATGGTCTCCAATAGATTACACAAACAGAATGATCAATAGTGCTAAGTGCCCTGATTACCTGTCCTGCAACAAAAGGACAGTTCAAAAATTATTTTTCTGAGAGAAATTCAAATATGACATCCAAGCACAAATATGTATGGAATAACTCAACTACAGGTTATCTGATAATAAATTCAACAGTTCTACCTATTTAAAAAAATTTTTAAAAAAGAACTCTTTAATAAACCTTTTACTTTAGATGAACACTTTAGAAAATGTTGATCAATTCTTATACCAGTCATGTCCAGCTACAATACCAAAATAATGTAATGTTTAATCTATGATCAGACTGTCTGGTAGTATGCTTTTGCTTTAATCCTATGCTATAGAATTACTAATTTAATCTATCTTAAATTTCAAACAAGAAACATAGTCAGGGAATTAGTACTGACATATTTTTCTTCCTGAGATCAGTAAACTAAATCTAATCTCAAGAAGGAAATTTTAAAAATAATATTTTTATGAAAATATATGCTAACAAAATATACACCTAATACAAAGATAAATATTAGTATAGTTATGGTTAAGACTGCAACTTAAAAATCTGATATAGCAAGGAAAATTAGAGCTAAGATTTCAGCTGTCCTTTTAATTAAAGTATTTTATCTCTTAAAAGAAATTCCAGTAGCACAAAAGAACTTGGACTGCATTCTGTTCTCAATTGCCTGATGTAACCCGTCAATTCACATGAAGATAAAATGAAAAGGTATCCATAAATGCTGAAACACTGGACCATTTATTAATCAGTCTGCTTTTCAAACTAAGTTTCCTGTGGATATATTATTTAATCTAAATTGGTTTTACATAGAGAAGCATGTATAAAGTCAATAGCAGACACACTGTAATAGCAAGAACTGTTAGTGATTTTATATACAATATAAACTGCCGTAGAAATGTACAACAGATGTACACAGTAAGAACAGTAAAACAGTGCAAGGTATTAAAAATCCTAAGAAAAAAAACAATCTTACATATGCACAAGACCCACAATGTTGAACTCCAATCTTATCTCTTGTATATACCTGACCATCTTTAACCCTGTAATAAAAATCATGACTTCCTAAATAATATTACACATATACTATGCCTACTTCTCTTTATCTCCACCTAGATTTGTATAGGTACAGCACTCTCTGTATTGACAATTATAGCTCATATTCATTTGCTACTGCTTTTGCATGCTTCTATTAATTTTACATTTCATTCATTACAAGGTTCATTTTACTTTATTGACAAAGGGGCAAAGCCTTTAAAGAAGCACTGGAAGCATGACTGCTGTTATGCCGAATAAGATGGCATTTCATTGTGCATGTGCCCAGGTGCATGCTGTCCCTTACTCCTCTATCAAAAACCATTTACTTCTCTTTTGGGTTCATTACACATGCTTTGGAAGGTCTCTTCCAGCTACTTTGTGAAACAGTCCTGCTTCTGCATAGCTCACCTGGTAAAATGGGAGACAATAATCTGTTTTACTGCTTATTTCCTTGGTTTCTTAAAGATCAGTCACCTTTTAAGGATGGTGGGTTATTTTTTGCTTTCCCAATTAGAAGTTAAGCATGACCATGGACAATGCTGAAGCCAAGGATCTCACCGAATTCAGAGTTAGCCAGCAGCCATTTACAAATCTCCTTCCCAAGATATCATGATTCTCAGGTTCTGGCTCTGAATTGATCCTACTGTCAAAATTTCCCACCTTTGTGTGCCACCTTTAACAGGAGTGCTGCAGGCTGTTTCTCCAGCCTGACGCACAGCGCTTGTGAGGTATCCAGGCAGCAACTTCAATTAAATTTAATTTCAGCAGGAAAGACCTCTCAAGCGTAACAAAGAAGATATTACAATACCTACACTTTCTACCAGATTGCCCTACCTTGCTTTGGTTCTATGACTTGGAGTAAGAAGTGACTGTATGCCATTTTCAGGGGATGCAAAATGACTGACAACAGCATATAACACCCTAAGTAAAAAGTGAAGGAGACAGTCAGCCATCACCTTATGGAGACAAACAGCAATGCTCTTTCCTTAGAAGGAAAGAAATCCCTTTGCTAACTTGTTCTTTCTCTTCACCATGCCCCCGCCCCAGCGAAGATCTTTATTTCCTCTCCCTTCCCTCCGGGACTGCATTCTTCCTCAAGAGCTAAACCACCTTCCTATGAGACATGGGGAGACGAGGGCTTTTTTGACTGAGACGTGGCAGATGGCACCCTCAGAGCTGCAATGCCCCAGGATCCTCTCCTGGTCGTTGCCATGGTTCTTTAAGCAGGCAATAGCAATGCCAGTGCTCCAGGACTGCCTTCATCCCTGTCTTTTTTTCTGCAGCAGCAGCAAAGGCATTTCAAAGGAACAGCCATTAATAGCAGATTTCTTGATTCACCCTGACTGGCCGTTAGGAGCCCTGAAGAATTGATACCACAGCCACTGAGACAGATCCAGAGAACATCACATGTCCCCAGTCACTGACAGTCTGCGGCTTTTCCAGAAATGTCAATGCTCACAACCTCTGAGAAGCAGGAAAGAAACGTAGAAGCTCCAAACGATAAAAAAAGAAAGGAGTTTTCCTTTCCTCCCTTTATACCAGGCAAATACCTAGGCATATAATAACGAGGTCATGTAGAAAATTACACTATACCATACATTACAAACATTACTTGATGCTTCTTTTTTAAAAACAAACAAACAAACCAGAATTCATGTATGTCTTCTTTTAAATACATTATTTACTCAGCTTCTGAAGTGTATGTAAACATGTACATGTACCTCAACTTACCAGTACAAACATATAAACTACAGAAGTATGTTTAAACTGTATTCACCACACACATCTGAACTTTTACTTACTATTAACATGCTAATTTATATTCATCAATACTAGTTCTGTGATGGCAAACTTCACAGCTTCCAATATCTGTCTCTATGGGGAAAAAAGAACCCCCCAAAATAAAAACAAAAACATTCAGAAATAATTTTTCTTTTTATTCTCAACTACATAAATAACCATTGAAATTGTACTCCCTTTAGGCTTGTAAGGTCAATATTGATTCAGAGTTTTATACTCTTTCATTGTATCAAAGACAAACATGGGATCTTCCATTCTGTCCTCTGCTCTTCCTGATATTGGATCTGACAGATCACAAAATCCGAGACCTAAAACCCGTCTATACTGCATGTCTGTAGTTTTGCACTGCCTCTTAAGAAAGACTTTGATTATGGTTATATAGCTCTCTTCCTAGTCCTTAACTTCATCAAAACAACAGTAAACCTAAATAATCCTATTGACTTCAGCGATCATTTTCGGGATTCAATGTGTTTCTGCACGAGGGCTCAGGAGGGCTCGGGGGGGAAGGAGAGGGGCTACAAGGGGACCTGGGAACCACAGTACTTCATACAGCCATAATGCATTAGAAAGCACCATGAGCAGGAATTTTAAAGCTCTGGGGACCTTTTTTGTGCATGTACAAGGAACGTGCTTTAAATAAAAGAAAAGCTGAATGCCAAAATGCCTAGAGGGTCAGACAGGCTTCTTGTGAACTGCCAGGCTGAACCAAGACACTGGAAAAACAGTCAAGTACCACTGTGGATCTTGCTGTCAGTTATTAGGCAAAGAAATAATACAACTGGCATGGCAGAAAAGGCCTTGCTTCAAAATGGATATAGAAGCTCAGAGTATATATGGGTATCCAAAGACAAACCATCTCTCAGCTTGTTAACGGAGGGTTATATGTCCTGGCAGGTCTCTGGAGACTGTGTTACACAGACCGAAAACATCTTTGCAGCAGTTTCAGCTAATAGGCCTTTCTGCTTCCTAATGGCCCCAAATATATCTTTGGTGATACAAGCCTCTTGCTTTCAGTTAGCCGAAGTTTGGTGAGTGACTTATCTCCAAAACATCAGTACAGGTTATTTGTATGTGCCCAGTTAAGGAAAGCAGTCAATACAGGCTTTCTTAAATCAGAATAGGTCTGGCAAGAAGTTACATCAAACTACAGAAGTTCAATATCAAACTACAGGACAGATACAGATAGATGGATCCAGTAATCATCCAAATGATCCCAGAGACAATTACCAAGGCTGTTTTAGCATACCTAGCATCCTTCACACCTCATTCACAAATGACAAAAGAAGTTAACATTACTCTAAGCAACATTATTTCCCGGTCTCTCTGTAAACAAAAGGACAATAACCAAAATTTTTAAAAAAAACCCAATCATAATTTAAAAAAAAAAGACGAACAAGCACACACCAAACCAGCTTACTTAGATACAGCTCTCTATGGGAAAGGATTAGAAAAAAAAAAATTGCACTTTAACTAACTTATTTTGTAAGAAATAATGGGAGCATAGGTATGTCTGTTCACAATTAAAAAGCCCCAAGAAATTATTCTCCACTGGTATTTTGGATAAAATTTTAGCAGAGTCTCCAGTCTGTCTAATTGCTGTGATACCGTACACAGCCTGCCTCAAAGCACAGAACATATGGCATCCTCAAAGGATTTGATATCATTTTTTCTTTAAAATGTGCAAGTCAGTTGGTCATTGTTACCCCTCTGTGGAATTACTCAAACAGCTGCTACCTTCCAACTAAGAGGTAAGAAAATCTTTGTCTTTTTTGTTGCTCTTAATTTCACTGACACACTTTTGTCATATAATGAGAGTCAGTAATATCCCTATAACGCATTTTAATGTTGCATATTTGATCCATGGTGCAAACAACATTTTGTTAAAGACTGACAACTACAAAAGGATGCTTTTCATGTTTCTTGCAAAGCAGTCTGAATCACGAGGCACACGTTTCAAATTGCAATAAATTAATTTACTATCTAATTATATTGTTGTTCACGTCTAGAGAATCACAGATGTGACACTTGAACCCACTTATAATGCATAAAATATATTGTCTTTAGAAATATTCTAAACTCTTTATCACCAAATAGATTATTCCTTTTAAAAGTCCTTTACTTACCAAATAATGATTTGCTAAAATGTACTTTTAGTTTATGATTGGAAAGTAGATACGTCTCACGATACCTTATTCATTCTACATACAGCAGGGTTATGAATTTCATAGTTTTCTGAGTTCTTATCTTCCACGGTTCACAGATCCCATCTCTGGTTGATCATCAGGGTATCTCCCCAAATTGAACCTTTTTTTTTTCCCTTTCTTCTCTTTCAAACTGACATTTTTTTTTATTCTCTATCAGAAGATTAATGAAATAATAACTAAAGTGAGAAAAAGAACACACCACCAAAAGATACAATGATAAATGACTAAAAAACAAATCTCACAAAGCAGAGAAAAAAAATAAATGGAAATGAGGAAGGGAGACAATCAAATCATGAACAGGGACCATAGGAACCATATATGAACATCACATCCTCCGACGTGTGATAGGAGAGAAAAAAAAGCAAACCTGTCCAAAATATTTTTAAAACTAAGTCATAGGGACATTCTTACAGGGATCATCCTGGATCTAGCAAGACAGTTGCCCAAGCTTTGTTTTCCCCATTTTTTTCCTTCTTTTGGGTTTTAGTTGCAGCTCACATTTCTTATAAACATATGACCTTCTCTTGCAGTGGAAGAACACAAAAGAACAACAGTAAATAGTTAAAAGTTTCCAAAACCAGATGACAAACATTATTTTTACAGCCTCAAGACTGCGGTTTTATTACAGTTTACTAATAAATAATTTATACTATTATAAAAAAAGTGCATAACATCCCTCCTGATACTTCAACGGCTCATATTAAACCATATTTTCAAGATCCTTATGAATTCCCACACACCTATATGGAAGAACAATCTATTCTGATAAAAGACTATAATTTTACTATATGTTAAGTGCCAACAGTACATTCTTCACCCTGTAATAAATAGAATCATAGAATGGTTTGGGTTGGAAAGGACCTTAAAGATCATCAAGTTCCAACCCCCCTGCCACAGGCAGGGACACCTGCAAGTAAACAGGCGATAAATTACTGAAGAATACTAACTATGTAAAAGATACAAAATGACACAATCAAGGAAGAATTCACAAAGCATCTGATCCACAGGATACAGCCAGTGGGAATCTTTCCATTAACTTCTAAGACTTTTAGACAGCTCCAAACAGACATAGATCAGACACGGTTTTGGTTTACTATCACTACTTGCCCTCCCTCCCCCCGCCCTCCCCAGCTTCAGATGTAATGGGAGAGCCAGAGAACGTGCAAGTTAAATGTGTGAAATATTGGAATCTCAGCAAACATAACTTTCAACAATTTCAGGAGTACCAATGATTCAAATAATTTATTAGAATTTATAATACTCTGGGATGTGTCCTTTCTTGTCTAGGTCCTGCCCAAAGCTCAAAAAATGAAACACTTAAAAAAAAAAATTTAAGTCATTGTGTTGTGATGTGTCATTCTTCCTAGATTTTTACAGTTTCTCCCATTCCTTTATTCTCATAGAAAGTTTTGATTAAAAAGATGATGGATGTCTATCTTCTTTACATCATGGCTTTCTCCCACAAAAATATTTCTATTAAGTTTTTCTTTTATAAATGTAGGGGATTGTTAAGAATATCAAAAGCATTTCATTGGGATCTAGGTTACTTTGAGAACACACACACTTTTTTTTTTTGCCAAGATATGAAATAGACATTTCTCAATTATTTCAAATTTCACAAATTATAACAGATAGTTGGATACCTGTGCATGCATATTTACATTATACTCTTTGTATGGTAAGGATGTATTCTTGCCTCTAAAGCCCGCCATCAGCTTGAAAATAAAATTACTAGTGAAGTGGCACTATCATTCTCTTATGGCACAGCCAAAAAGTTCCAGATAATTACAATCATTTTACAATTTTTACTGATGGAAGTCAAGAGTTTCCATGGTGCAGAGAGACATATTTTCTTGTCAAATCATTTGTAAGATCTATTTGAAAGAAGCTTTACTCCATACTTTTCCAAGCATTATTTGCACTTAAGCCCGGTAGTATAGGGAAACCAAAGACATTTAAGCAGTAATACCTGAGTAGTTTGCCCTTATTAGATCATGCAAGTTTAGTTAACTCTAAAAAAAAGTAACCACAGTGCATCTGTGCAGCTCCTGGAATTAAGAGCCATGCAACAAACAAAGTTTATCAATCATTAACTTTAATGCCTCTGTAAGCTATGTGAGCTCTAAAGCAAAAAAAATCTTACATGTAACATGGTTACACCTCAAAGCCTGCACAAAAAAAATGAAAGAAATAAGTACACATGCACATGCCTCATCCTGTAAGTGTTCTCTTCTGCCATATGAGGGCATGTTAATGTTTTGGTCCCTCCTGTCAGAAGCCAGACTTTTCATTTTCCACCTGCTTCTAAGCAGGGGAAGGAATCCCGACACAGAAAATGTGCCTTCTATTTAAGGAAAAAAAAAATCTGAAGCATTTTGACAACTAGTCAACCAAAAAGTCAAAACTAAGAAGCCCCATGCTCCTCCAGAGGTGGCATCAGGCTGGGATGGTGTGAGAACTTCAAGACTTCAACAGACCGTTCAAAAGCAAAATTCCTCCTTCCCCCAGTGAGTGAGTGATAACCTTTCATTCCTGATGACACTGTAATGGCCCTTTCACACCTTTGTGAACTTTCTTCATTAAGTGCCAGAAACCTGCTGAAGCAAATGAATGATCTACTTCAGTGACTCTCAGAGCAGCAGATAGACATTTCTTTCTGTAATGCCAGTTGAAGCAGGTTCATCCCCTCCACCATCCCTCTCCCCCTCATACCCCCAACAGTCATTCCCTCTTCTGCATTGCCATCTCAGATAAAGAAAAATGTCCTATATCACCGTACCTCCATATACAATATTTCACAAGACAAAAAGGTAGTCTGAAGGATGTCTGTTTTGAACCATTACAGATTGATTTCTCAGCCATTTCTGTATTAATAAGTGAGCATTATGCAGTTATTATAAGACTGTAGTCTGAAATACAGTTTAATGAACTTTAAAAAACCCAAAATTAAACAAAAAACCCTTGAACATATAAACTATTTTAAAACACAGCATTCAGCAAGGAGGAAGACAGTAGGACAGGACTCCTAACTAGCCGTCTATACAATTGTGAGATTGCAGCAGAGAACTTCAGCCTGCTCTGAAGTCGGATTGCAGTCAGTACTCCTCACACATATGCAAGGCATCACCCACAGCTTCCCAGGTTATGCACAGTGAGAAGGGAAAAAGCTAACACCTCCCTTTCTCACATATGGTGCCAGCATATGCTGAGCAGACACCAGAACTGTAGTGCTGCAGACAGGAAAGCAAAAACCTCTGCTTCAATCCATGGAACGAACAAGGTCAATTCCAGCAGTTTAATACCAGCAGTACGTCAAAATACGGTAGACTGAACTCCTGTGGTAAAATGAGAAAAAGATTTAAGTGATGACCATCTGGTTGACAACCTGCAGGTCACACTGTTAGGGCAGTTACTGGTAGGATTACACAGGGCTGACAAAATAACTGGTCGTTGGTCTCTTTATTAGAGGCAGCAGATAGAAGGAATACTGAGGTCAGTTAAGATAAAAACATAAAATTCTTAAACCTAGATTATAAAGTTGGAGCATTAGAAATTTAAAAAAGTGCTTCTGATTTGTACTTCTAAGAAATTAAGCGACAAAGTAGAGAGAGAGAGTTCTAGATCATGGCATTGGTACATAATATTAAGAAGAAAAGTATTTTAAATTTGTTTTGGCTTAAAAATTTCTACCATTGGCTTCTTTTTTCCCCAATATGAAGAAGCATTCCACTGTTCATTTAGTGAAATGGAAAATGATATTTTACACATTTTTGAACTCTGGGTTTTTTTTACCATGGGGGGGGCGAAAACTGTTAGAAAATTGCCCAGTGCAGTTTAAACTGCTGCCAGTTTTTATTGGCTACTCTCAAAGAGATGGTATGTTTGTGCCCAAAGAACATATTCTCACCATACAGGCAGAGCACAGAGTTCTGGGCTCCAATCCACTGTGCTAGGAGATACTGATTTTGTGTGCTCAAATCACAGCTGTAGTTCTGCTTATCTGCAATCAGAGAAAATCAGGCAGGTAGTAAAGCTACTGCAAGTGCTGTGCCAAACCTAAGTACCTGATATGTGCAGTTAGCATTGCTCTGGCCCATCTTGACATATCAGCCATGTTAAGGATCTGCTGAGTAAGAGCAAGGCTCTACTAATGCTGATCAAATAGCTCAGAGTCATTGACAGAGGTGGTTTGTCTTTCCCTGGTGCTCCCCAGCTCCCAGAAACAGTCAGGACCTCTCCTTGGACCAGTCCTCTCAAGTAAACTAGTCCAGACTGTTGAACAGAAGAAAGCAATCAATGTTTTTTCGCTCTTTCCATGGGTTAATTTTCTAACAGTGCAGTGAACTGAAGTGATTAATCAAGGATCAGATGAGCACCACTGTTAGCAAGGACACAATTCCTGTGAAGAGACCCAGGATGCATGAAAGCCACTCTCAGCAGCAGCAAGCCGTTAGATCACTCCAGTCACTTTGTGTAATCTCAGCCTATGTCCAAAGGATCAGGAATTATGTTGTTGGCTGTGGCCAGAGAAGAGGGGCAAGGAAGACAACTAATAGAAGCTTTTTATTCAGCCTTTCACAGCAATCAATGAAGCATTAATTCTGCCCATCTTTTGCATATGCAGGCACAAAAGTGCTTTTTTTATAGCTATGGACTAACATTTAAATTTAAAAGCACTCCAGAGACACTTTAGTACAGAGAACTAATTTGACAAATTTAGAAACAGCAAGTGAGTTCAGATGTGGAGAAAGAGTAGAGGCTATATTACAACTTGGCTTGAAAGCTGAAAAAAAATTGAAAGGAAAAGCAGTCTGTAAGATGCCAGAAAACCAACTGATCTAATCTAAACTTGGAAGTCCATTCTAGCTGTAGAGAAAGCTAAGAACTATTTTATCCCAATCCACTGATAGGCTGTTCACCCAGAAGAAAGTTTTGAAGCCCTGAGTCAGGGAAACCAGGGGTCCAACCACAGAGGTTTGCTTAAAAACCAAAAGGATTAAAGGAACTGGCTGTACACTTTGCTTCAAAAACTGTGAACAGTACATTCCAGGCTTAAAAAATATCATGGTCTTTACACCATAAGCAGCACAGCTTATAGAAATCACCAGGCTCCCTCGCTCAAAACTTCAAGTAAAATAAATAAATAAATAGCTTAGCTTTTAAAAACAAGGAGAACAATCACAATGTAAGATCTCATGGAGTTAAGAATCCTGCCAAAGATTAGCTTTCAGGGTTTAAACAACAGTCCAGGGAATATACATGGATACATATGTCTCTCTACAGGTCATGGAGTTTTGTTAGCGATACCATGTCTTGAACTGTAGTTCCCATACAAATTCTAAAAAAAATGGCACGAAGGTTGGGATTCAGTGTTTACTCCCACCTAAGAATCCATCATTTCTAAATGAAAATACAGTATCTTTTAAAAAACTAAGCACCAGACCCACCAACTCATCTCAGAATCTTATGCAGAATGGTAGATCCTTCCTTGTATCATTAATTAGCTTTAGCAATAAAAGGAAACACATCTCCAAAGATGATATCATGGTGTAGCTGCCTAGTAATTTCATCATCTACTCTCTGTTTCACCAGCACAATCACAGAATCACAGAATCACAGAATCACAGAATGTTAAGGATTGGAAGGGACCTCGAAAAATCATCTAGTCCAATCCCCCTGCCGGAGCAGGAACACCTAGATCAGATCACACAGGAACGCATCCAGGCGGGCTTTGAATGTCTCCAGAGAAGGAGACTCCACAACCTCTCTGGGCAGCCTGTTCCAGTGCTCTGTCACCCTCACTGTAAAGAAGTTTTTTCTCATATTCAAGTGGAACCTCCTATGTTCCAGCTTGAACCCATTGCCACTTGTCCTATCACTGGATGTCACAGAGAAGAGCCTGGCTCCATCCTCCTGACACTCACCCTTCATATATTTATAAACATTGATTAGGTCACCCCTCAGTCTCCTCTTTTCCAAGCTAAAGAGACCCAGCTCCCTCAGCCTTTCCTCGTAAGGGAGATGCTCCATTCCCATCATCATCTTCGTGGCTCTGCACTGGACTCTTTCCAGCAGTTCCCTGTCCCTCTTGAACTGAGGGGCCCAGAACTGGACACAATATTCCAGATGCGGTCTCACCAGGGCAGAGTAGAGGGGAAGGAGAACCTCTCTTGACCTACTGACCACCCCCCTTCTGATAAACCCCAGGATGCCATTGACTTTCTTGGCCACGAGGGCACAGTGCTGGCTCATGGTCATCCTGCTGTCAAAGAGCTTCCAAAGATTTTGCCCAGGGATAACTCGCAGCTACGTATATAATGTCAATAAATGTTATACCAAAAATGGACAAAATTCAGCTTTCATGCTTTCAGCTAACCCTCGTTCTTCTTAGCTTTGAACAGACAAAGGGAAGACAAACTTTGTCATTTGTCTTGGTAGAGCTTTTTTGCCCTTTTTTTTTTTTAATAAACTGAAGTATCCAGATACAATCATGATTTCACAAAATGAACACATTCAGTGGAGAATAAAGTACTTTGTGGGATGGCATATGAGAGTAGAATTGCTTTTTTTAAAAAATAATTTATGTCATGAGCATTCTCTGTAAATATACATGTCTATCTGGAAGCCATGCTTCTATCCAGCAGAAATGTAAAGCAACTCACTTTGCTGTACACTGGTGATGCTAGATAAGAAAGATTTAAAAACAGGAAAAATTGCATAAAGGGAATACTCTGAACAGTCTGGCAGAAAAGGTGGAGACAACTGATGGAGACAGGGAGAAAAGGAAAATTTACTAACTTAATTTTCCCCTTCAAGGTAAAATCATAGTAGTAGTGATAAAAATAGACACAACTGGTTGTATTCAGATACCTTAAATAGCAATATACTAAATAATAAAATGGTAAATAAAATTTGTCATGTCAATATCACAAACTGAATTGGAACTGTGGTAAATGGGAACAGTCATAAATTCAGCATCAGCAGTCCACAGAAAAGCATGTATATACACTGTGCATACACCTCTTCTTATGGTTTTCACCACTAAACAAATTTTTGCCCAGTTATAGGAGGCTATTAATCCCAGTAGGTGCTGAAAATCCACACATCAGTTGAGCTCAACTGGCCACACAGGATGTATATTACTGGAAGGTTGTACTAATACTGGACAGTCAAGGTAATGCTGATGAGAGTAAGATTATGAAGTTTAACATTTTTACACTAAGTCAGCTTTTGAGTTATGTGTGGATAAAAAAAAAAATAAATCAACCCAAGTTTAAGCTGATAACTGTTACATACATCAAGTATGGATCACCACAGTATTCAGTCATTACTACCATTCCTTAGCACACAAAAAAATCAGTAATCCTACTATGAGGCTTTTCAAATATAAAACCACTAAAATCCACGTAAGTATTAGCTCTTTACTAGGCAAACTAAACAAGCTCCAAAGAACATGAAACTCTCTCTGTAATCTCCGAATACATACTTTACCTCAGCCTTCTCCATGGCAAACTGCTATTGCACGAGTCTTACGTTCACACTTGACCTGTTGTTGTTTACCATGGGTCCACACCACCTTCTTATCTGGAAGGTCAACGAACAGTTGAGAAAGGATGAAGAGCAGCTTTTGGAACCATCTCCCAGCACAATTGGACTAGCATTTTTAGTCTGCTTCAAAACTTTGGCAGATATCCTAACAGCCCCACTGTGGTTAAGGCTTGTTTCACCTTGCCCTGAGACAGACCACAGAAACTTCACTATCAGATGCTACATCTCATCTGGGATGCCAATAGCTCAGAAATAAGCACTGGACATTATGGCTACATGACACACAGTGTACATTCAGCCACGAGATCAGGTTCATCATCTGTAACCTCCATCTTACTGCTCTGCTCCACAATAAGCATGTTCTGTGTGACCTCCAGGTCAATAAAAGGCATGACAAGGTCAAAGATCTCCATACAGGCACAGCCAAAGACTCTTCACATCCCTCCTTTCATATGCAGCTTACTAAATCAGTGTGTAGATGCACTAAGTTAGACAGAGAACAGAAGAAAAAAATTATGTTGAACACATTTTTTTTAATATATCACATGCAAAAGATTTTCTCTGTCAAATTGTGGCCTGCTAAATGTGGTTGCAATTATCTATTTACAAGATGAAATAATCCCCCAATAAAAAAAATTAGCTAGAGGAATATCACAGAAAACCTACAAATGGTCTTCTGAGAGAAAAAAGAGTTTGTTTAGGGAGCATACATAACATACTAACTAAGGCATGTCAATGTCAGCTAAAGAAAACAAAGGACTCCAATGATGACCCAAAAGGACTCTAATTCATGGGATGAAGAAAGTGGATTAGGCAAATTTACTCTTAAAGAACTGATCTTTGTATGATATTGTCCAGGCAAGAGTGCTAAAAACAAACAAATGAAATACCTCAAGCAAAAACATTAGAAGGCATGATCAAAACACAGAGCTTCTGTTACCAGAAGTCAAATATTTTGAAAAAAAAAAAATCTTCTCTATTCAGCTGAACAGTAGAAACCTCCGATTTAAGAAAAAAATTTCTCTGACTGCCAAGACAACAGTACTGCCTTGACACCCATGAATGTAACTTGTTCTCCCTGATGAAGAAGGGGAACGGCACAGCATTTCTGAAAACCTCATGGTAAAAGTGGGATTCCCAGGGTTCTCAGGCTGCTTGCTGCATCACAGGGAGATGCAAAATCTTAGGGAAACTGTAATTAAGACCAAGTGCTGATGACTTTCAGGCACTGAGCAAAGTCAAGAAAGACCATAGTCCTCATGTAGCCCACCTCTGGCAAAAGTCTGTGTGATGGGTTGGCCCTTGGCTGAGGGCCAAACCACACATACCCGCTCACACAGTCCCTGCCCCCATCCAATGATAGGGGAGAGAATTAAAGAGGTAAATGGCAAAGAGGACTCGTGGGTTGAGATAAGGACAATTTAATTACTAAACTACAATAATATTAGAAATAATACTATATACAAAGATGCAATGTGATACACAGTGATACTGCCCCTCCCCACCTGATGGCCAAAGGCCCAGCCCACTCCCAGCCAGTGGCCCCAAAGGAGGGAGAGAATAGGTGATACACAATTATGCTGCCCCCTCCTGAAAAAGGCTCAGCCTGTTGACAATGATACTGCCCCCCCGAAAAGGCTCGGCCTGTTGCCAGCTAATAATCCCCAGAAACCGCACAGACGATTCCCCCAGAAAAGGGGGGGGGAAAGGGGGGAAAGGGGGTGCACCGCTCCCGGAGGCACTCATGGAACGGAGATAACAGCCCAAGCGTCCCAGCCCGAGAGCTGACCAAAGCAGGAAAAAAAAACAGCTAACGATCCTCCTGGAGAGGGAGGATGCCAAAACTCACAGAACGGAGATAAACGAGTGTCCCGGGCCAAGAGCTGACGGCGACCGTGAGGGGAGGGGGGGGAAAGGCCTTGGGAGAGCGAACGCAGGCTCCCAAAGCGAGACAAATCCGGAAGTGGAAAGCCAGCTCTCCTTGAAAAGTTCTCTCCTAAATACTGGGTATGACGTGCATGGCATGGAATAATTGGTCAGTCTGCTTCTCAATCTTGACTTAAAAGCAAATCCCAAGCTAGAAGCCGGGCTCTCTCTCTGTCTATTGAGAGGAGAGAGGCTGAATGTATCTCGTCCTTGAGCACAAATAGCAACATCCTAGCAATAACTATAAACGTTCTTCTCTTATCAATTCTCTCCTGAGCAGGAATCCAAAACATAGCTTCTTGCTAGCTATTTATGAAGAGAAGGGAAAAGGAAGAAAAAAAAATATTAACTCTCCTCTGCTTAACCCACGACAGTCTGTTAAAACTAAAACATTTGCACTTCTCTAAACCAGCATATTCCAAGGAAAAATTATTTCCTTCAGCTTTCAGTAGAAATTTAAAAGAATTACAAAGAATAGGAAAATTACGAAACTGGATCAGTGCAGACCCTTAATTCGGTCACTGCACCAACCACACCAGCACTTCTGCCAGTGCAGCTGAACGGATGACAGTGGGAATGGGCATCAGGGAGCAGCAACATAAATCCAATTCTGCCAGAACATTTTACAACATCAAACCGCAGACTTTTCATTAAAGTAATTAAACTTGATGTAATTAACATGTGAATTAAATAACTCCTTCAGAGATGGAAATCCACATTGTCTATAAGATCCTAGACACATCTGCTCTTAAGCAGACACTGTAGGCAAATGCTAGAAATATTTAACAAGGTCAGAACCTATCAGTGTCATGAAGGCTTTGAAACATTTTACATCTCTGCATCAGAAGCCCTCAGAATGCCTGATGTGAAGAAAAACTCACATGCTACATCCTCCTGCTGCAGCTACACTGACTTTTAGGTCTGGCGCTAAAAGGTTACTGTTTGCTCAGGAGAGATTTGCATCTGTTCTCTTGTGCTGGGTGAATATGCTGTTGCAGTCCCAAACAGCCTCAAGTCTGCTCTTCATAGCTAACCAAGAGGTGGAAAGATGTTTTTCTGAAATTTAAGCTAATTATTAATATAATATAATATTTTCTGAGAACAGAAATAGTACAATTACTCAGTGTTACACTTAGTAGATTACCCCAGGTGAGAGGAAGTGTATACCCATATATCAAGTCTGTGGATTCTCTTTAACATCTTTAATGTTTGTCTTTTACATTATGATTGCCTTTTACTTCTCAGCAATGCTTTGCTTGGGGAACATTATAATACATAATCAAGTACCTTTTACACTTGTGCAGGTACTCATAGCCTCAATCTTAACTCTTCATTAATAAGTCTGTCAGCTGCTGTTTTGGGGATGGAGTATTTAAACAAGAAATAAAAGGCATCAAAACGATCTCCAGTTTTAGAACTACAAGAGTAGTGTAACTACTTCTCTATTCTGCATTCAATCCTACACAAAATCAAAAATGAGAAATATCACTAGACAAGAGGATACAATACTGATAGATTATGTGTTGATTTACATGAACATCAACATATTGGGAAGCATCACAAACCATTTAACCTACCATAAGAGCAGATAACATTTAGGAATGAAAAAAGACCAATAGCGCTTCATACACAATTTGGCTTTAGGGACCAGATGTATTATAGGTTCCATATGTCTCAGACTACTAAATGCATTTTTAATGACAATTTCTTGCAGAGTAAAATCTGCACAAGTAGCTTGGGTAGTCTGTCAAAAGGCAAAAATCATTTAATACAGATTTGCCCTGAACTTTATTTCAATGATGCTTCTGCATGTTCTGGGAGCCCCACAGGGGTTACAGAAGGGACTGAACCATCAGAGTGCTTTATTTCCCAACACAAATGATAATAACCCTTTCTGGATATCCTACCAACGTCAGGGGCATTAACTAGAGATCATTGTTCTTATGAATCAACATCTCTGGCTATAGTGACTAAGTACACTGAAACTTTCCACAGATACTGATAGACCATTAGTTCTGTAGCATTACCAGACCAATTGGTCACTTGTGTATCAGAACAAAACTGTTCCAAGCAATTGTCCCTCAAGCAACAATGCTCTGGCTGCTGATGTTCCTCAGGCCTTTCAAATTTAGAACAATTTTTCTTGTTCAATACTGACTCTGAAGGCCTCAGAGATCCCCAGAAGAATCAAAGCCAGCAGAGTCCTAAGCTTCATTGTACAAGCAGAAGCTTGAGATAAGGCACAGAACATTCATACCTGAACATGACTTTTGCCAAGAGGAATGAAGGGCTCAGCAAGTATTACTTGGTACCGCCCAACTTGCCATTTGGTACACACTGGTATTAGGATCTCTTCTCTGGATTCCCCAAGATGCATTGTTCATTGAGTCAACACAATAAACCTCAAGTTTTGTAGGCTAATTAGAATTCTTTTAATAAATATTACAATGCTTCAATGATTTATAGGCCAAACTTTTGTTTTTATAAAAATTAACCAGATGCATAGGATCTCAACTCTAATTGAAAACTGGCAGGACTTAGAATTAAGAAACACTGCCAAGCAGAACACCTGAATTGGTTATCACCAGCCAGCTGATGGTTCTGCACACTTCTAAGCTTCTACATGCACCTAGCTGACTTCCTGTTGCAAAGGCAATGCAATCGGACAAATTATTTCAGATTTGGTGCATGCTAACAGTGCATGCACAGACGGTTCATTGCAATGACTTTAAGCAACTGTAACTTGATTGCACACTTGATACCATAGAGTAATATTTATACATGCCTAAACATGGATTCAAGACATAAGTTATTGCTAAGTCATTTAAGAGCATTTTTAAATATGGAAAAGTGTTAAGACAGAAGTTTCAGTGTACTACTTTCGCTACCAGAAAAAAAAAATATTAGATTAGGATATATGAAGGGGTAATTCTGTTGTAACCTGTCAGAACAGATACTTAAACTCATTTACTTGTAGCTTCTAATATGGTTAACAGCATAAACAAGTTCCTGAACTTCCAACACAACCTGGAGATTCCTAAAGCTTCAGAGAGGGAAGAGATTTTCACCTGAATGGTCATGGTTTATCAAATAGATGAAATTCCATTTCAAGTCAAACAAAAAAGTCCCTCTTTTTGGAATGCCAAAGATAGGTTTTTTCCTATCCACAATCTGCAGTAAAGCTCCATCCAAAGTACCTTAAAAAACATTCAGCCTCTAATAATTATTTTCCTGCTCCTAGAATTCGGTAGAGAACAATTTTTGTACTACTGTCGATGACAGTAAGTTATCAAGCAAATATCTTCTAAAAAGTCCATATGCATATTTTATTCTCAGGAAAAACATGCTTCTTCAAACTCATGAAGAAAAAAACAAAATAGTTCCAGGCACGATGTTTAAATCAACTACTAGATTTACAAGACATATCACACAGACTTACACTGCTAACTACAGGATTTATTGCAAATGATTTAACGCTATTAAGATGCCTCTTGATTCTGTAAATTTGCTTTATGCTGGAGAAGCTTCCACCATTTTGGACATTCCAAGTTCTGTGTTCATGCAAGGATGTGGTTCCATAGATCAGACTGAGTGATGGCTTAATGTTAGTTAAACAACAATAAGTGAAAAAAAGAAAAAATATATACTTTAGTATAGTTGCCAGTTAGTTATCCTGAAATCAAAATTCACCACACAGTCACTCTTAATCTAACCAGTGTAAGGGACATGGAAGGAGAGATCACTTAGAGGAGTTTGGTTGCTGGGGTTTTTTTTGCTTGTTTGCTGCCACTTTGGTATAATCTTCTTTTTGTATTGGATTAAAAAAAAAAAGTTTTTATACACATTTTATACTGGAGAAAAAAAATACTAAAAACTCCCAGCACACCTGCTTCAGAGCTAGGCCATTTCTAAACTGAATATTGCAAGCAGAAATTTCACGTTAAAGTCTTATTACTCTTCATTTCTCCCCACATTAACCCTGAATTTCTGTTTTCTCTGATAAGCATGTTTATTCGAAAGTAGAAAAAGTAAAATTTTGATGCAAGACAGCCTTTGCACCTGGCACACTCTCCTAAAGTATCACATCTGTCAGACACAGTTTACTTATTACAGTGTTACATCAAAACATCAAACATCTTATCCTGGTAACTAATTATTGCCTTTCTCTCCTTCTCTGTCAACCCTAGCAGATTAGTTCATTTATTATTAAAACCTTCACACACAACAGATCTTAAACATTTGAATACCTCAAAGATCACCCTTCAAAATGCCTTTTGTTTCTTAAGGAAACTATAAACAGAGAAATAGTTTTGCAGTAGCTTGGGCTTGTTACAAGCACTGAAACAGATCAGAGTTGCTCAGCGTAATTACAAAGCAAACACTGTGTAACAGTATCTTTGAAATTGGGATGTAAGAGATTACTTTCACTTAAGTAGCTCAACAGCCACAGCTCCTCAGCTGATAAAGGCCAGGGCCATATGCCAATATATGGCATATGTATTACACTTCACTTTGATGTCTCTGAAACCAAGTATAGGGATCTGCACCATCTACAGAAAAACTCCTTATGAAATGAGATATGGCTTCTAGATAAATAATTAAACTGACAGTCAGTAAAATTTTTTTAGAGTCATGGAAGTACTCCTTGTAGTCATAAAACTGACACACTGGCTAAAACCAGATTGCTGGAAATTCTACATCACATAGTTCAACTTTTATCAAATCAGCTGAAGTCACCTTAGAACTTAATAAAGCAAAGGGCAAAATACAAGGGAAAGACAATTAGAAGTTTTCTACCCTTACGTGGGTTTACACAACACATTCTGTATCCAGAGTCCTACACCGCTAAAATCAGTGGTGCCACGCTCCCTGACCATGCAGAAGCAAGCACAGAGACATGCAAAGCTAAAAAGACTACATGAGCTTGGGGTTTGGGGAGACTTAGGACTTACAAGTTCCCTTTTCTGCAGCTCTACTAAAAAACCTTTGGGGAATTTTGTGTTTCTCCACCCTGGCAGTGAAGGCACACTCAGAACGTGGTAAGGGATGAACTATCCAGATCTTGGTATTTCTGACATTGCCATTGCACTGTATTGTAACAGGATTCCTGTAATCTTTTTGGAAGTGCTTTAACTTCCCAGGACTTTGAGAGGTCAGAGGAACACCATTTCACATCTTATGCTTTGTTTTCTTTCTTTCTGTATTTTTCAAAAGCTTTGTAAGCCAGCATAAGGAAATAGTGTTTAAAACTACACTAAAACATACCTTTATTTCAATCAGGTAGTAAACTGTATCCTCATTTTAAAAAGTCACACCAAATACCTTATATCCTGCCCAAACTGTATCATTTGCGCATATGAGGTAAGGCCGCACCTTGAATACTGTGTTGAGTTTTGGGCCCCTCACCACAAGAAGGATATTGAGGTGCTGGAGCAGGCCCAGAGAAGGTCAACGAAGCTGGTGAAGGGTCTGGAGCACAGGTCTTAGGAGGAGCGGCTGAGGGAACTGGGGTTGTTTAGTCTAGAGAAGAGGAGGCTGAGAGGAGACCTCATCACTCTCTACAGCTACCTAAAAGGAGGTTGTAGTGAGGTGGGTGCTGGCCTCTTCTCTAAAGTAACAAGTGATAGGACAAGAGGAAATGGCCTCAAGTTGCACCAGGGGAGGTTTAGGCTGGATATTAGAAAAAATTTCTTCACTGAAAGAGCGATCAGTCATTGGAACAGGCTGCCTAGGGAAGTGGTGGAGTCACCATCCCTGGAGGTGTTTGAGAAACGTGTAGATTTGGTGCTTAGGGACATGGTTTAGTGAGTTAGGTGGTGTTGGGTTGACGGTTGGACTTGATGATCCTTGAGGTTTTTTCCAACCTTAATGATTCTTTGATTCTGTGATTCTATTTGGAAAATGTTGCTTTTCCTTTAATAAGGTTTTTGCTATTTAACTGCTGTTACTATGTCAGAATGAAAAAAAAGAAAACTAACTTCTGCCTCAGAGAGAGGGTTGAAATGACTTATGCACAATTAGTTATCTATGGCGTGTGTTGTTCCGACATCAGATCAGCTACAGAACCAAGGTAGATCACATCATTTAGTGATGTAATGTTCCTATTTCATCAGTTAAACTCAGTATTACTCATTAGGAAAATACACACCTCCTAGAATATGCATTCTGTTAGAGTGCCAGTAGTGAAGGTGTAATAGACAATGGGACAGACACTGCCTTTTACTTAATTTTGATACTTTTTCCAAAACATTACCCAATATTCTTAGGGACAACCAAAATAGATCTCCTTCATCCTAAATTAAAAGTCTATAACATAACTACCACTCATTTAGTATCTGTACTAGATATAAAGTCCACTGCTCCATCCCAAAAGGCCTATAACAAGATCCACCACCTACCATGGCCAAAGTGTGCTTTCCCTTTCCAGTCACATTTGTCTTTTCTGTCTAGAACGCAGAACAGCAGAAAACATCTTGGGATATTTCTCTGCAGGTCATTATCACACTATGAGTTTTTATACTCAACTGATATTTGACTGATATATGGAAACATAATCTGTTTTCTGTACTGTAACATTAAAGGATTCAAACAAAACTCAGACATTTAATGAGTTATACATAACAGTTTCTTCCTTCCCTCCCATTCTCGTCCCCCTCCACTCCCCCCCCAAAAAAAAAAACCAAAAACAAACAAACAAGTGTTTGAGGTAAAAATGTAAGTTTTAAGGGACTGAAGGACAGCAAATAAGCTGTTTACAACATCAGATAGATAACTCAGTAAGTAACAACAAAGTATTAGGAATCTTCAAGTTATGTATCTATTGGAAGCAAAGCAGAATACCTTTTGTAAAGAAAAATAATGTCATTCCTATCATTCGTGGTTCCTGAAAAGTTCACCAAAACACCAGAGAAAGGAGCATGGATTGATATTAATTTGAGTTTACAAACAGTCTTTGACAAAGTTCCTCGCAGAAGACTTAAGAAAGTTAAATCATCACTATGTGTAAAAATAAAATCACATGCCATCATAGAATAGAAAATAACCAAGGAACTGAAACCCATAAGCTATTTCTTTTTCATTCTTTTTTCCTTTGTTTTAAACTATCATCTAAATCTACCACCTGAAATAAAACTTAAAAAATAAAAATACTGACAGTGACATATGAATGAAAATTGCTTTAAAGCATTTCGCTT